>JASDDO010000004.1:333327261-333904475 GCA_030015575.1 Agapanthus africanus
AACCGTTGTTATGCACCAATTTTTAAAATGATATATCCGTATCTTTATTTCATAAAGTGAGAGATAAATTTTGAAAATTGTGTTATAAACATTTACCTTTTTCAGTTGATGATAAGATAAGGTGCATTGAATAACGGTATAGTCGTTCTTAACTAAAAAACGGTTTTTCAATGTGCAATCACACAAAATTTGAGTTAGTAAACGCTTGAGACTTATACATGAAAATGTGTGTTTTCCAGTGTCCTTCGGGACAAGGGGTTGGTACTCTTACTTCATTCACATTACCCATAAGTTCTTTTATATTAGACACGCATTCATTGAAATGCAAGGTTCAAAGATTTTAGGAAATTTATAGGTATAAGATTGAAGTAGAGAACCATACGTTGGAATTATCAGAATTCTTCGAGGCGATTGAAGTTGTAGACACTTATGCTAGGTATTCCATCATAATAATATTAAGAAGTTGATTCTCTCACAGATTACTCATCCTTGGGTGCGCTCCTAGGTGAGTAATAATGTATTGCCTTTTTCCATTTGGGATATGCACTGAAAATAGCTGTATAATATTTGAATCTGGTTCCATCTAAATTAGTGTCTTTGATTCTATATGGACATAGAATGGTTGTATATCTTGAGATTGTTAAGATATGCAGTTATCTGATTTTTTTTTAAAAGAAGGATTCGGACAAACTCAAGGCACACTTTGGTAATGACAATTTATGGATTATCCCAACCTTTTTCTAGGGTTTTGCTTCTACCATTTTCAAGATAAAAAGGTTGGGTTGTTCTTGACTTGCCGCCTGTTTATAAAAAGGATCTTTTTGCAAAAGAAACTAGTTGGATTATGGTAGAACTGGAAGTGATTCCAAAACCATAAACGATTACTGAAAATTTAATAGAACCTAAGGATTCGATTCGACTCGACAAACTTAGCCATTCCGCAGATTTTAATAGGTAATCTCAGTCACCCGAGAGATACTTCAGTTTTCACGTAGACGGTGACAGAGATGTCAACATCATGGTTATGATGGCCCTACTAGTTTTCAGAAGGTCATAGAAAGTGGTAACTTTCAGGTGACCAGATGCATTATATCCAAGTTGGACTTCACGCACTTCAGCAAATTATGGAATTTTCTGGGTGCTCCTGAAGGGGTAAAACCCATCAGGAGCAAGTAAATCTTTTGAGATCGGTGCAGGAGGAAAGGTGGTAATCTAGTAATGCTAGACCTATAGTAAAGGTTTTTTTATCAAATACCTGGTGTGGATTGTGATCAAACTTTTACTTCAGTGTTTACGCTGAAGACCATACGGATATGACTTGGCACTTTTGCTATTCATGACTATAAGATCTTGCAAGAAGATGACTATAACGTCTTTTTAAATGAAAATTTAGAAGTGCACGTGTATATGAATCTGCCAGAGGGTCATCAGAATCAGTGGGTGCAGCGTAAGGAGAGCAAGTTGCTTATGTCTATTTATAGACTGAAGTAAGCATAGCGGAGATAGATCATTTTTTTTTGATATGACACTCAAGGTGATTGACTTCATCAAAATAACAGATGAACCTAGTAAGAAGAATGTAGGGAGTTATGTTCTGGGATTTGGATGACATACTCTTGATAAGATGTGATGCTCTTATAATACAATCGGTCAAACTTTGGTTATCACAAGGTATTTTCTCTACATTGGATATGGATAATATATCAGGGATTCTGGTGACTAGATTTATGTAGATCTGGCAAGTGTCCTAATATGGGTACTTGGACATCAATCTAAAGTGGTTTAGAATGAATGAATCCTGGTATGGTAGTTTACCTGCACGTGATGGAGTCAATCTCTATAAAAAGATGTTTTATTTACTGATGAGGAGAGAGACTTGCATGAATGATATATTATTTGCTTAGGCAATTGAGTCAATCATGTAATATCATGTACCAAACCAGATGTTGCTTACACTTGCTGTAGTAAGTAGATATATCCAATCCTGAAGAAATAAAGGGAAGCGGTTAAGAAAATAAGAGGATATTCTTGGTGTGTGGTAATGGCAACCTCTTTAAGTAGGCTGGTACCGGTTCTAGCTTCCCAGGTGACCTGGATGACAGAGATGTTGTCAGGTTTTTTAAGTTTACCCTCTTCTGAGGAGCAGTATATTGGATGGGGTTCCAATAGGGATACTGAGGCAGGCACTGTGCATGGTGCTGGTTATGACTTAATGAAAGATACAACCCAAAAAGTTTGTTGGATAAAATTGTTCATTTATGAACTTGATCCAATCTAGTATCCAGAAAAATTCTTAAGGCGGGGTATTACTCAGTTTGGGAGATTGTTGATCTCTGCGAAATTAAGATATAGAGAGATAAAGTTGAACATTGTAAGGGATCCACTCACTGAAGCTATTTATCGAACACGAAAGTTTCTCAAACGAGCTTTGCTAAACTGATTAGTAGATAAGTTGGGTATTCGGTAGCACACGAGCTGTGGGTACGCGATACCGCAATGATTGGCCTTAAGTGAAAGTAGGAGATTGTTGGATATAGTGCCTTCAAGGTAATTATTGTAATTGCATGTAGGAGATTATGATAATTAAGGGAGGACCTATACAGGTAGAACAGTCTTACTCGAAATGATAATATACTATATGGTTTGTCTTTATCATTAATGTGTATACGTTTTACTTATTATTACATGTTGTTAATACATAATGATGAAGCCCGTAGGATTCTTTCTTGATTACCAGCATTATGATGGCGATCATATATATGGGAGCTGGGTAGTCCATAAGTACATCCTTAAATGTCTCTAGTCAAGAAAATATCGAGACCGCGCATTGATATTCCGGAGTAGAGTAGTGTATACATTTTGAGACCCTGACAAGGGGCGGTGCCCGGTCTCACAAGCAATTGATGTTATGTCACCTAAGATAGTATACAAGTGCTCATTAGAGACGAGTACACTGGATGGACTCGTCGAGAACTTCTAAATGGTATTATACCTGTCATTAGATAGCGGTTCTCTAGTGACAGGAGTACATGTTAGTCCTTCGACCTGAGATCGTCATTTGTCTTGTATGAGTTCCTACTGTACTTAGATTATTATCCTACCACGGCTCAAAGGAGTCGTGTAAACAGGTTTTAGTTAGGTACAATCCCGAGCCATATGGAGGCAATGAGGGATTGTCAGGGATTCGTCTCTCCTGGTATTAAGAGTCGATGTTGCGCTGTATTCGGTTGTCCATCACCATAAATTCATGGTTACGGTGGATGAGATTTATTGATAGGAGTTCAGTAGTTTCTCGGTTGGTGATGAGCTTAGCTCCGGTACGACATATCGAGTTATTAGGGGTCTGACGTTATCCATGTTGGATATAGTGCCCTCAAGGCAATTATTGTAATTGCAGGCAGGCGATTATGATAATTGAAGGAGGACCCATACGGGTAGAACAGTATTACTCAAGGTGATAGTATGTTATCTGGTTTGACTTTATCATTATGTACAGGTATTATATGGTATTATGGATCACTATTACATATTAATAGAGCCCTTAGGTTTCTTGCTTGACTACAAGGGTTATGATGGTGATCATACAAGTGAGTCCTGGGTAGTACATAAGCAAATCCTTAAATGTCTCTAAACGTAGGAATATTGAGATTGGGTATCAATATTCCATAGTAGACTAGTGTATACGTTTCTTGACCCCGACGAGGGGTGATGGCCGGTCTCACAATCATTGGTGTTAGCCACTAAAGATTGTATATAGGTGCTCGTTGGGTTATGAATTATACTGGACGGACTTGCTAGGAACATACTAAATGGTATTATATCTATCGTCAGGTAGCAGTTCTTTGGTGACATCGGTACATATTAGTTTGCCGACTTGAAGCCGTCATTTTTCTCATGTGAGTTCCTACTGTGTTTTGATTACTACCATACCGCAGCTCTACTAATTCGTGCAAACAGGTTTTAGATGGGTACAGTCTCGAACTACATGGAGGTAGTTAGCGGATTGTTAGGGATTTATCTCTCCCGGTAATGGGGGTAGATGTCGTGTTGTGTTCAGTTGGCTATTACCATAAATCTTTGGCTAGAGTGGATGGAATTTTCTGATTGCAAAATCAGTAGTATCTTGGTAGGTAATGATCTTGACACCGACACGACTTACCGGGTTATTAGTGTTCTGACGTTTACCAACCCCTAGACCCGGTATGCAATACTCTTTGATGAATAGACCAGACAATACGGAGACTATTACTTATAGGCTTAGTAGAGGTTTGGACGAGCTTGCTTGTCGATCTTCCTTTCGTTCAATATTTGGGTAGCCGTTACGTATAACTAATGCTACTGACGTGCTTATGATTAAACCCACTGCCAGTGTATTGTCAAGTCTTTAGAGTCCCACACAGAAGTTTTTCCGACTCTAGAAATATGATGTAGATGTGCATATTGTATACGTACTGGAGTTCGATTAAAACTAGTGTACTGACGGTAATCGAACTTTTCGATATACTAGCCGGTCTTTTTGGAAAGACAGATATTAAATCTAGTGTTGATATAATATAATAATACATGTATTGGATATATGTATTTATTAGTATATTGTCACTATTTATTTATGTCTCATTAATTTATTTTTTAATACATAAGTAAATTACATAAACACACACACACACATATGTGTATGTGTGTGTGTGTGATATATATGTATTTGTTAGTTTATATTTTTTCCATTTCTCTTTTAATTCTCTTTAAGTTAACTTGTTCCATAGCTGTAGCATATGCATAACCATTCTTTACATGCTGATAAGTGGAGGGGAGAGAAGAGGGTGGAAACTTGGATGATGGATTAAATCCAATGGATGAGATTAGTTTATGTTATGATAAATATTTACAACCATTTTGAAAATAGTTAAGGTTTTTATTCCAATATAATAACTCCCGTCTCTTTCAAGCTCCTTTTTTCTTTTTCCTCCAAAATTCAAAGAGAATTCAACAGAAAAATTAGATGGTGAGATTAAATTAAAGTGATTTACTACATCCCTAACACCACAAAGCTAGCAAGTTTGTGTGGTTAGTTTCTTCATAAATTGCTCGGAGCAAGAAGTGAAGATGGAGCTAGTGGAAGGTTTCCTCAAGTGGATCCATCTATAACCAAGGGAGGTCCTCACCAAGGTTGTTCACAGATTCTAGGAGCCCAGTTAGAGTTCAACACAACAATGAAGCACTTGAAGATCCTACAAAGATTGTATACTCTCTACTTTGTATGATACTTTGTTCACTTGTTTGATTCTTTAGCATTGATCCTTACTTGTAGTTACTTGAGCTCTATAGATTTTTTAAAATCCTATTTGTGCTCGATCAAAAATCCTTGCATAGTGCTCAAGGCCTACCTACATGGTATCAGAACCAAATTAAAGATTTTAATTTGTTTGGATGATTTTAGAATTATCAAAACCCATTTTAGTGAAAACTTATTTTGAAAATTTGAATGAAATGCTCTTATTTTCGATTGTGCCGGAGCCACTAAATTATTGTTTTGGACCAAGATTTATAGTAGGCTAATAATCACCCAAACTCACCCCATTTTTGCTCGGTTCGGCCGTGAAATGGTGCCGAACCTAGGCCGATTCAGCCCCATATCGGGGGTTGAATCAGCCACTGGATCAACCCCATTTCCGGGTTGTTTAAGGGATGATTCAGCCCTGATATGGAGTCAATTCGGCCCTTGGTTTGGCCCCGTTTCAAGGCTGAATCAAGGTTCAAATAGTGTGGTTTTTTTGGGGGGGTTAACCGGGTTTGATTTCATTCAAAAATGAGGGGGGTTTTGTTGCCGGGGGTGCTGAATTTAAATGTTTGGAAATTTTGAGTGACCGCCTTGCGGGTTTAGTGATTCTAGTTGTCATTGGGGCGAGCGTCCAACTTGTGGACTGTCGTTACTGCGGATTGTATATTTATTCATTTGAAAGGCATTTCTGGGCCGAGGTTGTCTCGCTTATATATTATATTTGCTTCATCTCTTGTATCTAGGATAGACCCGGGAGGAGTGTTCAAATAGCCGGGTTCTAGAATCCAATCGGTGTCCATCTCAGGGCGTTGAGACCGGGTTTCCTAATTCTAGAATTGGCGTGACTACTTGCCGTGCTTATAGGGGTCTAGGGGCTAAGGTTCTGGCTATTCACACGACCGTAGAATCCGTGTTTCATTCATAGCTAAAATGGAACACAGAATTAATTCCTAGTAAACCCTCTATCTTATTGTGTTTGCTTCTGCTGCTATGTTTTTGCTATCATGCCTGAGACGAATGTGTGTGTGTGTATTAGATGCTATATATGTTTTGCATCCGCTCTAGTCCTGTCACCGCTCTGCTATAAATTAAATAATCTTACGGTGAAGACCTAGGATCTTGTGGTGAATGCGGATAGTATATATGTGTTGTTTACCACCGAAAGACTGGACCAAGACGTTGGAACGTCTGACCTGAATTTGGGGGCAGATGCTATTTGGATTTATCCATCCACCTCTTCGAAGATACCAAGTTGATTTTCGGTACCATATATCTGAGGTTTGGATATATACGACCGTTGTAGCAGACTTTATCAGATCCCCCCTCGTTTGTGCGTGTTTTGATTATGGGGACACTCTTCCTTGCAGGCGCAATCCCCAGCAGTTAATTACATTACCGCGTTGCGATAACCACTTTCTCCTGCTCCGGAGGTTCACTTCATGTCGTGTTGTGTTTGTTTTATTTTGGATTGCTCATAGATTGTATACGGAGACTAATTTATGTCGTCGCCCGTAGGGCGCGAATTAGTCCAAATCCGTATGTTTGAGATTTGGGTTTAGGTCAAGAATTTTGCTTGACGGGGCCCACGTTGGTAGCTTGGTTTTCCAATGGGAATGAATTTAGGACGCATATCTCACATTTGTGAGGTCCATCGGTTCATGAGATATTTGGGTTTGATTTAAGGATCATTAGCCATATTTGAGACTAAGATCGACTTATGAGCAGTGAGCATATGGGCTGAGTTATTTTAGTTTAAGAACATCACGGTCCGTTATCGACATGTTTGAAGCGAATATTAGTTTAAGGATGTTTCGGTCCATTATCCTCTTATTTGGGGTGACGCACTAGTTTAGGGACGTTTCGGTCCAACATCCCATTTTGGGGACGCAATTTAGACGAATATTAGTTTATGGACATTTCGGTCCATCATTCCCATTTTGGGAACAAATGTTAGTTTAAGGACATTTCGGTCCAACATTCGCTTTTTGGGGATTTTTGGGGACAAATGTTAGTTTAAGAACATTTCGGTCTATTATCCATCTTGCGCGCACGTGTATTTGTTATATGGCGGAGTGAACAATGGTGATATGGAATGCGTCCAATTTGGGGTGCGATCCGATTTATGGTGTGCGTGTAAATTTGGAAGTGCATCAATGTGGGATATATCATTCCTTATCTTGATGATATTTTATATCAAGTTGGGACGAGAAAGGAGTTGTTGGTTGTCGGGACCCGCCATCTCTCTGAAAACGTTGAGGAATTACAACGACATCTATCAGAGGTATGGAGAGATGTACTCTTAAACCAAATCCTGTATTTGAGGGAAAGGGGGTATGGTCCTAAGAATCGTTTCGTATTTGAGACTAAGATTATCTTATGAGATATGGGATGAATATCATTTTGGATATCATCAATAAGAGATCCTAAGTCATGTTTGAGACTAAGATCAGTTTGGAAATCACGAGCATATAGGCTTGGTTGATTTAAAATCAAAGAGACCTAACCTCAGGAAATTTAGCCCATTTGGGCTGAGATTAGGTTTCTATACTACCCAGTAGTGTTAAACACTAATATATGTAGTGCTCACGTGTATTTCACGTGGGGCGCTGGAATAGTGATGAGCACTAATCTTCTCTGGCGCTCACGTATGAAACATGTGGGGCGCTCAGATATGGGCGCTCCCCAACCAGTGCTAAGCACTTAGTCATTTTGACTGAACATGGAAGGCTAAGCACTTTGCATGGCACTCACGTGGGAAGCATATGAGTGCTGAGCATTAATCTCAGGTTTTATTTGCTCACCCTTTTTTGACATAAGTGCTAAGCACTTGCTGGAGCTCACGTGTGAAGCACGTGAGGCGCCAGATTTTGGGTTTCCAAGAGTGTTTCACGTGTATTTCAGGTGATTGCTTTATTTTGGGGGTGTTGGGATGCTTTATTTGGTGGCTTCCTAATCAACACAAAGGAGGTTTTCTTTGCTTTTTGGATGCTCATATGGGAAGCACGTGAGGCGTTATAGTTTTTCTTTTGTCTGTTTTAAGCACTCATGTGGGAAACACGTGAGGTAAAATAATAGTGCTAAGCACTAATTTTACTCACGTGAGTTTCACGTGTGACGCCAAGTTCCTCTTGTTTTTAGAGATATTAATCTCTATTAATGACATTTTAGTCATTGATGATCATCAAGATTTCTGTTTTGAAGATCTTGAATCACTATCATTGTTTTTATTGGAGAACTAAGTTCTCTTTTATTTTTATAAGAACTAAGTTCTTTATGTAGGGTTAAACCCTAATTTCGGGGGAATTAAATTCCCATATGTTTTTTTTTTCTTTTTTTTCTTTCTCTTTTTAACCTAGTTCTTTTCCCTATGTTTTGAGTCTGAAGAACAAAATCTCCCCGATGAGAATTAAATTCTCAACTTGTGGGGAGATTTATTTTTGAAAATATCAAACCAGAGAAAGAACTGGGATCTTATTTAAAGGGTTAAACCCTTATATCCATTATACTAAGCAAGAGAGATACTTTTAATCTCTCCTTTTTTATTTACCTAGAGTGTTTTGAAGGAGAAATGTCTTCTTTCTTTGAGAATTAAATTCTCTGTTCTCTCAAGAGCTCACCTGTAATTTGGCAGGAGCTTATAGTGGTTTTTTTCTATATGAGACTTGAAGTCTCGGGTCTTTTATATAGTAGAGGTAAGTTTGTTAATTAATTTTGAGAAAATCTCTCATTGAGAGATTCCAATAGATTTAATTGATTTGGGGAATTTTACCCACTGTTGGATCTTTGATCCAAGTATTTCTGTCTTACAGAATATGTTTTCTTGTTTTAACAAGATTGAAGGAATATTCTTCTATATATAGAATAAATTCTATTGAACGGTGATATTTTTTATCACCATTGAATTTTTAATCTAAGGGTGCTCGGTTTAACAGAGCACAATCTTTCTTTGTTTAGAAAGATACGGGAAATATCTTCCATTTCCTTAGATCTTTGATCCACCAACTTTCTGTTTTAACAAAAAATATCCTTCCCAATAGAATTTAATTTTATGCTTAATCGCCATTGGATCTTTGATCCAACGGTTCCTTATTTGAGTAGAATTTAATTATACGTAAGGAGGTGCCCTCACGTGTTTAACACGTGAGGCTTATTTAGCTTCTCTGATTTGGCGTCCATATGCCCTGCATATGGGTGCTCACGTGTTTAACACGTGAGACCAATTTGGCCTATGGTTGTTTGACTGTAGCGTCTATATGCTTTGCATATAGGCGCTCACGTGTTTAACACGTGAGGCTTATTTAGCCTATTAGTTGTTTGAATGCAGCGCTTATATGCTTTGCATATAGGCACTCACGTGTTACACACGTGAGTCTTATTTAGCCTATTAGTTGTTTGATTGCAGCGCCTATATGCTCTGCATATAGGCGCTCACGTGTTTAACACATGAGGTTTGAGTTGTAGGGAATTTTCTCCCCTTTTTCTTTTTTTTTTATAAGGGAACAAATGCCCCCCAGCGTTGTTCTCACGTGGCTTGCATGTGAGTATAACGCAGTCCATCTTTATCACCGTTGGATTGCCTAGGGGAATGGGAAGCTGAACCGCTTCCATCACGTCTTATAAATGGGGCATTTGGCCCTTGAGATGACCACTGTTTCTTCATTTTCTTCTTTAATTCTTTTCTTGAGAATTTAATTCTCCTTTTAGAGGTTAGCTCTCTGCCCATAGAAATTCAAAGTTAAACTCTGCAAAAACTCTTCTTGGTAAGGATTATGAATGGAATTCATTTCTTAGGAAACCCTTTTTTTCTTGTCTTGGATTTTAAATCCATCAGCGGAGCTTTACTCTTTTCTTGGACTGATTTCTTAGAGATCTAAAAAAACTCTTTTTTTTTAAGTAGACTCCGGGGTCTTGAATCAATGAGAATTGTTAGTTCTCCTCTTAGGATTTTACCCTATCACTGATCTTTGAGGATCCTTGGAATTTAATTCCATTTTCTTTGTTTCCCCACTATGGGGGTTTCTGGGATTTAATCCCACTATTGAAGGAATTTAATTCCATTTTCTTACAGATCTTAGCTCTGAGAGATCTAGGGACTTTTGGGAATTTTATTCCCTTTCTGTTCTTGAAAATTTTCCTTTTTAGGGTTTTAATACCCTTTTCACGGATTTTAATCTGTCATCTATTCTTAACAGAACTCATTTTTCGAGGATGTTAAGAGTTTTTTAAACTCTACTGTTTATTTAATGAGAATCCTCTTGGATTTTCAAAATGATTATCTTGCCTCATTATTGGTGAGCCGCTATTTTGATTTCGTGGGGCCCGCTTGGTTTGTTGTTAGTAGTCCCATGAAACAAACCCACACTTTTTTAATGGGTTTTTTGTCCCCTTCCTTTAAGTACAATGTCCTCACTTCCCTACTTCCCTTACACACGCTCGGAGGTCGCTTTCCCACAGTCGCCATCAAACGAGAAAGTTATGGCAATTATTAGGGAACATAATAAGGATAATAAGAGCCTTCTCCTATGGGGAGTTTGGTATGGACACATTATCAGGGGTCGCCGTAGTTTTACATGCGAAGTACTAATAAAACCCATCCATTCAATGTCATTCACGGAGCGTCCGTGTACTGCTTATATGGTGGAGGCGGCTAATTGGAACCCTTAGGGCTGGCTTGAGCCGTCAACGACAGGGATACCCAATCAACCCATGATGGCTATCGATATTTTGGGATGCCGAATATGTCTGGGTAAAGCTCAACCCTGGGGGTAGATCTATAAGATAGGTGTTACCCCATGCCATCCAGTGGGCTAACTTCCCTAGGCCCGGTACATTCTTTCCTTCCAACACTCACGGCTGCAGAAAGTTGGGTTGTATCAAGCGGTGTATACGTCGTTGTTCTACTACCATGTTCCCCACGTCTGGTGGGTCAAGGCTTTTTTGAGCCAGTGGAATCTTCCAACGAATACGTTTCTGCTAGGAGACCGCGAAGTCTCTATTTCACTGGAGGACTTACGTGAAATTTCATGGCTGCCGATTAGGGGAGAGCACTATGAAGAATTTTTATCCCCTAATAAGTATATATTAGCTACAGTGCCTGCTATGCTTGAAGGACTGACGATCGAGAATGCTGTTCAGCATAAGAACCTGAGTCTAATCAAGGCCTTAGGCATTTTTGAGAGACTGTTCGTAGCATCGGAAGGGCAAGGTGTCATTTTTGACGCTTTCATTGCTTGCTTTCTCCGT
Organism: Agapanthus africanus; assembly: GCA_030015575.1. Taxonomy (NCBI): domain Eukaryota; kingdom Viridiplantae; phylum Streptophyta; class Magnoliopsida; order Asparagales; family Amaryllidaceae; genus Agapanthus; species Agapanthus africanus. Next base: position 333,338,783 of record JASDDO010000004.1, read on the forward strand.
AAAGAGGCTCTATCCAGAATGCTCCAAAATTCGCGAAGGTTGAGGATCCCTTCGGATTCGGTTTGGAGAAATTGCAAGCCAAAAAAGAAGACCTACTGCAGTTTTACAATCCAAATTCGTCAGCCGTGACCTTTGACGCAATCGTTGCTCCTGGAATAGACAAAGAAACATTCTTTTTAGGCTTCATCAGTCTCTGGCTTAGCTGGTTTGCCATGCCAATGCACCGCCATTTATGAGAACCTCCGTCTTCTATCCTGCCCATCACATAGCCGAAGGAGCACGATTGGCCATTGACGTTGCAGGGTTGTCACACCTATACCATGGTTTAAGTACTGCCGCCAACACTTCAAACCCAGGTGCAAACGCCATGAATTTCTCCCTCTACTACTTCACGTCATGGATCGAGATGCATGTGTTAGGCGCATTTGCTGCACACCGGCGGCCTAATTTCTATGAGTCATATACATTCCCGCGGGTCATGAGATTGGTTGATACCTCCGCTCCTGATCTGACTCAGTTAGGGGCTCTGCACTTATTGCTTAATCCGTATTCAAACGAAGGCGGGATGGTCTTCAACGATCGAGTCCTTTCTGCGCCAATGGGGCCCATTCAACAGTTATTCGATTTGTTGAAGAGTGGGGCTCCGGCTTTAGAACACAAATAGATCATGAATTTATATTCAATCAAGCCAGGGTACTTAGTGTTCCACCTAAATGACACTGCTTCATGCGGTATAATCCGCATTGTTTCGCTCAGCAGCTAGGTTACAATCAGGGCGTCCCCTTTGAAGCCTTTTTAGTTGAGCCTACTCTCTCGCTTGAGGCCGCCCACGACGTTATCCATCATTTCATGCGGTTAAATACTGGTTCCCTCTTCATGATTCCCGAGCCCGACTATCTTCCAAGGCCTGTGGGACCCTTCAAGGGCTGGTATCACCACCGGGTTAGTCCCATCATCGCAGAGAAGAGAATGGTGCTCTTTGAGTGTAAAGCCTCTGCTACAGCCCAAGCCGTCAGCGCCCCGTTGCGGCCACGGTCGGTTGTTCGCCCTTTTCTGAGGGACAGTGATTCAGTGCTTATTCCTAAAGCCGCTCGAGCAGAATCAATCTTCCGTACTACTGGTATGCCTGTTCGTACTAGTGCCGAGGTAGAGATTCCAGATAAAGTACCAGCAGCGGCGTCACCAAAGACGGATACCGAAGGCAAGTTTGGGCAGCGCCATGCAAAAGTGCCAAAGAGGAGGAAGCGCCCTTCTACTGTTGCTAGCTCGGGCCCTAAAAGGAGGAAGAAATCGGCCGCCTGTTTACTCGATGCCATGCTTAAGTCTGAGCCTCTTCATGATGAGCTTATATCTATGCATGAACCAGACGACGGTCTCCTCTTTCCTGGTATATCTGCCGAGGAAGCCACTCAATTGGCCGAGGCTTTGAAGAGTTCACAGGATGAAGCCGAAAACGTGCACCCCAAGAAGGGATGCTTTCCCCCTGTTGAATTCCGTGATGTTGATCCGGCCTCGACTATGTTACCAGTGGTTCCTATGACGCTGGAAGAAGAATGGGCTCTTAAACAGCTAATCTCGGCCGCTTATGCAGACGAGGCAGCTTTGAAGGCGGGCAGGGATTTATCTTCGATCGAAGCCCGACGAGCACGATTAAATAAAAAAGATCAGCGGCTCAAAAATGTCATACTTCAGGCTCCCTGGCGTATTGGCATGTATCTTTTACGTTCTTCTCAGCAGATAATTTATATTAGTTTCATATCGTATTCGTCTTTGCAGACTTTTCCTTTGTAGGGCCTTCTATAGCGGGCGCAGCTTCGAATCCAGATCATGCTTCAGAGCATCCGGTGATGGCCTTTATTCCTTTAGCGGAGGTCACCGGACCGGTCATAGACTCTGTAAATATTTCCAGTGATGCATTGGATGGTGTAAAGGAGATTATTGATGCTGCTATCCCTCTAGTCCAGAATGGACGAAGTATCGAAGGTAATCTTATATATATTTTTATTTTAACAACCCTTCCATATGTCTGACCCTTTCTTTCTCTCAGAATTGCGGGCGTCTTCTAACGTAGATCATTCTCCGGAAGAAACCTTCTTGCGTCTAGTTAATATGGTATCCCCGCATGCGGTACCCCCCCAAGAGCATCGTCCTTTCCTCCGGCCAAGGTTGGTATTTCTTTGCCTTCCGTGTCATATTTTCATAATGATGCTAATTTGCCCTTTTTTATTTTAAACCACAGTCCTACAGGCTGATGACGAGGTTGAAGTTCTTGATGGGCTTGGGGGCTTCTCAGATCCGCATTCTGTGGCCATGGGTAAGTGACACTTTAACTCTAGTGTTCTTCTACGTATTCTCTGTTCGGAAAGGTGACTAACCATACGTGTATCTTCACAGTTTTGCCAACCCTAACCCCGCTAGAGTCCCGTATTTGCATGCCTCCGGGCCCTTATGCCAGACGTGTGTCTGAGAGAATGGAAAAACAGAGTATTCATTCTTTGGCAACCCTCATTGAAGATCTTCACGCCGACACTTCTGTCATGGCTGAGAAATTTGCTGTTGATGCCAACGCTTCTTTGTCCGTTCTTGCCACTTACCATGATGAGGCGCTGGTGCATACTTGGGTTGAATACTGCCATCAAATGGAGGCTTCCCTACATGGAGTTGAGTGCGTGCGCCTTCCCTCTGATATCCTATCTGTAAAGGACAACTTGCGTGGATGGATCGATCGGTGTGCGGTCAATCTTCAGTCTTGTGAGAAAAGGCTCAACCGATAGTTTTCGGAAAAGGAGTTATCTTCGAAGGCTTTAGGAGAACTTCAAGCCCAGCTCACAACCAAGACTACTCGTGCCTATGAAATCTGGCGAGTCCTTCAGGAGGCAATTACGGAGGTGGCCGCTCTTGTTAAAGCTGTCATTTCACATGCGAAATGGTTGAGATCCACAAGACTGCCGAGAAAGAGCTTGAGAATCAATTTTCTTTATACCAAAAATAACAGGCACAGACAGGGACTCAACTCGCGGCGTTGCTAGAGGTTGAGGCAGAAGTCCGGCGGAAAAATGACGATCTAGCCGGCCTATTGAACCGCCCGCCGTCTTAAAATTTTTTGTCATTGTATATCTTTCTTTCTTCTCTCTTTTTTTGTATTCTGTATTCATTTTGATTTATGAATAAAAGACATATTTTATTTCATGTTTGCACCTCTCTATTTTTTTATGTCTTGATTTGGCGTAAAGTGGTTTATATACTCATTTCGGAGTTTGTAGTTTATATAATCATTTCGGAGTTTATGGTTTATTCACTCATTTCGGAGTTTCAAGTTTATTCACTCATTTCGGAGTTTCTAATTTATTCACTCATTTCGGTGTCTCTAGTTTATGTATTCATTTCAGAGTGTTTTTAGTTTACCTCCCTTGGGTTTACAAGCAAACTTGTCCTAACATTATATGCAGATAACCCCCATTCTTTACGACAGAGGTACGTTAGGTTTATGGTACCGGGGTTTTAATCTGCGGTACCATTGCGTTGGCTGATGTAGTTCTCGATATACAGTTTTCAAGCTGTTGTTCGAGTAGCCCCGCGACTGTCGTGTCTCTGATCCCTTCGGGGGCTGGAAAAGACGACTTCAAGTAATCTCCTTAGGTCATATCACCGTCGGAAGAGCAAACGTTAGGAATTTACCATGATGCTTTTTACTTGAGGTTAGGCTCAATTTGGAGCCCCGATGAGTCATAACCACTCCGCTTGTGTGGGATGATCTCCGGTAATCTTTTAGGCTTTATATGAGCTGCCTTCAAGACCCGAACCTGGGAATATGCCGTTGCTTCATTTTTTTGGTTTGACAATGTCGCACCGATTCTTTGCAGAAGTAGGGCAGACATATGTAGGACCTCTATGCTGTATGTATGCAATTGAAGTCCGGAGCTAGGAATATGCCATTGCTCCAATTTCATTTGATAGTTGCGTCCGCATCCTGCTGAAATGAGAGTGAACGCCGGGATAGTCTTTAGGTTGTATATGTGTCGTCGAGACTTGGAGATAGGATTTGCTGTTACTCCATTTTTGGTTTGACCCTTGGGGCTTTGTTGACGTTGCGTCTGCATCTTGTTGACATGAGAAGCACGTCAAACCGAAGCTAGGATTTTGCCATTACTCCATTTTTTCTTTGATTGTAGTGTCTGCCCCTGCTAGGATGAGAATGGGGAGGAGGGGATAGTCTCGAGGTTGTATATGTACTGTCCAGATTTGGAGTAAGGATTTTGCCATTACTGCTCCCTTTTTTGCTTTGTTGGGTCCTTCTTTTTTGTTGATGACATTGTGTCTGCATCTTGCTGGAATGAAAAGCACGTCAAGTTGATCTCTAGGCTGTAGATGTTGTCGTCGAGATCTGGCTCTCCCTTTGACAGAGCCTGGTGGGAAAGTATGGTTCCCCTTCTTTCATTTTTTCCTATGGATTATATACAAGAAACAATATGGACATACTTGCAGGGCAAAAGAAATTTCATTTTATATTTTTTATATTTCTACGATGCTCTATCTTTTCAGCTCTTCATATCACGAAAGTCGCGATTGCCCAATCATTTCGGCTATTCTTCGTGGTGCCCAATCATTTTGGCTATTTTTTTATATTTACTCGCTGCTTTTTATTACGAGTTACCCAAACATTTCGGTTGTTTTTATATGCATATTTTTCTACTCGCTGATTTTTATTGCTAGTTGCCCCGAACATTTCGGCTGTTAATGCATATTTCTTGCTCGCTGACTTCTATCAAGAGTTGGGGAGTTGGTCCTGATACCCATTGTGGCATCAATATCACTACAACTGGAATATTGCTAGTAGCAAATTATCATTTTCCTTTGTTGATTTGAACAAAGATGGCTTAGTAGACAGGGTTAGGATACTGTCGACTAAAGCTTTTGACTTCATGAGCCATAAGAGTCTCATAAAGGTATTTCATCTTATGAGTCGTGAGGATCTCGTAGGTGTATTTTCTTCTTAGGAATCGTGTGGATTCCTAAGTGCGTTTTCTCTCGTAAGTTGTAAGGATCTTCCAAGAGTGTTTTCTCCTTATAAGTCGAGAGGACTTACAAGTGTTGTTCATTATACGAGGACATCTCTCGCTAATGGTGGAACTTGGTAGGAGAATATTTATTTATACCCATGGATTGTATACAAGGGTCAATATTGGACCACCTGTAGGGCAATGTTAGGGGAATATGACGGCTTAAGAACAGGTTTAGATCCCTGTAGCTTAAGGCTTTTGAATTTTATGAGTCGCGAGGGTCTCATGAAGAGAATTTTCCTTACGAGTCGTGAAGATCCTATAAGTGTAATTTCTCCTTAGGAATTATGAGGATTTCGAAGTGTGTTGCTCCTTTGTGAGTCGTAAGGATCTCACACAGGTATTTTCTCCTCATAAGGACGAGAGGACCTTGCAAGTGCACATGAATTTTTTATTTTATGAGTTTGCGCCCTATTCGGATTTTCACAAAATCTCCGACAGTCCCGCTGTTCTTACTCACGGCGCTCTTTCGGGTTTTCATCCGTACCCATTTTGCTTGCGGACATACCGTTTTTTTGTTTTTTTAAAGATTGTGCCCTTCTAGGTTTTCACAAGCTCGCTGGTAGCCATGCTGTTTTTACTCACGGCGCCCTTTCGGGTTTTCATCTGTGCCTATTTCGCTTATGGACATATTTTTTTTAAATGGCGAAACTCTCGAAAGTAGCTTCGTCGCAGGTGACCCACCTGTTTGCCGGTGTGTTTTGGGGGTGACTTCATCGCTGGAGTAGCTATGTAGCCAGTGGGACTTGAGTTGCAATCTTTCCTGCTAAGACTTCGGTTGCAATATAGATCTCAAGGGAATGTACCGTCGTATTTAGGGAGATGCACTAGTTTAGGAATGTTCTGGTCCATTATCGCCATGTTTGAGATGAAATTTTAGTTTAGGGACTTTTCGGTCCATTTTCGCCATGTTTGAAGCGAAATTTTAGTTTAGAGACTTTTCGGTCCATCATTATCGCCATATTTGAGGCGAAGTTTTAGTTTAGGGACATCTCGATCCGTTGTTAGTTTTGGGACTTCTCGGTCCAATGTTGCCATATTTGAGGCGAGGTTCTAGTTTAGGGACATCTCAGTCCATTGTTAGTTTAGGGACTTCTCGGTCCGTTTTTAGTTTAGGGACTTCTCGGTCCGATGTCGCCATATTTGAGAAAATGTTCCAGTTTAGGGACTTCTTGGTCCGTTGTTAGTTTAGGGACTTCTCGGTCCGTTGCCATATTTGAGGCGGATAATTAGTGTAAGGACTTCTCGGTCTTTTGTCATCATTTTTGGGGCAACGGAGCTTTTTTGTATGCTATTCTCAGAGTTCTGACTGAGGAAGATAGCGAGCGGACACGAGCGTCCTCATCTATCATAGACCTAAGTCGCGACTCGTCAAGCGTAGTATATTTTGAGGAATCCGTCGTTTATTGGCCGGAAGGGTGTTTAGCCATGCATATCCATGAGCAGGTAGGCTCCACCTTGGTAGATTTTGTCTATTATGTACGGGCCTTCATATTTCGGCTCTAATTTCCTCCATTTTGCACGATTGGGGATCATGGGTCTTTTGACGACTAACACGAGTTTGCCTTGGCGGAATATTCTCGGCGTGGTCAGTTTTTCGTATGACCATGTCATCCTTCGCTTATAAGCCTCTAGATTTTTCCGTGCTGTAAAGCGTGTTTCATCGAGGGCATCGAGCTCCGTAAGCTGAAGATGAGCGTTTTCTTCATTTGTCAGCTCGTATCGAACCGCTACTCATAGAGAAGGGAATTCTATTTCCTAAGGAAGCACTTCTTCCGTGCCAAATACCAACGCATATGGTTTTGTATTCGTGGTCGTTTTGAACGTTGTTCGGTACGCCCAGAGAGCTTCATGCAGCCTTTCGTGCCAGTCTTTTTTTGTTTCTGGACACTGTTTTCTTTATAATCTTTGTCAAGGTCTTGTTGAAAGCTTCAGCTAGACCATTGACCCTAGGATTATAAACTGAAGAGTATCTCCAACCTATTTTATGTTTTTGATCGAAGCGGCTAATTTTATGGCTTCTATAAGCTGGCCCATTATCCGAGATGATTCGTCGCGGAGCGCCGAACCGATAGATGAAATCTGTCCTGAAGAAATGGAGGATATTCTCCGTCTTCACCTCCCTTAGTGGTACCACTTCTGCCCACTTAGAAAAGTATTCGGTCGTTGCCAATATAAACCAATGTCCTTTGGACGACACCGGTTCAATGGGGACAATTATATCGGTTCCCCACATTTTGAACGGCCAACTAGCCACTGTTGGGTGTAGCGGATTTAGATGTTGGTGGATGAAGTCCTTGTGGATTTGGCATGAGTGACACTGCTATGCATATTCGAGGTAGTCCTGGATCATTGTGGGCCAATAGTAACCCATTCTTTTTATTTTCAGATTCATTTTTGGCCCAGCTTGGTGAGAACCGCAGAGTCCGTCGTGAATTTCTTGAACGAATTTCTTTACTTCCTTCGGCCCCAGGCATCTTAGTCATAGATAGTCAAACGATCTCTTATATAGAGTATCATTGACGAAGGCGAAAGACAAAACTCATTTCATGAGCTGATGTCTAAATGACGCATTTTCGGGCATTCGTCGGGACTTAAAGTAGTCTATGAAGACTTCCCTCCAGTCCTTGACCTTTTCTTCGTCCTCTATTTGAAGGGCTGCTTGTTCGATCGTTTGTTTTCTTTCGGATGACTCTATCAGATCTTCCGAAGATATATTTGTTGGTGTGAGAACCCTGCGGCTTTGCACAATGATCTTTACGTCATCGTGGTCTTCATCGGCCAGTTCATTAGCCAATTTGGTCAGTGCATCCTCCTTTCTATTTTCTGCACGCGATATACTCTCCTAAATGTAGGAAGGGATTTGTGTCAGCGGTTGCTGCACTCTTTAGCCATATTTCATCAGCTCTGGCTTATAGGTCTGATAGTCGCCATTTACTTGGCTCACGACCAGCTGGGAGTCTCCATATATGAGGAGGTATTTGATTCCCATGTTGACAGAGATCTTAATACCTGCTATCAAAGCTTCGTTATTAGTTCTTATCTCTCCTTGTGGAGTCACGAAGATGAGGCCTACCCCGGCTTTGATTATGGGGGTGTTTTGCTTTCGCTTCTTCATGGAAGACGCTCCGTCGAAGTAAAGTTCCCATTATGAATCATTTTCTTCTTTCTCTCCTTCGATTGTGTCGAACGCAGGTTCATCCAGCAACTAAAAATTTAAGGGGGAGTCGGCTGGTATCGGATGCTCCGCAAGAAAGTCAGCAATGGCCTTGCCTTTCATTGCTTTGAGGGGTCGATACGTTATCGAGAACTCCATCAAGAGGAGAGCCCATTTGGCAAGCCTTCCTGTTAGTATGGCCCTTGACATCAGATATTTGAGAGGACCCGCCTTTGATATGAGATGGACCTCATGGGCTAAGGCGTAATGTCTGAGCTTCGTTATCACGAAGATCAGTGCCAGGCAATACTTTTCGATGGGGGAGTAGTTTTTTTCTGCCCCCAGGAGAACTCGACTCAATTAGTACAGAGCTCTCTCCTTTCCCTGATCATTCTTTTGTGCCCATAGCGCTCCTAGAGAACCTTCAAGGGCTGTTGTATATAAGATAAGGGGTTTTCCCTTAACCGGAGCGGTCAATACCCGCGGATTTTGCAGGTATTGCTTGATTTCTTCTAGTGCATTTTGGCACTTTTGATCCCAGACGAACGGGGTCCCCTTCTTCATCAAATGACTGTAGGGACGGTATTTTCCGGAGAGGTTATCTATGAACCACCGAATATATGCGAGCTTTTCTTGAAGAGATCGCAACTGTTTGAGAGTTCTTGGAATAAGCATTTCCATAATCTCCTTGATCTTTGAGGGGTCGATTTCGATACCCCGGTGACCTATGATGAATCTTAAGAATTTGCTTGAGGAGACTCCAAACACGCATTTTACAGAATCCATCTTTAGATTATACTTCTAAAGACGCCGGAACACGGTCTTTAGATGTTCCCAATGTTCCCCGTGAGATTTGCTCTTCACCACAAGGTCATCGATGTAGCATTCGATAATCTCGTGTATGTGATCTTCGATGATCTTTCTCATGGCCCTATAGTATGTACCGCCAGCGTTCTTTAAACCGAAGGGCATCACCCTATAGCAGAATATGCCCAGCGGGGTCCGGAAGACGGTATGATTTTGGTCTTCAGGATGCATTTTTATTTGATTGTATCCTAAAGATCCATCCATGAAGGAGAAGACCTCATGGGTATACGTGTAACAACTCCATTTTTAGTATACAAAAATTTGCTTTAAAATTAATGTATACTTGGGGTATTTATATTAACTGTTATTACTTTAAGTAATTAATTAGCTCCATAATTACAAGAAGGAGCTTGTGGCTCATTGGTAATACCTTGCACTGCTGAACCAAGCCACCAGAGTTTAAATCCCATACCCCACATTATTTTTAATATTGATTTTTTTTAAAACCTTTAGAATACCAAGGGTTTATACGTGCATATCTCACAAAAACCCCACTACACCAAAAAGTATAACTTTTCCAGAGGTTAGATGAACCGTCGGGGGGATCCCAGCCGCCTGACTCGGCCGGGAATCAGCCAAATTGGCCTTAACTCGGTCTGACTCAGTTCTCAGACCGAGTCACGGCCGAGTCGGCCGATTCCGGCGACGGCCCCAACATGAAAGTTGTGTCTTTTCATATTCCTTATGCACCTGCAAAATTTCAGCCTCAGACCATTTCCAGAGCTCTTTAAAAACCCCAATTACTCCACTTTTATACATTTTTATTACATTTTATCACATTTTTATTTTAAACTTTTCATCTACCATAACCCTAGCCTAACCCTATAAATACCAACCCTACACACTACCCTCTCACCCCCAAAATCTTGAGCCCACTCTCTCAAAAAATTTCCAAGAATCGTGTACTTTGAAAACAAGCTCGAGGCGAAGCTCCGATGAATTCCCGGCGGAATTTTCGGCTATCATTTTAGGAACTACCAGCGATGACGCAATACATCGGCGATCCCTCTAGTTTCCTCTCACCCTCTAGTGTAATCTAAAACCCGTAAGTCCCTTTCTATCTCTCTTTTCCATTCTCAAAATACGAAATTACAAAACCCGACGGAATCGGAACAAATCCGATTTCCGATTCGGTTTTCTATAAAATTCCACTTCTCACTAATGCAATCATACTTAAACATCCTTATGTTGACTATTAAACACTAATCAAACAATTTGAACAAGTTTTATCACATGAAATGATAGCTATTTCAAATTATCGTATTTTTCACTTAAATACCATATTATTTCAATCCTTCACTTAACCCTATCAAACCTGTTATACATTTAAATTAGATCACGAGGTAACGACCTACCTCCTCACACACTCATATGCAACACCCCCGAGAACCTAGAATACGAGAAAACAAACAATTTCATTTAAATACCATATACTTAATAAAACCATTTCTAAAAGATTTAGTTTCGATACACTTTTTAAAGAAATACCACTTATTATGAAAATACGATAAGTTGTGGACATCGTTCGTTTATCTAAACCTGACTTTGTGGTGTCTAGGCTAGGCAAGTGAGAAAGGTAACTTTAAAAGGCCCGTCTCACGGTAATTCGTGAGCGGATCCCTCCTTTCCTCATTTGTATTTACCTGGCCACAATTGGCGGTGAAGAGGCGATTTGAGGCATCTCACAACTTGTCGTCTGGACCAGTTAGGAATAGACTAGTTGACTTAGGAGAATCTAGAACATACAATACGGAAAATATACACATTTAAAAATAAATACCATTTACTTCATAAAACCGTTTTCTAAAGGAGTTAGTATTTTACAATCTTTGCAAAGCGCGACTACAACCCACTTTGGAGAACCCGTTCGGGATGGTGCGGTTTATCGCACACCCTCGGGCTTAGTAGTGCGAGATTCAGACCTCCGCAAGAAGCATTCGGTCTCGAAAGATTTAAAATACGACATCTTAAGAAAATGAGATTTTTTAGAATATAAAATATTTATTAAAATTATTTTTGTATAAATATATGTATATTTATCATTAAAATATCTATTTTGTTATGATATAAATATTCCACTTTTTCTAAAAAAATCATAAGAATCAATTTTACACTAAAATACCATAAATTCCACATAAATCAATATTACAAATAAAATACCTTTATTTATGAAATTAGGATATTTCCACTAGAAATATCACAATATAAAATCCATTTTCATTACAACTCTAAAGACGAATAATGAATACTTGAGGTGTATTTTGAAAAGTATATAAAAATATTTTTTACATAAAACCCCTCAAGTTTTATAAATTACCCTAAGGACCCTAGCAATTATAGGTTTAAAAAATAATCAAGACTTCGATTTACATTTCTAATTGTCTAACTCGGGTTTGAGTCTGATTAATCTGACTTGAATATGATTCAAGTCAATCTACAATCTGCAATTTTCAACATGAATCCACAAGTCCAATTATCAACCTATACAACTTGACTGAACCGAACCATGGATATACATTCCACTTACATGGTTCTCCAGTTATTCCATTTACATGATTCTACGGTTACATCTGTTTACTGATATCATGATTTCGGTCAGTCTTTCAATTATACACTCAATTCAATTTACAGTACAAAACAATACAAATAAAACACTACGGGGTTTAAGGGGTAGATTGGTACGGAAGGTATTAAAAGTGGCACGAGGCGGTAAGATTAAGATACCTAATCTATATTCCGTTGCTGTTGTACCGTGGCTTAACGGTTCCTTGTACATTCCGTTTGCCCTGGTCTCTAGCATATAGAGACCCCTCTCGTATACACTGGCATCCTTCTGTACCAAACTACAAACAACAGCGTTAACACGACATTACTACAAGATAATACAACTTTAAAAGATACCTTGTTATTCTGTCTATTATACATTCCTCTTATCTTTGGGACCTACCGATCGACCTGTTCGCTGACGACATTCTATTCTTTCTTCTTTGAATGTCGTCAGGTGGTTTGGATCCGGCAGAGATCGAGCCATGTGTAGAAGACTTGGAGCAGTTTGCTGAAGAACCAGAGCTCTAGTTTCATTGTATATTTTCCATTCAGTACTTTTCATTTCCTATTATGCCATTGTTTAGGCATCGTTTTATTTCAGTTATATTTCCTTTTCATGTTTTGTACAAAAGAATGCTAATAAATAAAAGTTGTTGTTTTTATTATATCTTGTCTCTTGTGTATTTATTTTTATATTGCTTAGATACGCTTAGCATATGTACTTCTGAGTATATACGTAGCGGCCTCGTCGCGTCCCCTTTGCCGTACACTGGGAAGCGGGGCGTGACAATACGTGTTATCGATCCTCAGCTCAGTAACAGGTACCAGGAAGTCATCCTTCGGGCAAGCTTTGTTGAGGTCCCGAAAGTCCTCGCAGATGCGCACCGTCCCATTCTTCTTCATCCCTAGAACGATGTTAGCGATCCAGTCGGGATATTGAAGTTCTTGGATGAATCCGGAGTCGATTAGTTTCTTGACTTCAGTGTTGATACTCATTTTAAGTTCGAGCCGCATTCTTCTTGGCGCCTGTTTGACCGGCTTTATGTCCGGCGATATGGCCAGTTTCTATACCGCTACTTTTGGATCTTGACCTAGCATCTCTGAATAGTTCCATGTGAAGCGGTCTTTATATTGCATGAGCACGTCTTTTTACGTGGCTACCTGTTTTTCAGATAGCAGTTCACTGACGAACGTTGGTCTCGGATCATTCTCCATCCCTAAGTCAATTTTTCTTAGGTTATCCGCCGTGGTGTGTATCCCATCTTCTAACTTCTTTGGTGCTGGTGGAAACTTGGAGATCATCTCATCTTCATTTGCGAAGCATATATGGAGGTCATCTATAGTCTCGTGCTCTCTCTCTCTTTTGAGAGTGTTATCATATGACAGGTATGAGTTCGCTTCTATTCTTGATGTTGAGCTGGTCCTATCCTCACGGTATAGGTCCTCTTTGGCTCATGCTTTTACGGCGGGGTTAGCTTCCAGCTATCGGATAAAGAGAACCTGCCTTGTTGATATTGGTCTTCTATCCAGTCTTTGAAGGTGAAGCAATCTTCAAGGGGATGACCTATACTCGGTGGTAGGAGCAATAATTCGGATGATGGAACTCGTTTATTTGTTCAGGGTTCCGTGACTCCGAAAGTGTGATCATTTGGTGCTTTGCGACATGGTTGAACATTTTCTTCGTCTTGTCTTGGTGGAAAGAGTATTCCCGACCAATCTTTGTTATAAAGGACGGGTTCCAATCGACCTTTTCTCGATTGCACGGCTTCTTGGATCCGTTTTGTTGTTTTCGAACGTTGTTTTTGTTCTTTGCCCTGTTTTTGCCTTTATTTCGGACTTTTCCCCTTTCGCGAGGACATACAGCGGGCCGGGGATGAAGGGCATTATAGTCTTCCCTCTCCACAAATTGTTGATTGAGGCGTTGTGTCCTGGCCTTTTCATAAATGACCATTTCATGACTGTGATTGTCTCTGCTGTTTTGACAAGCTTCTTTTATTAGCTTGTCTATTTGTTCTTCGAGCGACGGACTTAACGTTCTTAGAGCTGGCTCACGTTCTGTTTCAACGTCGCGGCTATTCGGAAAAGCGTTTTCCTTTTCGAGGTAGCTGTCTATGACGCAGAAGCCGTGGCACTGCTCCTATTTCTTAGACCGAACATATTCGAGCCCAGTTGTCTCCATCTTACCGTTGGGCATCTTTTGCTAAGTTCCGGGAATATTCCAAACCTTTTTGTAGGATTGGGCTTGCCGAATAGTTTTTTCGAGGGGTACACCTTAGCTTCTTAACAGTCTTTTCAATCCCTCCGCGTAGTATCTTGGCGGACGGATTGGTTGAAGCCTGTCGAATGCAAATCGGCACCATGCCAGACTTCTTTTTCTACTTTAGTCTCCGTAGATTGGAAGAAGATGATCGTCTTTTCACCTCTTTGCCTGGGAGGGACGTAGAAAATCTGTAGTTCTTGTACGCTGTATGTATGGAGCGCATCAAGTTACTTATAATGCTGAGATGGAGCCATTGTGATTTGCAGACTCTGATCTGCTCCGGCAAGGGTTTGCACTGACGGGCGGATGGAGAACACTGTGTTGGCCTCGTCCTCAGAGTCACTGCCAAAGAGAAGAATAGGAGTAGATGGTTTAGGCCAGCTGTTTTATTTCTGGGGTTGCCCCGAGTAGACTATTTCTTCATCTTCCTCGGAATCACTCCCAAAGATCAGGATAATGGCAACGGACTTCTGTTTATCCTACGGCTTGTGACGCCTTTCCATATCCTCGAAGTCTGGTAAGAAGTACTTTGCGTCTTCATACTTTTGGACCTCGTTTATGGAGAACGTATTTAGTTCCCTTGTGATGATGTATTCCAAGCCGTCTTTGAAATACTTCATACACTGTTGTTGTGTAGAAAGGATGACGTTGTACTCCTGTAACCAAGGCCTGCCGAGCAAAGCATTATAGCAAGTCTTGGCATCAATAACATGAAATTTGAAGTCAGTGACGAGAAACCCGAAGCGCAGCGTCAATATTACGGACCCAAGCGTTCGTGACGACTGTGAGTCGAACCCGGAGATGGTAATTTTGTCTCGATCCAGGTACTGAACGTTCATGCAAATCTCTTTCAGCACTCTCACGTTGAGAAGGTTGACGAAGGATCCGTTGTCGACAAGGATTTTCCCTATCTTGATGTCATGGCAGTGCCCGGTGACGTATAACGTGCGATTATGTTCGCACGTACCGAGGAGGAGATTTTCATCGTTGAATGTAACGTCAACCGTGTAGACCACTGCCAGTTCATCTTTCATCTTCTCTTCCGCGAGGAAAGCTTGGAATTAATCGGGCTCTTCTAATGCCTTAATTAGAGACTCTCGTGCCTCTTTGGACAAGAGGAGAGCATCCAATATGCTCAGCTGTGAGGGTATTTTCCTAAGATGTGCTATGACATTGTAATCCACCTTATTTTTCCTAGGCGGGTCTCTTGCTGCGAGCTCTTTGACAACTCCATCGTCGAGGACAATTTCCTCAGAGATTTTCTCTTTCCCTTTGTCTTTTTTGCTCGAACCTTTGTTTGTAGGTCCAAGATTCTTTTTAGGCAGCGTGCGGTTACGCAACTGAATATTCTCGCAGTTCTTCTCCTCCTCTTATTTTTCGGAGGTAGAGTCTTTGAAGAAAGGGCTGAGCGGTATTTCGTCCTCAGAATCACTCCCGAAAGTAAGAACTTAGGATTTTTCCCCTTCTGAACTGGTACCAACCACAAGACAGTTGACAGTCGTTTAGTCGTTTTTTCACACGCATCTGTCACACTTTTTTGCCGTCGACAAGTTTCACGCTTCATCCTCTTGAAGTGTTTTTGATGAGCAACATATCCTTACCACCATTTCTTGAAGGTACTGCATTCTCCGGTGGGGTGGGTAACCCTTCGATGATATAGACAGTAGTTTGGATGTTAATCCTCTCCATCGAGGAATATGACCCCGAAATTGTTTCCTACGAGAGGTGGAAACTTCATTCCTATTAGCAGGGCTTTGACGAACCGCTTCTCTGCCTTCATCCTGCTTTTATTTGTCGCAGGTATGCCTTGGTTTGGTTGGAATATTATATGACTCCTTCTTGCCGCAGCTTCTTCATCCTGACGCTGGCGTTTACCCTTTTCGTATATGGTTGTTATGCTTCTCATTCAGCTTTGCATTTTCGAAACGCTTCGTTTAAAAGCCTATCGATCGAGTCTTCTGGCAGTTCCGGGGATTTTAGCACCGATTCTGCCCCTATTCCTCTGTGTTTTTTTCTGACGCTGAGGGTGTTTCTTCATCATTTTACAATGAATGGGAGACCATATGGCAACTTTCTACATAATCTTCGATTTCTTTTGATGAGTCATTTTCCTAATCCGCATCACTATCTTCGTTCTCAAGAATATGCTTGAGGAACTTTTCGAGCATGACCAGTTTCTGCGCCTTCTGGTTGTACTCCTCTAGCACGTCAATGTACCTTTGTAGGTCTGTGCGCTTATCGTCATACTCGGCAGGCTACACAGGCTTCTTTGTCTTCTTCTTTTTCTTCGAAGACATTGAAGGCTTAACTTGGGGATTTTGCCCTTTGTCAACAATCTTCGGTATAGGACGCGGTTTCAGCATCTCTTCGATGATTTCAGGTTCAAGTGGGCTTTTCCACCTGACTGCCGGATATGCCTGTAGATCCTTCAGCATTCTTTTGGTTTTAGCTGAAAGAACGACTTCCCATGGTGTTTCTTCCATGAGCGACATGATGCTCCCGGCGCATCCACCTTTTTGGGAGTGTGCTTCAGTGGTGGGTTTACCCTCCAGTTATCAGGCAGCGCGAATTTCCCCTGTTGATACTGGTCCTCGTCCCAGTTCTTGAAGATGTAGTAATCCTTAATTGGGTGGCTGACCATTCTGTGATAGGAGCAATAATTATAGTTGTTGACATCGCCGGGTTGCGGTGGACGCCATGGGCCTGGAAATATGATGAGTTTGTTGCGCATTGCCAACTCAAATAGACGCTTCATCATATTACGGGAAAACGAGTAAGCGCGTCCTAGCCTTTCTTCCAGTGATAGGCGTGGATATGCATTGTTTTGGCGAGCATCCGGTTTTGGGCCAATCAGTTGTTGTTGAGCATTGGCAACGAAGGCAACTTTCCCTTTACCCTTGGCGTTTCGAAGGTCCTTACTTGAGGAGGAAGTCCTGTGGCCCATCTGGTCCATTTGGGCCAGTTTATCGATCAGAGCTTGAAAGGTTGTTGGTTTGAAGAACGTCATGAACTGGGCCACAGTCGTTTGAGGATCAAGGGTCTTGATGAACATGCCCTTGGCGGGGGATTCTTCGATGCGCTGTTCGCACTTTGACCATAGGTTCCTCCATCGAATCGCATATTGGACCCAGGTTTCTCCTGGATCTACCCTGACATTGATTAATGCCGTGATCGGGGTGCGCTCGCTTGCGCTGGCGAACCGTTGTGTGAACAACAGTTCCATCTCTGTGAATGTTCTTACGGAGTCATTTGGGAGCTCTGAGTACCATTCAAAGGCCGTCTCTGACAGGACGTCGACGAACTGGCGAAGCAACAGTTTGTCGTTGCCTCCAGTGTTACCGCACAGAGCTCTGAAATGTGTGACGTGCTGGTGTGGGTTGCCTGTCCCCTTGTACACTTGGAACTTAGGGATTGTATTTCCCGGCGGGTATTTAATTTGGTCATACCTGTTTCCCCCAATCAGAGCAAAGCTCTGTTTGAATTTTAAAATTCAAAAATTGAAGTAACGCTTCAGATCCCTAGCGCTGTGTGCTGAGCACTACGTGTCAAAAGCAGACACGCCAGCGCCAGGAGCGCTGCGCCCAAGGCAGCGCACCCCCAATCAGAGCAAAGCTCTGTTTCAAAATTCAAATTTTAAAATGAAGCAACGCTTCAGATCCCTTGCGCTCTGCGCTACGTGCCACGTGTCAAACAGTGGCGCGCTAGCGCAGTTGCGCTGCGTGCCACGTGTCAAACGCAAGTACGCTAGCGCCAATTGCACCCGCACTGGAATTTAAATAATAAATTATTAATTAATCAGAATTAAAATTCTAGAAAGATATTTCCAATCTTATTAAAATAATAAAATTATCTTCTGTAAAACAGAGGCCTTAGGATCAAAGATCCAACGGTGGGGAAATATCCCCAGATCAATCAGAGAAAGATCTCTGTAACTAACCTAACAGATCAATTGGCCCTATATAAAGGCCTCTAGACTCCAAGTCTCACACATATACAGAATAGAGAGAACCCTCTGCAAACTTTGAGAAAAAACTCAAAAAGAAAGAAAGGCAAGTCTTTGAAGAAAGAAGATAATTTTCTTCATCTTTAAAGGTTAAGAATTTAATTCTTGAAGAACAGAGATGAAAACATCTCACAAAAGAAGAATCCTCTTCTAAAAAGATCAAAGATCTAAGAACAAGATTAAGATCTTCAATAAAAAAAGAAGATCAAAAGGATCTAATTATAAAAGATTAAAGAGAAGTAATTTACTTCATTCATAGATCTTTTTGATCTATAAAGGCATAGCCTTTTGATGAGAACAAGAACTTTGGTTCTTGGATCTTGAGGTAAAACCTCTTTTAAGAGAACAAAAAAACTTGTTCTTTGATCTTAAATTGATCAAGATGCGCACTGCGCTATTGGACAGTGCCTTGCACTTTTGAAATGCGCCTTTGCACTATTAGAGTGGCGCACTGCACCAGAACGCGCCACGTGTCAACTACAGACACAATCTGCGCTTTGCGCTTCTAAAACAGCGCTCTGCGCTCTTGGATTGGCGCATAGCACCAGAGCGCGCCACGTGTCATTCACTGGCACAACGCACTGGCGCAGCGCACTCATAAAGCGCAGAGCGCTAACAGAATTGCGCTCAACGCTGGGCAACATGTGTCGCTCTTATGTGCGCTAGCGCTGCAACGTTTTGAAAATCGTTTTGGTGAAATTTCGGAAAAATCGGTAAAATAAGTGGGTTTTCTGTAAAAAGTCAAAATACAAATATCTTTATTATAAAATTAAATATACATGTTCTTGCGATGTAATTGCTAGTATTTGGTGTTTATTGAGCCACTGGTAAAATTTCTAATTTTCTGAATTTTTTTCCGAAATTAATTATTTTAATATTATTTTAAGCCGTCGCTAATACATTTAATTAGCGATAAATACAAATTTGAATGGGTTAATTTTAATCCATAGAACCATGACAACTAAAATCTAGTTTGTAATATAAATTTTTAGTATTTTATTTCAAGTTCTTATTAGTTATAATCGAAGGAAATTAAAATTTTAATTAATTAAACTAAAACTTGCATTTTTGTAACTTGAGGGGTTCTTTTTGCATGGATTTCTTTTGTGAAATCTCTCACACTCTTTCCTCACTCAATTGGTCGGCCCACCACCAGCAGCAGCCCACAAAATTCCCCCCCCCCCTCCAATTTGTTTTCTTCAACTCTTTTATGAGAGGAAATGAATTAAATAGGTATAGGTTAAGATGTATTGTTTTGGAGGCTTATTGTACCTTGATTTGAAGGGGGTTGACTTGTCCAATTTTGCACAACACCCACACCATTTCCCCCATCATCTTCTGGGCGAAAATCAGCAGCCCCTCCTCCCATCTTCTCCTCTCATTTTCCATCAAAA
Source organism: Agapanthus africanus (assembly GCA_030015575.1). Classification (NCBI taxonomy): domain Eukaryota; kingdom Viridiplantae; phylum Streptophyta; class Magnoliopsida; order Asparagales; family Amaryllidaceae; genus Agapanthus; species Agapanthus africanus. Next base: position 333,358,071 of record JASDDO010000004.1, read on the forward strand.
ATTCACCAATTTGCATCAAAAATCAAAGCTAAAATTCAAATCAAAGCCCTACCCATTTTCCCTTATCTCTTTTAGCGTGGCTCTTGGTGCAAAGATTTAAATTTGGAGGTCAAGTTTCATGTTGATCTCAAGATGGTTGTGAGGTATAAATCTTGTTCTTTTTTTTGAGTTGTTTGTTATTACTTCAAATTAAGTTAATGAAGGGTTTAGTTTAGGTTTTAAATTTCTAGTCCAAATTCAAAATTTGGGTTTGTGAAATTGAAGTGAGGGTTTTGTTTTGAAGTTGAATGGTGATCAATTGTGCATGGTTATGTGATGTATTTTTGTATCTTAGGACGTGCAAAATGTAATCTTGTTGCTTCATGCTTATTGTAACATTAAAATATCCAATTTAGTTTATTTAAGCAAACTAGGTTTTAGCTTTTAGTTGCAAATGGGTGATTTAAAATCTAATTAAGATTTTTATGACTTTATTAACATTTTAATTTGTTGTTTAGAAACTTAGATTATGAAAAACCAAGCTTAATTGTAAAATTGTGAATTTTACTTTAAAGAGAGTTAAAATCGGTATTTTTGCAAACTAGGAATTTGGAATTTATACAAATTGATGAGATTAATTTATGAAAGTTAGTTGTATGACCTAATTATGTTATTTAATGAGAATTTTGGCCATTTGAATCGTTAAAATTTGTAGATTGGTTAAAACATCAAGTTTTGAACCGAAATGGGAATTTATGCTAACTAGTTTTTTTGAAAATAAAACGATTGGTTTAATTTTATGGATTTGACGAATTAATACATATTTCTTATACAGTTAATAAGTTTTGAAACCATGATTGGTACGTTTAGTGTTTTTCTCGGTCAATCGGCGTTTGTACGCCGACGTCGAGGGTTTTTGGGTTGATTTGTGAAAGCAACCATAGGTTTTGACCTATGTGGGATTCGTGTGTCGTTTGGGTCATGAGTCGGATTTTAATGCGATACGATGCTATATATGACGTGTAGGTACCCCATGTGGAATTCGAGACGACAAGCAAGCGCATGGCGACGTCGACACCGACGAGCGAAGATCAGGTGAGTAGATTTACATCTCCGAGGAGAAGTCGGGTGGATGGCGTATAGCACCCCCGCAGTTCGTGGTGACGTATACGAATACGTATACACACATATATTTATTATATTTTTTTTTGAGTAGATTGATGATAAAGATGGATTTGGTGTTCTTGGATTGGTTTAGTGTAGTTGCGAAACCCTAGAATAGGGGTTGCACCCATACACACACACGCACATACTTGCATACATTCTTTCTTTTATATATGCGTATATGGGAATATATATTTATGTGTTCACATGGGTATGGGAATATGTGTTCATATACTGGATTCGAGGATAGTACTTGGGATTTGAGATGAGTCGATGAGATTTGATTTGAGGCCGTGAGATCGGTGATTTGGCAGGGTTCGTATTTGAGATACGACATGACATTGTAGCAGTTCCTTTGACATAGTGTTTCACACACGTGCATACATACTTAGGCGATATCAGTATTGTATTAGACGTAGATCAGTACCCCGGATTATGATCTTTGATAAAGAGGATACCAGATGAATAATGCGATGAATGTGATATTGACCCGTACCCAGATTTGGGATGTCGTACGACGGATTTACGTACGAGCTATATATTGAGGATAGATCCGCACTCTTGACTTGGGAATGTCTGATTATAGATATGGTATCGGATGTGATATTATTGAGGCGGGATCACCGACTAATATATATATATATATATGTATGTATGTATGTATGTATGTATGTATCGACTCAGATGTTAGGCGGTTTTCTTACCTTCAGTTAGCCTATTAGCTCAGCCCTATAGTTTAGTGTAGTTGTTAGATATGATTCGGTTCCTACCTATTTCAAAAACTAACGAATCGTGGGTATTTTAAAAGACAGGTCAATGGATTCTACGGATATTTCAAAGAACGTATCTTTTCTTAAAAACACCGTAGCCCTTATTTTCAAAACACCGCGGTTCGTATTATTTCAAAAGGCACTACTGTATGATTTATATTTATATTAAATGTAGATTAGTTATCGTTGTGTCTAGTATTCAGCTCCCGCACATTTTTGCTGTTCGCTCCGCATCGCATACTTATATTGTGATTTCATATACCATTATTGATATCATGCTGTTAGGACACCAGCACCATTACCGATGATGCGTATGTTCCATGTACACTTACTTGCCGGCTCACACACATCATCATCGGTAATTGCCATGTCACGAACACTTTAGAAAATACTATTTCATGGACATAGTTTGTTAGCTAATAGTTTAGACATGATATTAGTGTACTTGCCTTATATGCTAGTTTAGACATCGTAGTTATTACTTGCTACTTCATGCATACTATTATTCATTGTTATGCCGCATTCATGGATTTTTATGCCTATATTCACTGGGTACATGCTATTGATGATTTGGATTCGGATTTTCATGAGATTTCCTGGATTTGGCGGAAAACCGCAAAAACATTTATAAACTTGTTTTCTCTCTCTTTTTAAATGAAAAGTGCGGTTTTCCCATGATGTATGAGTCGTCCACCATGAGTTTGCTGATGGATTTCGAGACCCGATTCGAGGAGTTGGATGAACCGTTTCGGGTACATGGTGGGCCCGGTAAGGTACCCCGGGGCAAGAAGTTCGAGTAGTAGACGATGAGCCTGGCAGGGGAAGACTACCTACCGGTGATTTTACCCGACGCGTCGGATATCCGGAGGATACCGTCGTGGTCTTGAGATTGATGGTAGGGGCCGGTCCGGACTGACGGCGCCCTAGATAGTGAGATTGAGACATTAAGATTTTGAGATATCGAGGTACTGAGATTGATGATCCAGGCCAGTCCGGATAGCCGGAGCCTGAGATATTGAGATATTGGGATTTATGTTTTGTGTCGATGCTAGATACTGTTTATGCTGATTTCATTTATGATACCTCGTTTTGAAAATACAGAAATCTCACTAAATTATGAAAGCAGTTTCTTCATTTACATGTATTCTGTTTCCATGCATTCATACCTCATCCATATGATATATTGCTACCTGAGGCACTGACACGAGCACTTTGTATTACCGTTGTTTAGAGGTATACCCTAGCCATGGTTATAGGCTGCAGATTATATACTTGAGGATATATTATGATCGTATGACTTAGGATTGCATTGTTCATGCGATTTCTATTCGTAGATGTTTTCTACTCACGATTTGGCAACTCACCCCCGTTGTGCCACAGTTCCTTACAAGTTTTGCCATACAGGTTCTTTACGGTTTTGCTGGCACTGCTTCTTTTTCGGGTGACTTGCCAGTAAGTGGGTTTACTTGTATTGTACCCATCATTATACCTTGTATATTATTATTCTGTTGTATCTAGAAGTTCCATCAACCAAACATGTATTTATTTCAGAGATAAAGACCGGTGATGTTTATTCTTTCGACCTTAGAGTCGCGCGTTGTATTTCTATGGATTTCTGGCTGTTTTGAGTTTCCTTTTGAGTTTTGATCCTCGCCCTTGGCGTTGTATATTATATTGCTTGCGTGGTTGTGACCGTCGATTGACGAAGTGCTAGCTCCCGCTTAGGGATGCCTTTTTATTGATTTCGTATACTATTCATGTTGTATCCCGTTTGGGGGCCAGTATTTACAAAGGAGACTCTGCCGAAATTTTCAGAAAATACTTGATGTTTTTAAAATGCATAATTCGGCTTATGCTATTAAAACTACTTGCTTTAAGTTGGTTTTTCCTTCACTCTACTGCTTCTTTGGTTTTGATTTCTGGGTTTTGGTTTACTTAGATTACGTACGCCTCGAGACATCCGTAATTTATGTGCCGGTCATGTCCGTACTTTTTGGGTCGTGACAAAGTTGGTATCAGAGCGTTAGGTTTTACCTTCGGAGTGTAGGATGACCCTTGGTTGATGGAGTAGGTGACTAAAGTAGAGTGGCGTACCGACGGTATATTCTGCGACATACTTACGATACGCTACTCCGCTTAAGGAGCCTTAGGATGTATATTTCGTTGCACAGTATTATATTCCTTCCTATGATATAGCCTCATCGGTACCAGTTATGGTTTTGTTACCACGGTTACACGGGCGTGGAGAGCTACAACTAGAGTTGCGGTCAGCACGAGCTCGTCACGAAATGAGGATTGACCAGGGTGTGATTCCAGGGACATACGATTGGATAGGGAGGCTTCGTTTTATTGCGTTTTTTAGCTACGAGCGTTTGATGGATTGCTTTTATGAGATTTCTCGGGCGTGCAGATCAGCACCAGAGGATAGGGCCACTGCAGGAGGCCAGCCAGAATGTGATGATCGTCGATGCACCGACTATTCTTGATGATTGAAGCACTGTTCAGCGTGCGGACGAATGTGCCAGTTGTTGCGGCGAAGGACGAGATATTTCCCCAGATGTTGGATCTATTGCAGTACGAGTTGTAGTTAGAGATTTGATAGAAGATCGCTAGTCACCCGAGGATGAAAGACTATGACATGTGGTTCGTTCGCTACCCCGATGCGAGGTCATCAGATAGATTGATTCCAGCTAAAGACGACTTCACGCTGATACGTTGAGAGTCGACAGAGGCGATTGAATGTCAGAAACCCATATTCCAAGTTTAAAGTATTCGGAAAGACATGCAAGCAATTCTATGGACCGTCTAGAAGAATGAAACCCTAACTCGACATAATGACCGTGTGAAAGCCTTTGAACCTTAGGTTTTGCGGCAGTTCCGCAGCGCCATTAGTGAGGCTTGGGTTTGCCCTTGTACGGCTGGTCCACCGATGCTGTGGTATGTACTCGATACTATTAAACTGTACCCAAGATGTTGAGCTCTTGGGGGATTAGGAGGTTTTGACGAATCGGTCGAATGGTTCGACTTCATTCGGATGCTATGCGATGGGATGCATTGCTTGGGAGACTCCAGATACGAGTATAGCCGTTAGAGCACAGTCCATGCAGCCACGACGAGGCGAGTCTGAAACAGTCGACATTAGAGAAAAGTGGAGTAAGAGGTTCGTACGAGATCTTGATGAGGTGACGTTCCACTCCGCCGACATCAGAGATGTGACACGAAAGTAGGAGCGTTGACTATGGATATATATGTTGGAGATAGTGCCCTCAGAGTCAATTATTGGATCCCAGGCACGTGATTACGATGATTGAGGGAGGACCTATCCCGGTAGGACAGTCTTACTTGAGATGATAGTATGCTATCTGGTTTACCTTTATCGTCGTGTACTGCTTTAGGTGACCTAACAGGTCGCTATTACACGTAGATAGAGCCCATAGGATTCTTGCTTGACTGCCAGCAGTATGAGGGCGATCATATACGTGGGAGCTGGTGGTCTATAAGCACATCCTTAAAAGGTCCCTAGTCGTGGGAGTTTCGAGACAGGGCATCGATTCTCGAGAGTAGACTAGTGTATACAGTCGAGACCCCGACGAGGGGCGGTGGCCGGTCTCACAAGCCACTGGTGTCAGTTGGTTCACCTAAGATGTATACAGGTGCTCATTGGGTTATGAGTACACCGGAGAGGACTCGCCGGGAACATGCTAGTTGGTCTTATACTTGACGTTAGATAGCAGTTCCCTGGTGACATGTGTACAGGTTAGTTCATCGACCTGGGGATCGTCATTTGTCTCGTGTGAGTTCCCACTATACTTTGATTACTACCCTACCACGCTCAAAGGAGACGTGCAAACAGGTTTTAGTTGGGTACAGTCCCGAGCCACATGGAGGCAGTGAGCGTATCTTCAGGGGTTCGTCTCTCCCGGTATTGGGGGTGAGGTCGCGCTGTGTCTAGGAGAGCCATTACATGAAGTCCTTGGCCAAGGCAGGAGATTTACTGATAGGTATTCCAGTAGTATCTCAGGGTGTTCTGGGCTTCACTCCGACACGACTTGTACCGCTTTTGGGGGTCTGACTTTTACCAACCCCCTAGGCCCGCCATGCGAGGCTCATAGACGAACGGACAGGACTGTACGGATATTGTCACGGACAGGCTCAGTAGGGTGTCAGGATGAATTCGCTCATCGACGTCCCTTTTGGTCAATAGCTGGTGGCCCGTCACGTATTGGCTTATACCTCTTACGTGCTAGTGGTTAAATCCACAGCCATTGTATTGATGAGTCTTTAGAGTCCACCACACTTACAGTTACTCAAGTTTCGAGCGAAACGCTGTAGAGGCCGTATGGAGATATGGTAGGGTCCGATCAGTTACGTGCGGTATTGCACGGATCAGGATCGGACGGTTAGTACTAGAGGCCGTATAGATATATGGCAAGGTTCGATCGGATACGTGCGGTATTGCACGGATCAGGATCGAACGGATATTACTAGCCGGCTTTGGTTTAAGCCGGATCCTAGTATAGTACTGTGTAGTCTTGTCTCTTTGCATTTGTGTTCAGTGGGAATACAAATGCGGGCATATATATGCAGTAGCGGGGTTTTCCTGTAATTTATTACGGGACCAATTTTCTGGAGTTGCCAGTTTGCATTCCGTTCCGGCCGGTTTTCCTTTGTTCTTTCCCGGCCGGACTTTTCCGATGGAGGGGGTTATTTGCAAGTTTGCAAATAACATTTGTGGAGGGGGTTTCTTGCACTTGTGGCATTATGATAAGTTAAGCATCTTTGCTTTTTCATGATGGCTTGCTTTTTGAGATCAGATGAGATTTGAAATAAAATTGACATTGTTATCATGATATTTGGTGTGGTCACCCTCTACTTTTCCTACCATCACCTCCCTTATTGTTTTGTGGTTTTGCTCCACCATTTTGTTCAAGAGGGGCCGGCCACATTTGTGAGGGTAGAGAGAGAGGATCATTTTGTGAGGGTGGGAAATTATCATTCATATCATTTTTCATTGCCACCAAAATTCCCAAGTTCAATTCTCAACCCCATCCCTCCATCAAGGCAACTCCATATACCCCAAAGAGACAATGGCTACTACACTATTCTACAGCAAATCTTGGGCACGTCGACTTGCCAACTTCGTGTCCGAGTTGCCTCGGTATAGAAGCGGGAGCCCGTAAAAGATGCAGACGATGTGGTGCCCTTCCGGCAAGGAGACGACGACCGGAGTTTCCGTGGGAGATCGGGACGACGACGAAAAGACCGGAGGACTCGGATCACTCAGTATATCTCTTCCCCATCTTGTATTTAGCTAGGACTAGTTTAATGGCCCGATCCGGGTGACAAGTGCGCGGTGGTGCCGGTTTGCTAGTTTGCAAAATTAAAGTTTTTCGCTTCCGCATTTTGGCGTGGGAATTGACGGCCGGGGCGCCGCTGTGCACTTACAGTGGTATCAGAGCCTCGCCATTAACCTAGTCTAGCTTTGTTTAATGTGTTTTACATTTCTGATCGACCAAAATTCCAAAATCCCGCGTTTTCTTCACATCAGTTTTCTATCGAATTTTTTCTGGCTCGAAAATTTTTTCAGGTTGTAGAAAATTGATGTACTAGAAGTCCTAAGAATTCTGGGGAAATTCGAGAGATTGATCTTTCAGGGAGAGCGCGGAACCGCGGCCAAACCCCACTTGGCGCCTAGGTTCCGCCGCAGTATGGAAGGATCACTGTGTCAAATTTTTCCAGTGGGCTTCTGGGGTGAAAATAGGGTTTCTGGAATATTATGTTTGGGCCTAGAATTTCTTGATGTGCTACAGTAGTACTTGGGGGCCCACTTGGTAAATTTGATCGATCGGATATTTTAAACACATTATTTCACAGTATTTACATTATATCTGCGACCGTGAATGTCACTCAATCGGTAAATCCAGTCTATCTGCTATAGCCCTTTTAGACGGATTTGCGAACGTGGCTTTCACGTTGATGTTCTATGTTATGCTGTGATGTTGCGGATTGGTCGTGGGGATAGCCTGGATGCAATGCTAGTACAGTTTTTGTTGTATCATGTACATTTGATATTGCGGGGCGATCGTCCGACATGTGGACTGCCGTCACTACCTATTTGTATTATTATTTTGGGGCACGACCAGGTTGCGGTCGATGTACCCGTTGTATGTATATTTTACTTTCTGTACTAGGATTACCCCAAGGTGGGGTGCACGGATGGCCGGATTCTAGAGGGCAACGGGCCCGCATCTCATGGCATTGAGACGGAGGGGCTTCACTCTAGAATTGGCAGGCTATTCGCCGCACTCGTAAGGGGTACAGGTTGACCCAGGAGGGGTGCCCAAGTTACCGGATTCCGTGAAGTGCTGGGTGGTCCATTCACGGTGCTGAAGGGGGCTGCCTCGCTTCAGGTTTTGGCGGGTAACTTGTCGCGCCCGTAGGGGTCTAGGATTTCATTGTACAGGCTATCCACACGACCAGGAGAACGTCGGGTTTCAGTAGTGGCTCTGTGAAACCCGGGGATCCCAGATATCTGTATTGTTCTGTGATGCTGTACATTTATGTGATGTTGCATTTTATCACGCCTTGAGCGAATGTAATATATTGGTATATATATTAGTAGATGTTGTATATGTTTTGCATCCGCGCTAGTCCAGTCCCCGCTCTGTCGTTAGTTAGCTTACCTAACGGGTAATGACGGGACCCAGTGGCGAATGCGGATGGCATATACGTACATCAGTATATTTTCGTTCTTTGTGGTGTGATCAAATGATGGGACTGCGTTGATTCGGATCAATGCAAGTTAAAAACAAACCTAATCTGTTGTTGGAACACTTTTCAAAAAGCTGTTATTGCAAGGACGTTCACTTTTGTTTTGCATCGTGGTATTCAGTTGGAATACCCTGCTCCTCAGTCGACAAGGCAAGGGCCGAGATCCCTTCACCGGGAGTGACCCCTTGGACAAAAATTTTGCGTCAGGGCAATAACTTCACTATAGCCGATTACTTTTGCTTTGCACCGTGGTATTCAGTTGGAATATCCTGCACCTCATTCTATGGGGAAAGAGCCGAGATCCCTTCACCGGGAGTGACCTCTTTAGCAAAGGTTTTCGTCACTATATTTTTCTAAAAAGCTATCCGTTCCTTCAACGATATCAAGTTCATTACGTTAAAGGTTTTCGCCAGAAACCATTCATAGCCCTTCGTCGTTTCAGATGGGTAGCACGTAGTATTTATGCTATGTTTGTTGGCCTTCGTCAAGGCATAGTGTATGGTAGCTGCTTGTTGCCTTTCTGCTGCATAGATAGATGCGTTGGTTTGGGACAGTCGTATAGCCTTGTTGGCCTTCGTCAAGGGCTGGTACGGGTGGGTTCAAATCAACCTGGACAATGACGGGTAGAACTTGACATGTGACTTATGATTTGTTGGCCTTCGTCAAGGTCATAAGAGCATGGGGCAAAAATCCACATCGAGAGTTTCAAAAGTACTGAAACTTGCCAGATATGCGCATACCTTCTGGAGTGTGATAGCGTGAGCGGATTCCGTCACGTTATCATGTTATGATAGTTGGATCCCGATCCCCACTGATGAGTTGGTTTACTCCTCGGGTGATCCCGGCTAATTCTTCTTTCAGGTTTGGGGAAGAATTTGACGTTACAGTGGGAGGTTTCCAGATTAGATAAAGTGACAACCATTCTGAGCTAGGTTAGAGTGCACGCTGAGTGTTTCTTTTCTCTCTCTCTTTGGCAGCGACCATTGACCCGACCCTAGACTATGACTCAGTGACCAATTTAACCGAACCTTCTTTAACACTGGTTTTTGGATTGTCAGAGTTGCAGACCTCATTGCCACTCCTGCTTTTACCCTTTTCTCCAGGACATCCGTATTACTACAAACGTCCACTTCCATTGGACAAAACCATCGTATGGTTATATACGAACTCGAAGGAATTCGAGGATGGTTTCCGGTTCTGGAGAAAACGAATAGGATTATTCAGTTGTCTTTTCATTTTACCTTCTTTCAGGTTGCGAGTACTCCTTGGTTTAGGAGATAGTACACCTATTACGCAAATTGGATAGTCTTCTTCCAGACCTTAGGCTGGTGCCGACCGGTAGGGAATGAAGAAAACCAATTAGCCTAACGGTGGTGTACAGAAGGTATTAAGTAAAGACAAAGAAAGGGATTAGTAAAAGGGCAAAGTAAATTGCGACTGATATTCACAACCAAATCAAGTATTTCTTCGCCAATCCTAAATCACCTTTGTATTTCTCCAGGACACTCCGTATCACTACGAAGATCCACAGTTTATTGGATACTCTATCGTATGGTTATATACGAACTCGAAAGGAACTTGTTCCAGTTCGAGGATGGATTCTAGTTCAGGAGAAATAGGAATAAGGTTTATTCGGTTGTCTTTTATCTTCACCTTCTCTCTCTTTGCGAGTGCTCCTAGGATTAGGACAGTACACCCATTATGCTTATTGGATAGTCTTCTTCCAAACCATAGGCTGGTGCCGAACGGTAGGGAAGGAAGAAAACCATTTGGCCTAAAGGGGTGTACAGAAGGTAATGACTAAAAACATATAAAGGGATTTGGAAAGATGGCAAAGAATTATACGGTTACAGTTGTGAATCTGGATAATGGAAGAGGCATTACTAGGAATACCGGGATACCCCATCCAAACATTTCAATGTTTCAGTTTCACTGTGTACTGTTAAAGGAAAACTGATTTCCCGATTAGACACTTGCTCCAGGGTATGTATTTACCAGGTATGATTCTCACATCTGTATGGTTTTACAGATGATGAGTGGGAGTAAGTTATTGGGAATTGGGTGATCATCCTCATTATATCGGGATTCGTTGTAATCGGTGATATTTGAGGAAGTCACCTGGGTTGTTTGCCGGACGGCAAATATTTGGTTTTGAATATCCATTGGTATGCACCAATTTCAAATTGATATATCTGTACGTCTATTTTCATAGAGTAAGATATACCTTTTTGAAATTATGTCTATGACATTTACCTATATCAGTGGATGGTTAGGTAAGGAGCATTGAACAGCGGTGTAATTCTTCTTAACCATAAGTACAGTTTTCAACCTACGACACACAGTGAATGAGTTATCAGACTCAAGGGACTTGTACAGAGTATTGTATGTTGTCCAGCGTCCATCAGGACAGAGGGGTTGGTCCTCGTACTATATTCGGTTTACTTATGACTTCTCTAGTTTTTAGACAGGTGTTTCGTAGAAACACAGGGTCCGAATTTTGAGAAGTTATAGGTATTTGAATAAAGTAGAAAACCAGGTATTGCAAGTATCGGGATTCTTCAAAGTGATCGAAGATGTAGATACTTGTGTATGGTATTCAGTTGATAGTGATGATTAAGAGAACTTGCTTCTCTTTCAGGTTACTCATAATTGGAAGCATTCCTAAGTTGAGTGACGCTGATCGGCCTTTTTTCCATTTAGTTGACATGCACTGGAGACAGCTGCATGATTTGAATCTGGTTCAATTAAATCAGTGCCTCTGGTTCTATATTGGATATAGAACAGTTCATATCTTAACGATGTTAAGGTACGGGGAGTTGTCCGGCTTATGCTTAAAACCAGACTCTGGATATCTCAAGGCACGTTTCTGTAATGGCTGTTTGTGGGTTGACCCAGGCTATGACGAGGGTTGACTTTCTACCATCTAGAAGATCAATAGTGATATTGTTCTTGACTCGCCACAGTTTTATTAAAAAAATGGATTTTTTCAGAAAAACAGTAGTGGGAGTATGGTAGAACTGGAAGTGATTCCAGAACCACAAACGATTACTAAAGATTTCATAGGAACCTAAAGATTCGATCTGGCTTGACATTCCATTGGCCACTCCGTAGATAAGGTGGGTAACCTCAGGCACCCGAGAGGTACTCCGGTAGTCTCAAGGACGGTGACAGGGAGGTTCTTGTTTACCCAGACTTTCCATTGCCGTTGTTCCAGACTGTGAGATCCGGAAGGAGGATGAGTATAGCGTCGTTCTAAACTAGCTTTAGAAGTGCACGTCTATATGACTCTGCCAGAGGGTTGTCATAGTCAGTGGGAGCAGCGGAAGCATTGGTGGCTTATGTCTATTTATAGAATAAAGCAGATATAGCGGAGATAGATCATCTATTTCTGATGTGACAGTCATAGGTTTGACTTCATCAGAATAGGGGATGGATCTATTAAGAAGGTGGTAGGGTGTGATGTCCTGGTATTTGGATGACATACACAGAGTAGGAAAGGATATTCCTATACTACGATCGGTTATTCTTTGGTTGTCACACAGTGGTTTCTCCACATTGGACTTGGACATTATATCATACATACTGGTTACTAGATTTTTAGATCTAGATTTGGGTGGTTTCCCAATCTGGGTACTTAGACAGCATTCTAAGAGTATTTAGAATGGACGACTCCTGGCACGGTAGTATACCTGTAGGTGATGGAGTCACCCTCTCTAAAGGTGTCTTATAGACTAAAGTAGAGAGGGATGTGCATGATTGGCAGATCACTTGCTTAGGCAATTGAGTCAATCATGAGATGTCAAGTACCACGCCAGATGTTGTTCTTGCAGTAGATGCAATAAGTCGATATTGATCCTATCCTAGAGAAACAGTCGGAAGCAGTTTTAGAACATAAGTAGATGTTCTAGGGATATGATAACGACAGCCTCATTCAGGAGACAGTTATCATTCCAGGCTTCCAAGGTGACATGGACGACAGGATGATCGTCAGAGTTATAGTTTTCCCTCTGACGAGGGGCAGTATTTTGGACAGGTGATCCAGGCAGATACTGAGGGAGGCATGGCGCAGGATACTGATTAAGTTCAGTTAATCGACACAATCTGAGAAGTTTGGATTTGGAGTTCATTTATGAACTAGGTCCCATCAGACATCCAGACACATTCTTAGACAGGTATTGCTCATTTCGGGAGATGATTTTCTCCGCGAACTTGAGATATAGAGAGACATAGAAAGAAACTTCAAGGCGGATCCACTCACTGAGGCTATTCCTCGAACGCAATAGTTTCGCAAACGTGTTTTGTGAGATTGACTAGTAGAGGAGTTGGGTGTTCGGTATCACACGGGCTGTGAGTATGCGACATCGCAATAATTAGCCTTGAGTGCAAGTGGGAGATTGTTGGAGATAGTGCCCTCAGAGTCAATTATTGGATCACAGGCACGTGATTGCGATGATTGAGGGAGGACCTATCCCGATAGGACAGTTTTACTTGAGATGATAGTATGCTATCTGGTTTACCTTTATCGTCGTGTACTGCTTTAGGTGACCTTACAGGTCGCTATTACACGTAGATAGAGCCCCTAGGATTCTTGCTTGACTGCCAGCAGTATGAGGGCGATCATATACGTGGGAGCTGGTGGTCTATAAGCACATCCTTAAAAGGTCCCTAGTCGTGGGAGTTTCGAGACAGGGCATCGATTCTCCAGAGTAGACTAGTGTATACAGTCGAGACCCCGACGAGGGACGGTGGCCGGTCTCACAAGCCACTGGTGTCAGTTGGTTCACCTAAGATGTATACAGGTGCTCATTGGGTTATGAGTACACCGGACAGGACTCGCCGGGAACATGCTAGTTGGTCTTATACTTGACGTCAGATAGCAGTTCCCTGGTGACATGTGTACAGGTTAGTTCATCGACGTGGGGATCGTCATTTGTCTCGTGTGAGTTCCCACTGTACTTTGATTACTACCCTACCACGCTCAAAGGAGACGTGCAAACAGGTTTTAGTTGGGTACAGTCCCGAGCCACATGGAGGCATTGAGCGTATCTTCAGGGGTTCGTGTCTCCCGGTATTGGGGGTGAGGTCGCGCTGTGTCTAGGAGAGCCATTACACGAAGTCCTTGGCCAAGGCAGGAGATTTACTGGTAGGTATTCCAGTAGTATCTCAGGGTGTTCTGGGCTTCACTCCGACACGACTTGTACTGCTTTTAGGGGTCTGACTTTTACCACCCCCCTAGGCACGCCATGCGATGTTCATAGACGAACGGACCAGACTGTACGGATATTGTCACGGACAGGCTTAGTAGGGTGTCAGGATGAGTTCGCTCATCCACAGCCATTGTATTGACGAGTCTTTAGAGTCCACCACACTTACAGTTACTCAAGTTTCGGGCGAAACGCTGTAGAGGCCGTATGGAGATATGGTAGGGTCCGATCAGATACGTGCGGTATTGCACGGATCAAGATCGGACGGTTAGTACTAGAGGCCGTATAGATATATGGCAAGGTTCGATCGGATACGTGTGGTAATGCATGGATCAGGATCGAACGGATATTACTAGCCGGTTTTGGTTTAAGCCGGATCCTAGTATAGTACTGTGTAGTTTTGTCTCTTTGCATTTGTGTTCAGTGGGAATACAAATGCGGGCATGTATATGCAGTAGCGGGGTTTTCCTGTATTTTATCACGGGACCAGTTTTCTGGAGTTGCCAGTTTGCATTCCGTTCCGGCCGGTTTTCCTTTGTTTTTTCCCGGCCGGACTTTTCCGATGGAGGGGGTTATTTGCAAGTTTGCAAATAACATTTGTGGGGGGGTTTCTTGCACTTGTGGCATTATGATAAGTTAAGCATCTTTGTTTTTTCATGATGGCTTGCTTTTTGAGATTAGATGAGATTTGAAATGATATTGATATTGTTATCATGATATTTGGTGTGGTCACCCTCTACTTTTCCTACCATCACCTCCCTTCTTGTTTGTGGTTTTCCTCCACCATTTTGTTCAAGAGGGGCCGGCCACGTTTGTGAGGGGAGAGAGAGAGGATCATTTTGTGATGGTGGAAAATTATCATTCATATCATTTTTCATTGCCACCAAAATTCCCAAGTTCAATTCTCAACCTCATCCCTCCATCAAGGCAACTTCATATACCCCAAAGAGACAATGGCTACTACACTATTCTACAGCAAATCCTGGGCACGTCAACTTTCCAACTTCGTGCCCGAGTTTCCTCGGTATAGAGGCGGGAGCCCGTAAAAGATGCAGACAATGTGGTGCCCTTCCGGCAAGGAGGCGACGACCGGAGTTTCCGCGGGAGATCGGGACGACGATGAGAAGACCGGAGGACTCGGATCACTCGGTATATCTCTTCCCAATCTTGTAGTTAGCTAGGACTAGTTTAATGGCCCGATCCGGGTGATAAGTGCGCGGTGGTGCCGGTTTGCTAGTTTGCAAAATTAATGTTTTTCGCTTTCGCATTTTGGCGTCGGAATTGACGGCCGGGGTGCCGCCGTGCACTTACAATATATTCCAGGAGGAGTCATGATGAGTATGCAGCCGTTCTGGAACAAGAAATAGATATAGTAAAAGGATGATAATTTCCAGGCAGTTCGGCAGAAACGAGACTTGGGAGAGACTTCGACAGGACCTTTATGGAAATACTGAATGAGAAGACTTGGACCCAGAAGCGGTCATATGACGCATACCTAGTAGGCCAGAGTTCGGCATCGTCGACGAGACATGTTATGAGTAACCATGATAGTTGGCCAGAGATCTTTAGAGGATGTGTCAGAGCGGACTGTTTACGTTATTGTTTCTATATTGGACCGTTGAGCCGATAAGCTATGTACTTAGCAATCTGCAGTGAGAGACGAGAGCCTAAGGGCACTAGGCGACATGCCATGATCAAAAGGCAAGTAGATATCTTGCTCTGCTAGTATTGGATGCACCGACACCTTCTCGACTTTAAGGACGGACATATCGACGAAAACATTTATGATTTGTGGTTTTGTGATTGACTATTACGTATCCGTCATATTGGATTTCAGTATTTGTGGGTGATTTATTTCATGATTGAGTTTTGATGACCGAGTTTCATGATATTTGATTTCATGCCTAGGGCATGCATATGATTTGATTTATACTTTCGGCATAGTTTTCATGCACTTTTAGTATTTGATTTGCTTTTGTGCACGCCGATGCACAGGATGGTGAGACTTTATACCACGGTATACCTGATTTGGATTTTGATTGAAATGTATCGTATACCGTCGATTTCGAGCGTGATATTCGATATTCGTTTTCATGCACATTGTGCACTTGATTTGGATTTTGCGCGTACTTAAGACGTTTGATGCGATTTAGGTGCACACTAGATGCACTAAATCGAGATTCTTCGTGCATATCAGATGCACATGGTTTTGCTGTCAGGCACACACGTTGCCTTTGACAGGTGTTTCATGCACACCCGTTGCACTTAGATGTTATTTCTGTGCATATGTATGGCACATTCATGGATTTCGATTTCCGTGCGCACCAGACGCACATGGCATTCGTATATATATTTGGAACTGATTTATGTTGGAGCAGTATATTTTATGATGTTTGCAATTTGGTTTAGTACTGAGCAGAACTAGTCATAGGACAGTACCTGAGTATATTTTTGCATGCATTAATAGTTATCGAAGGGATTTCCAAAGAAGAGCTATAGTCTCAGTATTTACCTACGTATCCAAGATGACACGAAACATTTTATAATGGAAACCCTTCTGAAATTGCTTTCAAAACGGCGGGACGTGCATATTAAACAAAGGATATATATATATATATATATATATATATATATATATATATATATATATATATATATATAGTTATTTTCTTACAATAGACGTCCGCCACTGTGCAGTGTTGCGAACATCGCACGGCGATTTGAAAAAGGTTTGGCATGCATTGCTTCTAGATGTTTTAATGATGTATATTATGTTGGTTTTCGTATTGGATCTTGATATTGATGTCTTCCCCATGACTCCGATGATTCCGGGATGCTTGACGGAGTTTTGATTTTGAGTTATATGCTCATTTTTCATGCGCATGCGTTGCGCTACGATTTGTTTTATGTATTTATGATTTCGGAGCCCCGACGACTTGATCGTTTTGCTTAGATGTTTTAGTATTTGGGGGGAGTTTTAATTTAAATTCGGGAATCAAATTTCTTTAAGGGGTGAAGATTGTAACGTTTTGAAAATCGTTTCGGTGAAATTTCGGAAAAATCAGTAAAATAAGGGGGTTTCTGTAAAAAGTCAAAATACAAATATCTTTATTATAAAATTAAATATACATGTTCAGTTATATAATTGCTAGTATTTGGTGGTTATTGAGCCACTGGTAAAATTTCTAATTTTCTGAAAATTTTTCCGAAATTAATTATTTTAATATTATTTTAAGTCGTCACTAATACATCTAATTAGCGATAAATACAAATTTGAATGGGTTAATTTTAATCTATAGAACCATGACAACTAAAATCTAGTTTGTAATATAAATTTTTAGTATTTTATTTCAAGTTCTTATTAGTTATAATCGAAGGAAATTAAAATTTTAATTAATTAAACTAAAACTTGCATTTTTGTAACTTGAGGGGTTCTTTTTGCATGGATTTCTTTTGTGCAATCTCTCACACTCTTTCCCTACTCAATTGGCCGGCCCACCACCAGAAGCAGCCCACAAAATTCCCCCCCCCCCCCTCCAATTTTTTTTCTTCAACTCTTTTATGAGAGGAAATGAATTAAATAGGTATAGGTTAAGATGTATTGTTTTGGAGGCTTATTGTACCTTGATTTGAGGGGGGTTGACTTGTCCAATTTTGCACAACACCCACACCATTTCCCCCATCATCCTCTGGCCGAAAATCAGCAGCCCCTCCTCCCATCTTCTCCTCTCATTTTCCATCAAAAATTCACCAATTGGCATCAAAAATCAAAGCTAAAATTCAAATCAATGCCCTACCCATTTTCCCTTATCTCTTTTAGCATGGATCTTGGTGCAAAGATTTCAATTTGGAGGTCAAGTTTCATGTTGATCTCAAGATGGTTGTGAGGTATAAATCTTGTTCTTTTTTTTTTGAGTTGTTTGTTATTACTTCAAATTAAGTTAATGAACGGTTTAGTTTAGGTTTTAAATTTCTAGTCCAAATTTAAAATTTGGGTTTGTGAAATTGAAGTGAGGGTTTTATTTTGGAGTTGAATGGTGATCAATTGTGCATGGTTATGTGATGTATTTTTGTATCTTAGGACGTGCAAAATGTAATCTTGTTGCTTCGTGCTAATTGTAACATTAAAATATCCAATTTAGTTTATTTAAGCAAACTAAGTTTTAGCTTTTAGTTGCAAATGGGTGATTTAAAATATAATTAAGATTTTGATGACTTTATTAACATTTTAATTTTTTGTTTAGCAACTTAGATTATGAAAAATCAAGCATAATTGTAAAATTGTGAATTTTACTTTAAAAAGAGTTAAAATCGGTATTTTTGCAAACTAGGAATTTGGAATTTATACAAATTGATGAGATTAATTTATGAAAGTTAGTTGTATGACCTAACTATGTTATTTAATGAGCATTTTGGCCATTTGAATCGTTAAAATTTGTAGATTGGTTAAAACATCAAGTTTTGAACAGAAATGGGAATTTATGCTAACTAGTTTTTTTGAAAATAAAACGATTGGTTTAATTTTATGGATTTGACGAATTAATCCATATTTCTTATACAATTAATGAGTTTTGAAATCATGATTGGTACGTTTGGTGTTTTTCTCGGTCAATCGGCGTTTGTAAGCCGACGACGAGGGTTTTTGGGTTGATTTGCGAAAGCAACCATAGGTTTTGACCTATGTGGGATTCGTATGTCGTTTTGGTCATGAGTCGGATTTTAATGCGATACGATGCTATATATGATGTGTAGGTACCCCATGTGGACTTCGAGACGATAAGCAAGCGCGTGGCGACGTCGACACCGGCGAGCGAAGATCAGGTGAGTAGATTTATATTTACGGGGAGAAGTCGGGTGGATAGCGTATAGCACCCCCGCAGTTCGTGGTGACGTATACGAATACGTATACACACATATATTTATTATATGTTGTTTGAGTAGATTGATGATAAAGATGGATTTGGTGTTCTTGTTTTGGTTTAGTGTAGTTGCGAAACCCTAGATTAGGGGTTGCACCCATACACACACGCACACACATACTTGCATACATTCTTTCTTTTACATGTGCGTATATGGGAATATATATTTATGTGTTCACATGGGTATGGGACTATGTGTTCATATACTGGATTCGAGGATAGTACGTGGGATTTGAGATAAGTCGATGAGATTTGATTTGAGGCCGTGAGATCGGTGATTTGGCAGGGTTCGTATTTGAGATACGACATAACGTTGTAGCGGGTCCTTTGACATAGTGTTTCACACACGTGCATGCATACTTAGGCGGTATCAGTATTGTATTAGACGTAGATCAGTACCCCGGATTATTATCTTTGATAAAGAGGATACCAGATAAATAATGTGATGAATGTGATATTGACCCGTACCTAGATTTGGGATGCCGTACGACGGATTTACGTAAGAGCTATATAATGAGGATAGATCCTCACTCTTGACTTGGGAATGTCTGATTATAGATATGGTATCGGATGTGATATTATTGAGGTGGGATCACCGACTAATATATATATATATATATATATATATATATATATATATATATATATATATATATATATATATATATATATATGTATCGACTCAGATGTTAGGCGGTTTCCTTACCTTCAGTTAGCCTGTTAGCTCAGCCCTATAGTTTAGTGTAGTTGTTAGACTAGATTCAGTTCTTACCTATTTCAAAAACTAACGAATCGTGGGTATTTTAAACACAGGTCAAGGGATTCTACGGATATTTCAAAGAACGTATCTTTTCTTAAAAACACCGTAGCCCTTATTTTCAAAACACCGCGGTTCGTATTATTTCAAAAGGCACTACTGTATGATTTATATTTATATTAAATGTAGATTAGTTATCGCTGTGTCTAGTATTCAGCTCCCGCACATTTTTGCAGTTCGCTCCGCGTCGCATACTTATATTGTGATTTCATATACCATTATTGATATCATGCTATTAGGACACCAGCACCATTACTGATGATGCGTATGTTCCACGTACACTTACTTGCCAGCTCACACACATCATCATCGGTAATTGCCATGTTACGAACACTTTAGAAAATACTATTTCATGGACATAGTTTGTTAGCTAATAGTTTAGACATGATATTAGTGTACTTTCCTTATATGCTAGTTTAGACATCGTAGTTATTACTTGCTACTTCATGCATATTATTATTCACTGTTATGCCGCATTCATGGATTTTTATGCCTACATTCACTGGGTACATGCTATTGATGATTTGGATTCGGATTTTCATGAGATTTCCTGGATTTGGGGGAAAACCGCAAAAACATTTATAAACTAGTTTTCTCTCTCTTTTTAAATGAAAAGTGCGGTTTTCCTATGATGTATGAGTCGTCCACCATGAGTTTGCTGATGGATTTCGAGACCCGATTCGAGAAGTTGGATAAACCGTTTCAGGTATATGGTAGGCCCGGTAAGGTACCCCGGGTCAAGAAGTTCGAGTAGTAGACGATGAGCCTGGCAGGGGAAGACTACCTACCGGTGATTTTACCCGACGCGTCGGATATCCGGAGGATACCGTCGTGGTCTTGAGATTGATGGTAGGGGCCGGTCCGGACTGACGGCGCCCTAGATAGTGAGATTGAGACATTGAGATTTTGAGACATCGAGATACTGAGATTGATGATCCAGGCCAGTCCGGATAGCCGGAGCATGAGATATTGAGATATTGGGATTTATGTTTTTTGTCGATGCTAGACACTGTTTATGCTGATTTCATTTATGATACCTCGTTTTGAAAATACAGAAATCTCACTAAATTATGAAAGCAGTTTCTTCATTTACATGTATTCTGTTTTCATGCATTCATACCTCATCCATATGATATATTGCTACATGAGGCATTGACACGAGCACTTAGTATTACCGTTGTTTAGAGGTATACCCTAGCCATGGTTATAGGCTGCAGATTATATACTTGAGGATATATTATGATCGTATGAATTAGGATTGCGTTGTTCATGCGATTTCTGTTCGTAGATGTTTTCTACTCACGAGTTGGCAACTCACCCCGTTGTGCCACAGTTCCTTGCAGGTTTTGCCGTAGAGGTTCTTTACGGCTTTGCTGGCACTGCTTCTTTTTCGGGTGACTTGCCAGTAAGTGGGTTTACTTGTATTGTACCCATCATTATACCTTGTATATTATTATTCTGTTGTTTCTAGAAGTTCCATCAACCAAATATGTATTTATTTCAGAGATAGAGACCGGTGATATTTATTCTTTCGACCTTAGAGTCGCGGGTTGTATTTCTATGGATTTCTGGCTGTTTTGAGTTTCCTTTTGAGTTTTGATCCTCGCCTTTGGCATTGTATATTATATTTCTTGCGTGGTTGTGATCGTCGATTGACGAAGAGCTAGCTCCCGCTTGGGGATGCCTTTTTATTGATTTCGTATACTATTCATGTTGTATCCCGTTTGGGGGCCAGTATTTACAAAGGAGACTCTGCCGAAATTTTCAGAAAATACTTAATGTTTTTAAAACGCATAATTAAGCTTATGCTATTAAAACTACTTGCTTTAAGTTGGTTTTTCCTTCACTCTACTGCTTCTTTGGTTTTGATTTCTGGGTTTTGGTTTACTTAGATTACGTACGCCTCGAGACGTCTGTAATTTATGTGCCGGTCATGTCCGTACTTTTCGGGTCGTGACAAGCGCTATGCGCTCTTTAATTGGCGCAAAGCTCCTGACAAGCCACGTGGCGCACTATCAGACCACTATTTTGCTCATGATAAATGCTAAGCATTTAATTACAGAGCCCAGTGCTATGCATTATTAAAAGGGCAGAGCCCAAATAAATGCCTAACAGGAAGAACACAAAATAAAATGTTAAACATTTTTTAAATTGGACTTTGCTCAATTCTGGCCATAAGTCCTCAATATAAATTGAACTGAGCACAACTGCTCTTCCAATCAATTTATCCCCGGTTCAAGGGTACATCTCTTTACTCCTCTGACACCTGTCGTTGTAACCCTTCAACGTCGTTAGAGAGGTGAAGGGTCCCGATGACCACACATTGCTACGGACTGTGGGGTCCTTAAACTCATGGACTATGACGTCCTTAACCTCGACCGTGATGTCTTAAAACTAATACCGGATTGTGGGGTCCTTAAACTCATGGACTATGATGTCCTTAACCTTGACCGTGATGTCTTAAAACTAATACCGGACTGTGGGGTCCTTAAACTCATGGACTATGATGTCCTTAACCTCGACCGTGATGTCTTAAAACTAATACCGGACTGTGGGGTCCTTAAACTCATGGACTATGATGTCCTTAACCTCGACCGTGATGTCTTAAAACTAATACCGGACTGTGGGGTCCTTAAACTCATGGATTATGATGTCCTTAACCTCGACCGCGATGTCTTAAAACTAACAACGGACCGCAATGTCCTTAAACTAACTATCGACCGCAATGTCATTAAACTAAACAATAGAGTCCAATTGCTCTCTTGTCGGATCTAAACGATCCTGTTAAGTTGATCTTAGTCTAGAATTAGACTAACGTGTCCTTAACAAACGTTTAAGTTGATCTTAGCCTTAAATAAGGCTAACGTATCCTTAAAGACAACCCCCCCAAACCCAAATCTAAGAAAGATACGGATTTGGACTAATCCATGTCCAATGGGCGACAACATAAATTAGTCTCCGTATACAATCCACGGGCAACCGAACACAAAACAAACACCCACGACACAAAGTGACCATCTGAAGAAGGAGAAAGTTGTTACCGCGATGCGGTAGCGTAATTAATTGCAGGGGCTTACGCTGCAGGGAAGAGCTTCCCCACAATCAAAAACCCCTCAAACGAGGGGGAATCTGATGAAGTCTGCTACATCGGTCGCATCCATTTAAACCTTCAATACACGGTGCCATAAATCAACTTGGCATCTTCGGAGAGGTGGACGGATAGCACTGTTCCCCTTCGAAAGGCGGCGCACAGGACCGCGATGTCCTGACGCTGAGATTCGGGGAAGATGCTATTTGGTTTTATCCGTCCACCTCTCCGAAGAAGCCAAGTTGATTTATGGCACCGTGTATCGGAGGTTTAGACGGATGCGGCCGATGTAGCAGATTTCATCAGATTCCCCCTCGCTTGAGGGGTTTTTGATTGTGGGGACGCTCTTCCCTGCAGGCGTAAGCCCCTGTAGTTAATTACGCTACCGCATCGCGGTAACAACTTTCTCCTTCTCCAGAATTTCACTTCGTGTCGTGTGTGTTTTGTTTGTGGTTGCCCGTGGATTGTATACGGAGACTGAGTAATGTCGTCGCCCGTAGGACGTGGATTAGTCCAAATCCGTATTTACTTAGATTTGGGTTTGGTATTTTAGTTTAAGGATACGTTAGCCATGTTTAGGCTAAGATCGACATAAACGTTCGTTAAGGATACATTAGTCTTGTTTGGGACTAAGATCGACTTAACGTAGTGATATATGGCCATCAGGACTCGTCACCTCTCTGACGTCGTTGAAGGATTACGACGAGAGGTGTGAGAGGAGCTCAGAGATGTACCCTTGAACCAAAGTTGATTTGGAGTTTTATCATTCATTTAAATGTCTAAGGATACGTTTGCCATATTTGGGGCTAAGATCAACTTAAACGGGACCGTTTAGATCCGGCAAAAGAGCATTTGGAGGCTCTATTGTTCCAGGTTAGGGACATAGTGGTCCATAGGTAGTTTAGGGACGTTGCGGTCCATGCTCCAGTTTAGGGACGTGGTGGTCCATATTCCAGTTTACGGACGTGGTGGTCCATATTCCAGTTTAAGGACGTGGTGGTCCATATTCCAGTTTAAAGACGTGGTGGTCCGTTATTAGTTTAGGGACGTTTCGGTCCTGATATTAGTTTAAGGACGTTTCGGTCCGAGATTAGTTTAAGGACGTTTCGGTCCGACATTAGTTTAAGGACGTTTCGGTCCGACATTAGTTTAAGGATGTTTCGGTCCACGAGTTTAAGGACCCCGCAGTCCATATTGACGTATGTGGTCGTCGGGACCCGTCACCTCTCTGACGTCGTTGAAGGATTACAACGATAAGTGTCAGAGAAGCTCGGAGATGTACCCTCGAACCATATATAAATTGATTTAAGAGAGAGTTGTGCTCAATCAATTTTATTTAAGGACTTACGGCCAAAATTGGGCTAAGTCCAGTTGAAAATGTTCACATTTCGTTTGCATTTGGCCTGTTAGGCCACTGTTTGGGCTTTCCCCTTTTTAGAATGATGCATAGCATTACTTCGGGCTATTCATGCCTATTTTGACTGGGCTCTGCCCATTTTATTATAATGCAGAGCATTTGTTTTGGTCCATTGGACCTCTCAATTGGGCTCTGCCCCTTTAAATAATGCATAGCATTATTTTTGGTCTGTTTAGACTTTTTAATTGGGCTCTGCCTTTTTGAAATAATGTGCAGCACTTTTATTTGGTCCCTTGGACCTTCGATTGGGCTCTGCCCTGTAATAATGCATTGCATTAGATACCCTGACAGTGTCCCACATGGCTTGTCAGGTACTTTGCGCAATTAATGAGCGCAAGCGCTCGTGAAGGTGACACGTGTCACGTTCTGGTGAGTGCAAGCGCAACAGCGCAGTGCGATACGTTAGTGCGCTGCGCTGCTGTACTGCTGACACGTGGCGCTTCCTGGCGGCTTGCGCAATAGCGCGGTTTTCGCAAGTGCTGGGCACTGTTCTTATTCTTTTGGATCAATTTCAGATCAGAGAAAACAAGTTTTTTCTTGTTTTCTAAAGATCCAGTGGTTCATATAAGGTGCAAGGCACTGTTATCTTGAGAATCTTTTAGATTCAGAACCAATGGTTCATAAAAAGAAGTGCGAGGCACTGTTTATTATTTATTTTTTTCTTCTTCTTTTTATTAATGATCCTAGATCTTGTTCTCAGATCAATGATCTGTTCATAAGAGAATTTTCCCTTTTCCGAAAGGTTTTTACCTTTTTCTTTGTTCTTGAGGAGTTCTCGAGAATTCTCTTCTCTTTTTTTTTAGAAAGATGTTGATGCCTTTGAATTGAGGTCTAGGGTCCTTTTTATAGTGACCATAAATTAGTTAAATTTGTTAAAGAGATCTTTCTCTGAGTGATTTGGGGAATTTTCCCCACCGTTGGATCTTTGATCCAAGGGCTTCTGTTTTACAGAAGAAAATCTTCTTATTTTAACAAGAACAGAAAGATTTCTTTAAATCTCCATTCTGTTTTGCGCAGCTCCCCAGCGCTTGACACGTGTCGCGCAGCGCAGCGCTTGCGCAGCTGTGCTTGCGCAGTTGGCTTGCGCAACTGCGCAGACACGTATCGCGCAGTGCAGTGCTTACGCAATTGGCTTGCGCAACTGCGCAGACACGTGTCGCGCAGTGCAGTGCTTGCGCAACTGAAACGTTGCTTCCTTTACTTTTTGTTTTAAACAGAGCTTTGCTCTGATTGGTTGCACTGCCTCGGGCGCTGCGCTGATGCGTCTGCGCCAGACACGTGGCGCCCTGCGCTCATCGCAGAGGATCTAAAGCGTTGCTTCATTTATTGAAACTTAGATTTTGGGCAAATCGGAAGCGTCACTTCTCCTGAGATATCTTTTCATCTCCTTTTTCAAGTCAAACTCGTATTTCCAAAATTCTGATTTCCCGGTCCTTGGAAATGATTTCATTGTGCACAGAATCTTCTGTGCCTGGGTCTATATATATAATTCGAGGCTGAGCCTTTTCTTCTCTCATTTTCAGAGAACTTCTTCGATTATGGCTTGCAACCGTCCTCACGCCCGCCGACAACCGTGGGAAGTGCCGATCCGGGACATCGTTCCCCGTTTTGTTGCACGCTTGGTGGACTCCTCTCTTTTGGACGAGCAGTGCGATGCTGCAATGTACGAGCTTTCGAATCGTGTGGGGTCTCCTCTTCCCCCGGGTTCCATTTGGCTTCGGATGATCCTTGCCTCAGTACTCGCCGACATTCCCCCTCCTCCGGCAGAGATGTCCTCGGCAATGCTTGATGTGGCCAAGGATAAGATCGAGAGCTTTTTCGAAGCGCTCTTGATCACCAAATCCCTAAGGGACTTCTCCTTCTACTTACTGAGCCAGATACGGGCTCGTCGGGTCGTCATCGCCACTTTTTCCCAGGAGTGTGGCGTCGACTGTTGGATGGCTATCCCTCGGGAAGATCGCCGCTTCGACGTGATGGAGAAGACGGAGAGGGAGCTAAATAATCTTCTTTTTCTTTTTGTGAACCCTTGTCTCTCTGATCCCGTATTCGGTGATCTTTTTTAAATGTAATAACAATAAGAATGAATAAGTATTTTTCTTTTTAATCAAGTACTTCATTGTCTGTTAAGGGTTCTTTTATTTTAGTTCTCTATTGTGCTTGTGCATCATATGATTTTAATTTGTTATTATCAAGTGCATGTAATTTTGCATGGATAAATTGCCTTTGGCACTTAGCCCCTTCTTCTGTGCTAGCGCATCTGCGCTGACACGTGTCGCGCAGCGCACAGCGCAGCGCAACTGCGCTGCCACGTGTCGCGCAGCGCAGAGCGCAGCGCGGCGCTTCCTTTAACAGAGCTTTGCTCTAATTGGGCGCGCCTTCTTGGACGCTGCGCTAAGGTATCTGCGCCAGACACGTGGCGGGTCGCGCGCAGCGCGAAGCATCTGAAGCGTTGCTTCATTTATTAAAGTTTAAATTTTCAAAGCAAAGCTTTGTTTCTGATTGGGGGAAGATGAAGTGTTGCTTCATCTCCCGCCTTGGAATTTGAACAGAGCTTTGCTCTGATTGGGGTAAACAAGCACCAATTAGCATCTGCCCCGAATTTCAGGCAAGACGGACCTACGCGGTCGCGTCTCTGTGTTCGGAGGGGAACAGATTCTGGCACGCCCGGTGGGACCTTTTCCTCTTTCCACTCCACACTTCATGTGTCGTATCCGCGAACGAATCGCGGTTTGTTAATGGTTGCCCTTGGGTTTCAAGTTACTAAGATTTGGTCTCTTTCTTGGCGCAGAAAGCAAAACAGAAATGGCATTCACCTGCTCGAAGTGCTCTAACTGCAGCTGCAACTCGCGTCCTGCCTCAACTGGGGGCATAACCTACGGGCCCCAAGCGGCTTCTTTATTCACGGTGCCCGTGGAGCAGATTACTCAAGCTACCACAGGGCTATTTTTCGGGACCATGCTCCCGCCAACAAGCTTCATCGCTCCTCTGCCCGTACCAGAAGCTCCCAAGAAGTCGGTTTTCGATCGACTTACAGCTACTGCGACCCCTCTCAGCGGGTCGTCCAGCTCCAGCTCCTCGGTCTTCTCCAGATTAGGCCAAAATTCATGTGGGCCCACAATGAAGCCTGCAATGCCAGAGAAGGTTATTCCGAAGAGAGTGACCAATCCTGCTCCCGAAGTCGTCAAGACGGCTTCTCCTGCCAAGGGGTCGGTCTTCACAAGACTGACCGTCCTAACTACCACTCCCGCTCCTGCTACTCTAAGGACATCAGTCTTTAACAGGCTGACACCGGCAACGGCCCCTCACCTGAACAAGGGGCAAGAGAAGGCCATCCCCGTCACTGAGTCAAATCCATCATCTCGGCACGCTCGACGTCGCCACTTGCGCCGAGTGAGGAAGGCCGGAGGCAACTCCCCTTCTGGGCTAACTCCACCAGCCCCGACGACGAAAATTAATGCTGCTATTCCAACTGGGAACAGCTTTGAGCTGCTAAATAAGGTGCGTAGGAATTCTCCTACCGCCGTACTAAAAAGATCTCCTCCTCCACTGGAGAAGATTGCGGAAGCAAAGCCAGAACTGTCCCCTCAGCAGCTGTCCTCCAAGATCTACAAAGTCTGGCGACAGGTCCGAGACTCGGTGATCGATCCAAATTCCTCCCGCCAACACAAGAAGCTGAAGGTCCAACAGGAAGTAAGCTATCCTGCCAAGCCACGAAAAGCTGTCTGGGTGCCCACTGCGACGGCCCCCTCAACTTCGACTGCTCACAAGAAGAGAAGGCCGGAGAAGACCCCCATGCCTCCAACAAATGTTAAAGGCACTGAGCCCAAACGCCCCAAGTCTGGGGGCATGGTGGTCCATACCATTTACATGGCATCCGGGAAAGAGGATAGCCGCGCTTCTATGAGCCACCGACCACTTACCCGATCCATCATAAGGGTCCAGGAACAACAGCAGCAGAAGCTCCAAGAAATGCTGACTGCAATGGCCGCACTCACCGGGCCAAAAGAAAGCCCGGAGGCGACATCAGAACAACGTCGTGAACACGAGACCGATGCTGAATTCTTTCATAGAATGCTTGAAAAGAAGGACAAGGAGGCTGCGGAACAAGCGGCCAATATAAAACAGATGGCTCTTCTGTTCCAAGACATGGTCGGCATGATGATACAGCCAGATCCCCCAGCTGAAGACCCTCCAATCATTATTGAAGATGACAGAGGGGAGACGTCGAACCCTCCTCCGGCTCTTTCAACAGCCAAGGAGGAAACCATTTCTAAGGCTGCCGTGGATGACTATATTGCTCAACAAATACGAGTTCACCAGGCAAATGAAGCAGCCGGCCAAGTCGTCAAAACATGGCGACCATATCCGAGTTGGTATGATCAGATAAAGTACCCGCCGGGCTATACGATCCCGAAATTCCATGTATACAAGGGGACAGGCAATCCCCATCAACATGTCGCCCAGTTCAGGGCTCTTTGTGGCAACACCGATAGCGATGATAAGCTCTTGCTTCGCCAATTCATCGGCAGCTTATCGGAGACGGCGTTTGAGTGGTACTCCGAGCTTCCGAATGACTCCGTCAAAACCTTCGCAGAAATGGAGTTAGTATTCACCCAGCGATTCGCAAGCGCCAGCGAACGCACCCCAATAACGGCGTTGATCAATGCAAGGGTGAAGCCGGGAGAAACTTGGGTTCAATATGCAATCCGATGGCGGAACCTGTGGTCGAAGTGCGAACAGCGCATCGAAGAAGCACCAGCAGTGGGCATGTTCGTGGGCACCCTAGACCCTCATGAAACTATTTCACAGTTCATGATGTTCTTCAAACTGACCATGTTCCAGGCTTTAATTGATAAGCTAGCCCAGATGGATCAAATGGGTCACAAACCGTCTCCCCCGAAGTCGGAACCGCGGAACGACAAAGGTAAAGGGAAGGCAACCTTCATTGCGAACACCCAACAGCAGCCCAGTACCCTAAAGCTAGTGGATCAGCTCGAGAAGAGACGACGCTATTACAATGAGAAAATGAAGCCTCCATACTCATTCCAACGGGAAAAAATGAAGAGGTTGTTCAAACTGGCTATATGCAACAAGCTTATCAATTTGCCGAATCCTAGGCGACCGCCGCAGCCCAGCGAAGTGAATAATCCCAATTATTGCCCTTACCACCAAACGGTAAGCCATTCGATCGAGGATTGATTCATCTTTAAGGGATGGATCGAAGATCAGTACCTGCAATTCAAGTTTGCCCTGTCCAAGAAGTGGAAGGTAAACCCACCACAACCGCACACTCCTAAGAAGACGGACACACCGGGGGCAACGTGTTCTTTTGTTGAAGAAGCTCCGTGGGAGGTCATGCTTTCATCCAAAACCAAAAGGATGCTGAATGATCTCCAAACATGCCCGGCAATCAGGTGGAAGAACCCGCTGGAACCCCAGATCATCGAAGGGATGCTGAAGCCGCGCCCAAGTCCAAAGATTGGTGGTGATGGCCCGAACACTCACACCCAGCCGTCAAAATCTTCAAAGAAGAAGAGATCCAAAAAGCCCATGAAACCTGGTGACAAGTGCACGGACCTGCAGAAACAGATCGACGCGCTGGAGGAGTATAATCAGAAGGCGCAGACTCCCATCACGCTCCAAGAGTCCTCAGCCGCGTCTTTCAGGACGAAGATGATGGAGAAGGCTCATCGGATGGATCTGAGGATTACGTAGCGAGTTGCCATGTGATCTCTCATTCATCGCTAGACAATGAGGAAGCTCCCTGCAAAGAGAGACTGGAGGCCGGTCCTGAGCAGGACTCATATGGCCATCAGATGAAATAATTGATGCGTTCCTGAATGAAGCGCTACTTAAAAGCAAAGCTGCCCGGGAGCATGAGGTGGCCATATTTGAAAGAGCCAAACGCCGGCGACTAAACGAAAGAGTCGAGACACTCCCGTCGAATCAAAGAACATACGTTATGGATAAAAACAAGTTCAAGACGAGCAAAAGCTTTGCTAAAGCCATATCAATGGGAATGAAGCTACCACCCTCCGAAGAAAACACTCCCGGTGAAGCAGAGATGCATTCTAGCTACTGCTCATATCATCGAAAGAATTCGCACCCCAACAAGGAATGCGACGCTTTTAAAATATGGTGGCAAGGGTATGTTGCTCACCGGCAACATTTCAAGCGGATGAAACGCAAGAATCGTCGGGAGCAAAGAAGTGCAACTGAGGAGCATAAAAGAAATACCGGTAACTGCCGCATGGTCAACACCGGGGAATCGCAAATTCTCAATTTCGGAAGCGACTCTGACGAAGAAATGGCTCTTGGCCCCCTCTTTAAAGAATCCGCATTAGGGAAGGAGAAAGAACCGAAGGCCTGTAAAAACATTCAGTTGCGCAACCGTACGCTTCCAGAAAAGAATCTCGGACCCACGAGTAGAAAAGATAAGGGAAAAGAAAAGGTCTCCGAGGATATCGCCCTGGATGACCAAGTCATGAAAGAGCTGACCGCCAAGGACCCGCCAAAGAAGAACAAGGTGGACTACAACGTTCTGGCACACTTAAGGAAGTTGCCCTCGCAGCTCAGCATTCTTGACGCCCTTTTACTATCCAAAGAAGCGAGAGATTCATTGATCAAGGCGCTACAAGAGCCAGAGCAATTCCAATCTTTTCTCGCCGAAGAAAGAATGAAGGACGGGCTAGAAGAAGTACAGACAGCCGATATCACCTTCGGTGATGAAGATCTTCTCCTTAGGACGTGCGAGCACAACCGTCCCCTTTATGTCTCAGGATACTGCCACAATATAAAGATAGGAAAAATCTTGGTCGGCAATGGGTCTTCCGTTAATCTCCTCAACGTGCGAGTCTTGAAGGAAATCTGCATGAGCGTCCAGCATCTCGCTCGTGATAAAATCACTATCGACGGTTTTGACTCCCAGTCATCACGGACCCTCGGGTCAGTGATACTGACGTTACGATTCGGGCTACTTGTCATGGATATTAAATTCCATGTCATTGATGCCAAGACATGCTACAACGCTTTGCTCGGTCAGCCTTGGTTACACGAGTACATCATCATCCCTTCTACACAACATCAGTGTATGAAATACCTTAAGGATGGTCTCGAGTATACCGTAACAGGAGAGTTGAACCCGTTCTCCATGAACGAAGTCCGCAAGTATGAAGATGAAAAATATTTCTTGCCAGATTTCGAGGGCACGGAGAGATGTCACAAACCGGAGAATAAAGCTATCACCACCATTCCCGTCTTCGGGAGTGATACTGAGGAAGAGGAAGAGATGGTTTATTCGGGCCCATCCCAGTACAACAAGCCAGGACCGTCCGCTCCTATGTTGATCTTTGGCAGTGACTCGGAAGATGAGGTCCATGCTATATTCTCCGCTCGGCCTTCAATACAAACATTCGCTGATGAAGAGCAAAGTTTTCAAATTGCCATTGTTCTGCCCAAACATCATAAAGAACTAGACACGCTTGATATCTACAGTGTGGAAGAGCTTCAGACGTTCTATGTCCCTCCCAGGCGAGAAGGAGAAAAGGCGATCCTATTCTACCACTCTGGTGAAACCAAAGTGGAGAAAGAAATCTGGCATGGCGCGGATTCTACACTTGACAGGCTCCAGCCCATCCGTCTGCCTAGATATTACACAGAAGGCTTGAAAAGGCTATTGAAGCGCCAAGGGATACCCTTCAAACGGACCGCTCGAAAAGCTAAGTTCTCTGACAGGATATGGAACGTTCCCGGAACTCAGCGCAAGTTGCCCAACGGGAGAATGGAAGCGATCGGGCTTGGATATGTTCGGTCTAAGAAATGGGAGCTACTCCATGACTGCTATGCCGTATATGACTTTGATGAAGAAGGAGATGCTCAATGGGATAATGCTAACCCTGAATCGGAAAAGGCTCCCGACGTGAAAATGCCCGGCCCGTCGTTTGAAGAACAAATGGAAAAGCTTATAAAGGAATCTGGTCAAAAAGTTCGAGACGACCATAATCGCGAAATGGCCATCTACGAGAAAGCCAGGACGCAATGCCTTCTTCAACAGGCTGCGAAAGATGAAAATACCCCTCCCTGTCAACCTGTTGTACAAAAGGCCCGACGTAGAGGCAGAAACATGTCAAAGAGCGGAAAAGGCGTTCGACAGCGGCTAAGCGTGACCAAGAAGTCACGCGAGCGGGAATCGAGTGGTCCGGATTTGTCCCTTATGAAGAAGATGAGTCGAGCATACTCTTTTCCTCAAGACAAGACAAAGAAGATACCTGATCTTGCCGTAAGACATCAAATGATTACACTTCCGTAGTCTAAACACCCCGAGCAAGCTAACGAGGTCTCTCATCCGAACTATTGCTTCTATCATAGGGCAATAAGACATCCTCTCGAAGACTGCTTCACCTTCAAGAACTGGGTCGAAGATCAATATCAGCTTGGCAAATTCGTTCTATCCAGCAGTTGGAGGGTAACACCGCCGCAGAAGCATGAACCCAAAGCTGCGAGAGTAGAACCAGATCGACATCGGTCTTGGAAGCGAGCTCGTACCTGTCATATGATAACGCTATCAGAAGGAGAGCCCGAGAATATGGATGTCCTCCCCTGGTGCTTCGAAAACGATGATGACGAGGTGATCTCAGAATTTCCACCGGCACCGAAAAAGCTGGAAGATGGAATACACACTACTGCAGATAACCTCAAGAAAGTTGATTTGGGGACGGCAAGTGACCCTCGACCTACATTTGTCAGTGAGCTTTTATCTGAAGAAAGGGTAGATACACTAAAAGACGTGCTTATGCAGCATAAGGATTGTTTCGCGTGGAACTATTCTGAAATGCCAGGATTAGATCCAGAGATTGCTGTCCACAAATTGGCAATATCCCCAGACGTTAAGCCAATCAAACAAGCACCGAGAAGAATGCGGCTCGACCTTGAGATAAGTATCAACACCGAGGTCAAGAAACTAATCGACTCCGGCTTCATCCAAGAAGTTCAGTACCATGATTGGATCACCAACATCGTCCTAGTAATGAAGAAGAATGGGACAGTGCGCATATGCGTGGACTTCCGGGATCTTAATAAAGCCTGCCCGAAGGACGATTTCCCAGTACCGGTCACTGAGCTGATGATAGATAACACGTCCACTCATGAAGTCTTCTCCTTCATAGACGGCTCTTCAGGATATAATCAGATAAAAATTCATCCCGAAGACCAGAAGCACACCGCTTTCCGGAACCCCTTTGGGTATATTATGCTACAAGGTGATGCCCTTCGGTCTAAAGAACGCTGGTGGCACCTATCAGAGGGCCATGACGAAGATCTTCGATGATCTCATATATGAAATCATCGAATGCTATATCGACGACCTCGTAGTGAAAAGCAAATCATACGAAGAACATCTCGAGCATCTGAAGATCGTATTTCAACGCCTTCGACAATACAACTTGAAGATGAACCCTCTCAAGTGCACGTTCGGAGTTTCCTCGGGCAAATTCCTAGGATTCATCGTCCGACACCGAGGTATCGAGATAGATCCGTCAAAGATCAAGGCGATTATGGTAATGCCCCCGCCAAGAACTCTCAAGCAGCCGCGGTCTCTCCAAGGAAAGCTCCCATATATCCGGCGATTTATAGCTAACCATTCAGGGAAGTGCCTTCCTTACAGTCACCTGATGAAGAAGGGAACCCCTTTCGTTTGGGATCACAAATGCCAAGACGCGCTGGACAAAATCAAGCAGTATCTGCAAAACCAGCCGGTGCTGGCCGCTCCGGTCAAGGGAAAGCCCCTTATTCTTTATACAACAGCCTTCGAAGGTTCTTTAGGCGCATTATGGGCACAAGAGAATGACCAAGGGAAAGAAAGAGCTCTCTACTACCTGAGTCGAGTTCTGCTGGGGGCAGAAAGCAATTACTCTCCCATCAAAAAACACTGCCTGGCATTGATCTTCAGGATAACGAAGCTCAGGCACTATGCGTTGGCGCATGAAGTCCGTCTCATATTGAAGGTGGATCCTCTCAAATATTTGATGTCAAAAGCCATATTGACGGGGCGACTCGCTAAATGGGCCCTGCTCTTGATGGAGTTCTTGATAACTTATCGACCTCTTAAGGCAGTGAAAGGCCAGGCCATCGCCGACTTCCTCGCTGAGCATCCAATACTTGCCGATTCTCCTTTAAACTGCGAACTGCCAGACGAACATGCGTTCAATGCGATCAACAGTAGTGGTACCAGTTGGGAACTTTATTTTGATGGAGCGTCTTCCGTGAAGAAGCACAAACAGAACAACCCTACAATCAAATCGGGGGTAGGCCTTATCTTCATGACCCCACAAGGAGGGATAACGCGCTTCGCTTTTTCCTTAACAGAGCCGAGGACAAACAATGAAGCCGAGTATGAATCTTTGATAGCGGGCCTCAAGATCGCCATCGACATGGGAATTGAAAACCTCCTTATATACGGAGACTCCCAACTGGTCGTTAGTCAAGTAAACGGCGACTATCAAACGTGTAAACAAAGTTGGTGAAATACGGCGAGAGGGTACAGCAACTGCTGACTCAAATACCTTCCTACATCTTGGAAAGCATACCGCGCGCGGAAAATAGCAAAGCGGATGCACTAGCTAAGCTCGCTAAAGAATTGGCCGACGAGAACCTCGATTACGTGAGGATCCTTGTGAAAAGCCGTCGGGTCCTCGCACCGGCGGAAATATCTCCGGAGTCGTCAGAAGAAAAGGGAGCAACTGAGCAAACGACCCCTATAAATAAAAGACCAAGAAACGGTTGAGGATTGGAGAAAAGTCTTTATCGACTACTTCAAATCCCATCGAACGCCTGAAGATGCGTCCTCAAAACATTAGCTCATGAAACGAGCTCTGTCTTTCGCTTTCGTCAATGATACCCTTTACAAAAGGTCATTTGATGCTTTGTGGTTGAAATGCCTGGGACCTGAAGAGGTGAAAAGAGTCGTCCAAGAAGTTCACGACGGACTCTGCGGTTCTCACCAAGCAGGCCCGAAGATGAAGTTGAAGATCAAACGGATGGGTTAATATTGGCCCACGAAGATCCATGACTGCCTCGAGTATGCGAAGCAATGCCACTCATGCCAGATCCATGGGGACTTTATCCATCAGCATCCAAATCCATTACATCCAACAGTGGCTAGCTGGCCGTTCAAAATGTGGGGAACTGACATAATAAGCCCCATCGAACCGGTATCGTCCAGAGGACATCGATTCATTTTGGCGACAACTGATTACTTCTCCAAATGGGCAGAAGCAGTACCGCTGAGGGAAGTGAAGATGGAGAATATCCTCCATTTCTTCAAGACGCACGTCATTTATCAGTTTGGAACTCCGCGATGGATCATCTTCGATAACGGGCCAGCCTACAGAAGCCACAAGATCAGCCGCTTCGCACAACAGCGCAACATAGACTGGAGATACTCCTCAGTTTATAATCCCCGAGCTAACGGTCTAGCGGAGGCTTTCAACAAGACCTTGACAAAGATCGTGAAGAAGACGGTATCCCGAAATAAGAAGTACTAGTACGAGAGACTGCACGAAGCTCTCTGGGCATATCGAATTACGTTCAAGACGGCCACAAACACGATGCCGTACGTGTTGGTATTCGGTACAGAAGCGGTACTCCCCCTCGAGATAGAGTTACCCTCTCTACGAGTAGCAGTTCATTACGAGCTAACGGACGAAAAGAATGCTCACCTTCGGATTGAGGAGCTCGATGCCCTTGATGAAACCCGGCTCATAGCGCAACAAAATCTGGAAGTTATAAAGCAAAGATGACGCGCTCCTACGAAAGATTGACCAGGCCGAGGACATTCCACCAAGGCGAACTCGTGCTAGTGGTCAAAAGACCTATGATCCCCAATCGCGCCAAGCGGGGAAAATTCGAGCCGAACTATGAAGGCCCGTACATCATAGACAAGGTCTACCAGGGTGGAGCTTATCTACTCATGGACATGCATGGCGAAAGACCTTTCAGGCCAATAAACGGTCGCTTCCTGAAGAAGTACTACGCTTGACGAGTCACGGCCTAGGTCAATGATAGATGACGACGACTATGTCCTCTCGCTATCACCACTAAGCCCAAACTCTATAAGTAATAACCGGCTTATTTTACAACGGACCGAAACGTCCTTAAACTAACAACAGACCGAAACGTCCTTAAACTAACGACGGACCGAAACGTCCTTAAATTAACAGTGGACCGAAACGTCCTTAAACTAGCAACGGACCACTATGTCCTAAAATTAGCTGTTGACCGAGATGTCGAGAAACTACGGTGGATTGCAGCATCCCAAAGATGATAAAAAAAAGAAGAGAAAAACAAAAGAGGAAAACGGTATGTCCATAAGCAAAATGGGCACGGATGAAAACCCGAAAGGGCTCCGTGAGTAAAAACGGCAGGGCTACCGGCGAGTCTTGTGAAAACCCGAAAGGGCGCAACCTCGTTTTAACAAAAAAAAGAATAAAAAAAAAGAGAGAAAACGGTATGTCCATAAGAAAAATGGGCACGGATGAAAACCCGAAAGGGCTCCGTGAGTAAAAACAGCAGGGCTACCGGCGAGTGTTTGTGAAAACCCGAAAGGGCGCAATCTCATTAAAAGACACTTACATGGTCCTCTCGACCTTGTAAGGAGAAACCACCTGCGTGAGATCCTTACGACTCATAAGGGAGCAACACACTTAGGAATCCACACGATTCCTAAGGAGAAATTACACTTGCGAGATCCTCACGACTCGTAAGGAGAATCCTCTTATGAGGCCCTCACGGCTCATAAGATTTGAAAGTCTTAAGCTACAGAGACCTGAACCTGTTCTTAAGCAATCCCCACAACCTCCGATACTGCCCTACAAGCGGCTCAACCCTGACCCTTGTATACAATCCACGGGCGCGAATAAACATTTCCCTGGCCAAGTCCCATCCGTGACTAGGGATATGTTCGCACGGTGAACAACCCTTATGAGTCCTCTCGACTTATAAGGAGAAAACCCTTTTGTAAGATCCTTAGGACTTACAGGAGGACATGCACTTAGGAATCCTCATGATTCCTAAGGAGAAAACACACCTACGAGATCCTCACGACTTGTAGGGAGAAGTACCTTTGTGAGATCCTTACGACTCATGAAGTTAAAAGCCTTAGTCAACAGAATCCTAACCCTGTTCGCTAAGCCACCTTTGTTCGATATCGACAGAGGCAAATGATGATTCGCTCCTAGCAATATTCCAGTTGTAGTGGTGCTGATGCCAAAATCGGTGTCTAATTCCGAGCTTGCAGTGAAAAGCCAGCAAGCCACACATCCATACGAAATAGTCGAAATGATGGGAGAACCTGCAGACAAAATCAGCAAGTAAAAATGTATGCATGCAAAATAGCCGAAATGATTGGGCAACTCACAATAAAAAGCAGTGAGTAAAAATAAAACAAATAGCCGAAATGATTGGGCACCACGAAAAATAGCCGAAATGATTGGGCAATCGCGACCTTCGCGATATAAAGCTGAAATGATAGAGTATCGCAGAAAGAAATAAAATAAAAATAAAAATGAAATTTATGCCCTACAGGTGATATTACATCAATCCCTGTATACAATCCAGGGGCGCAAGCAAAGAAGGAATCACACTCCTCCTCCCCAGGTTTCGTCAGAAGAAGAGGCTAAACCTCGATGGTTCTCAGACAGCCTAGAGAGCATCTCAACATTCGTCTCAGCAGACACAACATCAAGCAAAGCGGAACAGCGGCAACTCCCAGTTCCATGACTCGGCGGTATACAGATAACCGAAAGCCAAATCCTAACTCCGTGAAATGCGGATATAATCAACAAAATTCCTGGACACGTGGAACGCGGATAACGTCACTTCTGACCCCATAGAAAACGTCCAGAGCGGATCCTGGTCCTCGAAGAGCACGGCAGTGAACCCGTGTGAAGCATCCAGAGCGGAGCCTAGTCCTCGCCGAACACGGCAGTGAACCCGTAGGAAGCATCTAGAGAAAAATTCCTGGCTACGTGGAACGCGGATAACGTCACTTCTGACCCCATGGAAAACGTCCAGAGCGGATCCTGGTCCTCGCAGAGCATGGCAGTGAACTCGTGTGAAGCATCCAGAGCGGAGCTTAGCTCTTGCCAAACACGGCAGTGAACTTGTGGGAAGCATCTAGAGCAAAATTCCTGGCTACGTGGAACGCAGATAACGTCACTTCTGACCTCGTGGAAAACGTCCAGAGCGAATCCTGGTCCTCGCAGAGCACGGCAATGAACCCGTGTGAAGCATCCAGAGCGGAGCCTAGTCCTCGCCGAACACGGCAATGAACCCGTGGGAAGCATCTAGAGAAAAATTCCTGGGTATGTAAAACGCGGATAACATCACTTCTGACCCCGTGGAAAACGTCCAGAGCGGATCCTGGTCGTCGCAGAGCACGGCAGTGAGCCCGTGTAAAGCATCCAGAATGGAGCCTAGCCCTCGCCGAAAACGGCAGTGAACCCATGGGAAGCATCTAGAGCAAAATTCCTGGTCACGTGGAACGCGGATTATGTCACTTCTGACCCCGTGGAAAACGTCCAGAGCGGATCCTGGTCCTCGCAGAGCACAGCAGTGAACCCGTGTGAAGCATCCAGAGCAGAGCCTAGTCCTCGCCGAACACGGCAGTGAACCCGTGGGAAGCATCTAGAGAAAAATTCCTGGCTACGTGAAACGCGGATAGAGACACTTCTGACCCTGTCAAAAACGTCCAGAGCGGATCCCGAACACGGCAGTGAACCCGTGGGACGCATCTAGAGAAAAATTCCTGGCTATGTGGAACGCGGATAATGTCACTTCTGATCCCGTGGAAAACGTTCAGAGCAGATCCTAGTCCTCGCAGAGCACGGCAGTGAACCCGTGCGAAGCATCCAGAGCGAATCCTGGTCCTCGCCAAACACGACAGTGAACCCGTAGGAAGCATCCAGAGCAAACATCGGACTGTGGGGTCCTTAAACTCACTGACTATGATGTCCTTAACCCCGACCGTGATGTCTTAAAACTAACAATCAACCATAACGATTTTAAACTGATTTTACCTTGGTTCAAGGGTACATCTCTTCACTCCTTTTATATTTGTCGTTGTAATTCCTCAACGTCTTCAAAGAGGTGACGGGTCCCAATAACCACACATTTCGCGGACTGTGAGGTCCTTAAACTCACGGACTATGATGTCCTTAACCTCGACCGTAATGTCTTAAAACTAACATTGGACTGTGGATGTCCTTAAATCCACGGACTATGATGTCCTTAACCTCGACCGTGATGTCTTAAAACTAACATTGGACTGTGAGGTCCTTAAACTCATGGACTATGATGTCCTTAACCTCGACCGTGATGTCTTAAAACTAACATTGGACTGTGAGGTCCTTAAACTCATGGACTATGACGTCCTTAACCTTGATCGTGATGTCTTAAAACTAATAACGGACCGTGGAGTCCTTAAATCCACGGACTACGATGTCCTTAACCTCGACCGCGATGTCTTTAAACTACGGTATCCTCGAAAACGTTCAGAGCGGAGCCTGGTCCTCGCCAAACACGGCAGTGAGCCCGTGGGAAGCATCCTGATCAACCCCTGACTCCGTGAAATACGGATAAGGATAACTTCATCCATCACTTGCGGTTCCTCACGACTCGTAAGGGAGTAAATTCTCTTGTGAGATCCTTACGACTCTTAAGAGAAAACACACTTAGGAATCCTCACGATTCTTAAGAAGAAAATTACACCTACGGGATCCTCTCGACCGGTAAGGAGAAAATTCTTTATGAGACCCTCACGGCTCATAAAATTAAAAAGTCTTAGGTGACGGATCCTAACCCTGTTTCCTAGGCTATCGCCACTCTACAAAGAGCCTAAGATTGACTGTTATATACTACCTACAGAATGCACTTGCTAAAGTTACATGGCAAACAACACAGCAAGAAAGAAGAAAGCAGAGAAATGACACAAGACATTATGAAGAACGTGTATCTTTTATTCATGAATTCGATTGGATACAAAATACATCGTATTAAAGAATAAAATAACAAATACATTTATTCAAAATTACAAATGATACAAAATTTTCATTGAGAGGAAAGCGCTTTTAGTAGTCCAACCAGCCGCTCGTGCACTTCCCTCAGCCCCTCTTCCCGATCGGCTGCTGCGGCCATCTCTGCTTCGACCTGGGCTCGCTGCTGCAAGTAAGATGAGAGTTGTTCCTCGATGGCTCTCTGAGCTGCTTCACGATCTTGTGCGTCACGTTCAACAACATCGAGCTTTTGCTTCAATGTTAACCCATCAGAAATACATTGCAGAAGGCCCTCGAAGATAACTTTCACCTGGGCAGCGTTCGCGTCGATCTCAGCACGCAGTCGAGCAGACTCGCTTGAAGTTTCTTTGCATTCCCTCCACTTTAAAGCCACTTCTTGTTCAAGATGGCGGAAGTAAGAAGCGTTATACTCGATCCATGCCGCCCGTTGAGTGCCCGTGGCCAGAATCTCAGGTGCTGGGCGCTTAAGCTCAAGCTAATGCAAGAAAGCCTCGACCTCCCGGCAGCGATTAACCCAAGACTCAACAATTCCCTCACCATGAAAGTTCATGAGCGTCGCCAGCATAGGGTTAATCTCTGCGGCAAAATCCACGGCAGATGTGGGAGCCTCTACGTCGAACTCCTTGATATACTCGCTTAGCATGCGTAGGCTGGTCGCAGCACCTTTGGATGATGGATGCCTTAAAAAGGGCCCGGCCGGCATTATAATACGAGACTCGAACGGGGTTGGAGTCGATGTGATTGCTGCAAAATAGATCATAATCAGATGTCAGCTCGGGAAATAAAGAAAAACAAGCAAAAAGTAGAGTCTACTATACCAGCTCCAGCAGGGGGCAGGGCTGGGAGTACTGGTGGCGCAACGACGGCCTCGTCCCCTCCTTCGATTCGTAAGGCTACAAGCAACATAAAGAAGAGATTTGCAATAATGCGACTACCCGTTAAACAAGAGGACATCGTTTAAAGAAAATACTCACCGACACCAGCAGGTGGACTAATCTTTGATAAGAAGAAGAAGTGTGGGTGCAACACCTGGTACAGGTGGTCAAGAAGAACTCCTGCAAAAAAGACGCGATGACTCGACGTCAGTACATGAATTATACGCCTGAGGGATAAGACTAATGGGTTAAAAATCCATACCTTCCAGCATTTGCGACGGTGCGAGAGAAGGCAGAGGAGTGGTCACCGTCAGAGCGGTAACTGACGGTGCTCCCTCGGGTAACGCGGCATCAGCACTAGCCGCACCTGTGTTAGAAACAAGATAAGCCCTGTCAGGAAGGATTGCAGAATAAAAAAAAGAAGGACGGTAACCCACAATTTACCTGAAGAGTCGCCGGCCGGAGCCCTAATGAGGGCGTCACTTGATGCAACGGTTGCGTCTCCCTTCTCCATTGGGATGGTCTCACCTCCCGTTGCCTCAACACCCGACTCTACAGGAGCCGTCGTCACGCTCGCGATGCCGGAAGACGACAAGGAACCGTAAGCAGGGAGAGTGATGATCGGAGTGTTGCCCGACTCTTGAGAAAGAGCGGCCATCTCTTGCTCAGCGACCATAGCAGCCGTCTCACCTTCTACCACTTCGGGCTCAGCGGTCGCAGCCGTCTTGTCCATCGCTACCATAGGCTCGTCCGTAGTAGCCATTTCATCCACTGATGCCTCAGGCTCGGCCGTAGCAACCGTCTCACCCGCCGCCCCCTCGGGCTCGGCATTGGCACCCTTCTCGGGCATAGCAGTTGTGACTGTTTCGTCAGCCACTATCTCGGGCCTGGCAGCTATGGTTACATCGCCTGCCATCGCCTCGGGTTCGGCCACTATCTCCTCCACCATCCCCTCAGGCTCGACGGTCGCCGCCACTCCTTCAGTGAGACTCGTCCCTGTAGGAAAAGATATGTAAGAACCGACGGTTTTAAAACTTTGATAACAAAGCCTCACAAACACATTACCTAAGGTGGATTTACCATTGGCTTCCCGAACTGCATGTGCCGCCCGTCTATGAGCAGTAGACAAGGCGACCGGGAGCTCGTCTGAAGGAGTAGCAGCAGGAGTAACGACGCTTGAGCCTACTCCCACAGCCAAAGCAACGCTACGCTCCCTTGCCGCGCGCCTCAGGCGTTTCTTCTCCTCCCGGGTCGTCACGATGGACCTTTTGGAAGCCTCCTTCAGCAAGGCGATGTCATCCGCATTCAGGGTTGCCTCCAAAGCCGTCAAGGCTTCCATCATCGGCTTTTTAAGTTGAGACTCTTGCGGCAATCCCGAAGAGGCCGAGACTTCAGTAGCTGGCTCGGGAAGAATCTCCATGTCAGCTTGTGGGATAGGTCTTGTGGTCCCTGGGATAAGACAAAAAAAGGGTCAGATTACTCATAAAAAATGGAAGGAGAGACATAGTAAACCGAAATGTACCAAGGCCTAAGGATGCTCTGAGTCATTCCTCCTCCTCGAAAGTTTTGAGAGAAGCAGCGATGGCTTCTTCGGTAGAAATGCCTGTTAAAGAAGGAAAAGCGTTAGTCAAAAACAATGATAGAGATACGATGCAATGACGAAAAATACAACTAGTGATTACATGATTGCGCGAGTTTAGACAACCACTCGTCGCGCCTTGCCAATCGCACATAAGATGTGATGGCGGCCGCCAGATCAGTGTCATCTGGCGGCATAAATAAGCCTTCGTTGGTCCCGTACTCACTCAAGCCATCGCTGTAAGGAGCATGAGGTTCCTGACCAAATACAACGTCAGCAGAGAGGATCGACTTCTTCTTCCTCTTCTGCGCACGAGCGCCGGTCGCACCTAAAATCAGCTTATGCTTCGTGGGCACCTTGGGACGGCGGGTCCTGATATCCGAGCCCATGCCAGATTCGGGAGAAACCACGTTCACCGTCTCCACGGGAGCATGAGGCGCTGAGGGCACGTCCACAGGATCACGGAGCAATCCACGCGTGGAGATTAGCACACGTGGAGGCTCATCTCCAGCATCTCCTCTTAGTGGAGGAGGGATAGGGGTCCTTCGCTTTAGGAGGACGTTGCGATCGCTGGCGGGGGGCGCACCCTTGCGATCAAGCAGCAACCGCTTCTCTTCCCTGATAACAGCGCCCATCATGTGCTGATACCAGGCCCCGTACACGTTGAGGGCCCTTGGAATGCAAGTCAGCTCGCTAATGAAGAAGTGGGAGCCCGTATTTAGCCGTATAAAATGATGTAGAGCACTTTGTATCCCCTCTTTGATGGCCGCAGGCTCTTCCAAAAATGCCTCCAGTGGAACCCCCTGGTTATAACTTATTTGTTGGGCGAAACGATGGGGGTTGTACCTTATAAAAAATGACTCCTCGTTTTTCCTGAACACGAGGAAGCTCGGCCGAATGGAGTATAGATGTGGAATCTCCCGGGTTTTCAATACGGAGGCCCCGTCCTTGAAATTATCACGCAACGCCAACACCGCCTTGGAGGTCTTTGGGCCGATTGTCAGGACCTTGTCCGTGAAAGAAATACCCGATCCGACCGTGCGCGGACAAAGAAGCAACCCCCTAGCCTCCCGCGGAGGCGGATTCACGATAGAAGCACCGATCAGCCGCATAACTCTCGGGAATCTATACTTCTCGTAAAACGAAGGTCTTTTATGAATACCAAACACCCCGAGCACGTGCATTTCCATCCACGAAGTAAAGTAATGCATCGGGAAGTTAGCGGGTTGCACCCCTGGTTCAGTTACGTCCGCCGCCATGCTAAGACCATGGTACAGATGGGCCAACCCGGCAATCCCGATGACCAATTGTATGCCAGCCACCATCCGATGTGCTGGGTAGAACACGGATGGCCACATATAGCGAGGGTGCATGGGGAGCACGAACCAGCACAGCCATAGCCCCAGAAACGCGAGAAAGAAAGTCTCCTTGTCGATGCCCGGGGCAGCGATTTCCGACAAAGGGATGATTGCAGCGTCGGGGAGGTAAAAACCTTTTTGATCGGCTTCCAGTGCTGGTCGACGATCTAAGCCAAGGCCGAAGGGGTCGTCAAGCTTGGCGAATTTTTCGCTCCGTTGCGATAGAATCTCTGGCCGAAGAAAGAGGGCGATGAAGTCGGCGAAACTAACTCCCCGACCTCTCGATTCCAAGTAAAGACTTTCATACATATTCAGCACCTTTACCCGACTCGGAAACTGGTGCTGAATAGTGTTCTCCAACATTAAGTCCATCACCAACGTCTTGGTGGCAAAAACATATTCGTCCGGAGGAAGTAGCTCCTCACAGTGCTCCCCATCACCGGCAAACCGGAAATCTCAGCAAATTCTTCCAGAGGGATGGAAACTTCCCTGTCCATCAGAAGAAAGGTATGGGTGGGGATGTTCCATTGCTCCATGAACGCCTTAACCCACCATGTCAGAGGAGCAGAATACTCGAATAGCGAGGCATAAACTGCAGGGTATAGACCAATCTTCAGCAGATGCACCTTCTTCGCTGAAAAAATATACCTGGCCCACTGCAGATACCCTGCCGAGTGTCGAGGGGTCAACCCGATGTCGTAGGGTTGTCCCCAAGGGCGTGACTCGCCCTGGCAT
The DNA here is from genome assembly GCA_030015575.1 of Agapanthus africanus. Lineage (NCBI taxonomy): Eukaryota > Viridiplantae > Streptophyta > Magnoliopsida > Asparagales > Amaryllidaceae > Agapanthus > Agapanthus africanus. The sequence continues at coordinate 333,402,814 of JASDDO010000004.1, forward strand.
ATGCGTCGTCCCAGAATATCCAAGGCTGCCAGCAACTGAATGGGTATGGCAGCAATCGAGGGTTGAAGAAGACCCTCCGAAGTCCACTTAACGACCTCCACGGCATAGTTCACCGGGGGTATATCCGCGTACGAAATCGACGAGATCGGATCCGATGGCGTCGCACAAGAGAAACTTCGGCGACCTTTAATTATTTGGTCATACCACTTACCCCACAAGTGAAGGCGTTTGTATTCCGGGTCATAATCCTTAATGAGAGCAAGAACCTCCCGGTCTACCGGTGCCTCAGGAAATCCTCCCTCTGAACGGAAAAACGGGGAAGAAAGATCGGAAGACATGTCGCCTGCGAAAAAGAAAAGAATTCAATTATCAGTATTATAATTTAATTTTAAAACCCCGACGCTCGGTACTTTAAAAATTTTTACTACACTGCAATGCAGTGGAAAGGGGACCAAAGGAGGGCCCACAAAATCCAGATGGCAATGCATCAATTAATAAGACAGCCTCATCATTGGATGAGACTGTCAATTAATGAAGAAATCCTCAAAGAATATTCTCATTAAATGAGAAATCCCTCGAGACATGGAGAAAATCTCCCTTTCAGAGCAAAGCTCTGTAACAGAGTGACACTTGTCAAACTCTGGTCACGAGGGAATAAAATTCCTTAAAGAGCCTAGCTTTGTAATGATGATGGAAAATCCACCAAAAGTTAATGAAAATTAATTCCTAAGAATTAAAATTCTGGGATCTTAAAGATCCATGGAAAAGCTCTTACGAGTTCTTCATCAAAAGATCAAAAGATCTATACATTGTCAAAAGAGCAAAGCTCTGACCCATGGGCTAAGAAACCCTAAGGAAAGATCTATTTAGATCTATGGGTTCTTGAGAGCAAAGCTCTGTTTATGAGACCCCAAAGGGGTTTTCTTTAGATCAAAAGATCTATGAGAGCAAGGCTCTGTTAATTAAAATTAATTTAATTTAATTTAATTTTTACCTAAAATTTTCTAGAGTTTTAACTCTTGAAGTTCTTGGAAATGAGAGCAAGGCTCTGAGATAAAAATTCTTGAAGATGATAATCATCTGAGGACCAAGGGTCATATTTATAGGCGCTGAAGTGCCTCCTCAACTTTTGAGTTGATACAATGGCTCAGATGTTGCCACCGCTGCACTCACGTATGCGCCGCGTGAGCGCAACGGTGGGGGGAGGCATTTGTTTCCCCCAATCAGAGCAAAGCTCTGTTTGAATTTTAAAATTCAAAAATTGAAGCAACGCTTCAGATCCCTTGCGCTACGCGCTGAGCGCCACGTGTCAAAAGCAGACACGCCAGCCCCAGGAGCGCTGCGCCCAAGACAGCGCACCCCCAATCAGAGCAAAGATCTGTTTCAAAATTCAAATTTTAAAATGAAGCAACGCTTCAGATCCCTTGCGCTCTGCGCCGCGCGCCGCGTGTCAAACACAGGCGCGCTAGCACAGTTGCTCTGCGCCGCGCGCCGCGTGTCAAACACAGGCGCGCTAGCGCAGCTGCGCTGCGCTCTGCGCCGCGCGCCACGTGTCAAACACAGGTGCGCTAGCGCAGCTGCGCTGCGCTCTGCGCCGCGCGCCACGTGTCAAATGCGCTAGCGCCAATTGTGCCAGCACTGAAATTTAAATAATAAATTATTAATTAATCAGAATTAAAATTCTAAAAAGATCTTTCCAATCTTATTAAAATAAGAAGATTATCTTCTGTAAAACAGAGACCTTAGGATCAAAAATCCAACGGTGGGGAAATATCCCCAGATCAATCAGAAAAAGATCTCTGTAACTAACCTAACAGATCAATTAGCCCTATATAAAGGCCCCTAGACTCCAAGTCTCACACATATACAGAATAGAGAGAACCCTCTGCAAACTTTGAGAAAAAACTCAAAGAGAAAGAAAGGCAAGATCATTTTCTTCATCTTTAAAGGTAAAGAATTTAATTCTTGAAGAACAGAGATGAAAACATCTCACAAAAGAAGAATCCTCTTCTAAAAAGATCAAAGATCTAAGAACAAGATCAAGATCTTCAATAAAAAAAAGATCAAAAGGATCTAATTATAAAAGATTAAAGAGAAGTAATTTACTTTAATCATAGATCTTTTTAATCTATAAAGGCATAGCCTTTTGATGAGAACAAGAACTTTGGTTCTTGGATCTTGAGGTAAAATCTCTTTTAAGAGAACAAAAAAACTTGTTCTTTGATCTTAAATTGATCACGAAGCGCTCTGCGCTATTGGACAGTGCCTTGCATTTTTGAAATGCGCCTTTGCGCTTATTGGAGTGGCGCACTGCACCAGAACGCGCCACGTGTCAACTACAGACACAATCCACGCTTTGCGCTTCTAAAACAGCGCATTGCGCTCTTGGATTGGCGCATAGCACCAGAGTGCGCCACGTGTCATTCACTAGCGTAGCGCACTAGCACAGCGCACTCATAAAGTGCAGAGCGCTAACAGACTTGCGCTCAGCGCTGGGCGACACGTGTCACTCTTATGTGCGCTAGCGCAATGCACTCTTTAATTGGCGCAAAGCGCTTGACAAGCCACGTGGCGCACTATCAGACCACTATTTTGCTCCTGATAAATGCTAAGCATTTAATTACAGAGCCCAGTGCTATGCATTATTAAAAGAGCAGAGCCCAAGTAAAGGCCTAACAGGTAGAACACAAAATAAAATGTTAAACATTTTTTTTAACTGGACTTAGCCCAATTCTGGCCATAAGTCCTCAATATAAATTGAACTGAGCACAACTGCTCTTCCAATCAATTTATACCCGGTTCGAGGGTACATCTCTTTACTCCTCTGACACCCGTCGTTGTAACCCTTCAACGTCGTCAGAGAGGTGACGGGTCCCGATGACCACACATTGCTACGGACTGTGGGGTCCTTAAACTCATGGACTATGACGTCCTTAAACTCGACCGTGATGTCTTAAAACTAATACCGGACTGTGGGGTCCTTAAACTCATGGACTATGATGTCCTTAACCTCAACCGTGATGTCTTAAAACTAATACCGGACTGTGGGGTCCTTAAACTCATGGACTATGATGTCCTTAACCTCGATCGTGATGTCTTAAAACTAATACCGGACTGTGGGGTCCTTAAACTCATGGACTATGATGTCCTTAACCTCGACCGTGATGTCTTAAAACTAACACCGGACTGTGAGGTCCTTAAACTCACGGACTATGATGTCCTTAACCTCGACCGCGATGTCTTAAAACTAGCAACGGACCGCAATGTCCTTAAACTAACTATCGACTGCAATGTCATTAAACTAAACAATAGAGTCCAATTACTCTATTGTCGGATCTAAATGATCCTGTTAAGTTGATCTTAGTTTAGAATTAGACTAACGTGTCCTTAACAAACGTTTAAGTTGATCTTAGCCTCAAATAAGGCTAGCGTATCCTTAAACACAACCCCCAAACCCAAATCTAAGAAAGATACGGATTTGGACCAATCCACGTCCTACGGGTGACAACATAAATTAGTCTCCGTATACAATCCACGGGAAACCGAACACAAAACAAACACCCACGACACGAAGTGACCATATGGAGAAGGAGAAAGTTGTTACCGTGATGCGGTAGCGTAATTAACTGCAGGGGTTTGCGCCTGCAGGGAAGGCGTCCCCACAATCAAAAACCCCTCAAACGAGGGGGAATCTGACGAAGTTTGCTACATCGGCCGCATCCGTTTAAACCTTCGATACACAGTGTCATAAATCAACTTGGCATCTTCGGAAAGGTGGACGGATAGCACCAATTAGCATCTGCCCCGAATTTCAGGCAAGACGGACCTACGCGGTCGCGTCTCTGTGTTCGGAGTGGAACAATACCAGCCTGGATACGGTCGTCCAGTTCTGACAATTTGGCCTTCGTCTTCATTAGCTTGATGAGCTCGTATTTGTTGAGTGATATAATCATCAAGAGTAGCCTTGGAGATTGTTTCGTCTTTGGCTTCCGTTAAAGCCGGAAGAGGGTTTGATGTTTCCCTTCTGCCATCCTCGATGATTATCGGCGGATCCTCGGCTAGGGGTTCTGGCTGGATCATCATTCTAATCATATCCTGAAATAAGAGACCATCTGCTTTATGTTAGCGGCTTCTTTTTCTTTTCTTTCAAGCACCCTTCGCAAGAACTCTGTATCGGTCTCTTGCTCTTGGCGTTGTTCGGCTGCTGTGTCCGGGCTTTCTTTCTGCCCGGTAAATGCTGTCATTTTGGTCAGCATTTCTTGGAGTTTTTATTGTTGCTTCTGAGCTTTTGTCAGTGACCTAGTTTGCAGTCGTTGACCTACGGTAGTACGGCTTTCTTCTTCCCCGGAATCCATGTAGACCGTATGCACGATCATGCCCCCAGTACTAGGGTGTATAGGTCCGTCTCCTTTGGAGTTTGCCGCCGGCGGTGGTATTTTTTGTGATCTTATCCTTTTGTGGGAGGTCGAAGTTGAAGGATCCATTGTAACAGGCACCTGTGTAGAAGAAGCCCCTCACTGTATGACGGATGGATGGTCTTTCTCTTGCCGAGCTTTCGATTTCTTCGGTCGATGAGAGTAGTTTTTGTCGATCACAGAGTCTTGGACCTTCTGCCAGACTCTATGAATTTGGGACGAGAGCCGTTGATGGGAGCGCTCCAGTTCTGCCTGAACAATGGCTTCTGCAGGTGGGGGTGATTTCTATAGCACTGCTGTTGGAGAGTTCTTATGCATCCTCCTGAGCAGATCAAAGTTGTTCCCGGTCGGAATAGCAGCGTTAACCTCCACCATTGGAGCTGGTGGAGTAAGTCCAGAGGGGGAGTTGACCCCGGTTTTTCTCACTCAGCGCCAGTGGCGACGTTGAGCGTGTCTTGCAGACAGGACCGCCTCAGTTTTGGAAGCGGCTTCTTCATGCCCCCGGCTTTGCTAAGGGGCTGCTGTTGGCGTCAGCTTGTTGAAGACGGACGTCCTTGGTAGAGTTTGAGGAGGGCCAGCCAATCTTTCAAAGACCGTCTTTCTGGTAGGGGAAGCACCTTTGACGAATTCTTCCGTAGCAGAAGTTGGGAGGGCTATCTGTTTTAGGGCATCCCTTTCAGGTATCACGAGCCTCTTTGCGGGCCCGTTCGAGCTTTCGCTGAGCCTGTTGAAGACTGAAACACCATATTTGGACGGCTCGTTGAAAGGGGCCGTTGTGGTCGCCATTCGATCGAAGATTGACTTTTTATGAGCTTCTTCTTGCGGCGCTGAGGCACCGAAACTCACTGGTGGGAGTATGGTCCCAAAGAACTAGTGGCTTGTGTAACTTGCCCCACCGGCATTGAAAAGATAGAGGCCGTGTTAGGCCCGTAGGTCACTTCTCCAGCTGGGGTGGAGCGAGAGTTGCAATTGCAAGAGGTGCAGCTGGAAGCCATCGATTTTCTCTGCATAGGATCAAGACACCAAATTTTAGTACCCCAAATCCAAGGAAAACCATAGCGAACCGCGCTTTTGTTCACGAAACACGACACACGAAGTGTGGAGTGAAAATAGAAAAAGTTCATACTGGGCATGCCAGAATCTATCTACCGCCGAAAGACCGAACCGAGACGTTGGGACGTCTGACCTGAATTTAGGGGCAGATGCTATTTGGATTTATCCATCCACCTCTCCGAAGATACCAAGTTGATTTATGGTACCATATATCAGAGGTTTGGATAGATACGACCGTTGTAGCGGACTTTATCAGATCCCCCTCGTTTGTGAGGGTTTTGATTGTGGGGACACTCTTCCTTACAGTTACAATCCCCTGCAGTTAATTACGTTGCCGCGTTGCGATAACTACTTTCTCCTGCTCCGGTGGTTCACTTCGCGTCGTGTTGTGTTTGTTTTATTTTGGATTGCTCGCCCGTAGGGCGCGGATTAGTCCAAATCCGTATATTTGAAATTTAGCTTTAGGTCAAGAATTTTGCTTGACGGGGCCCACGTTGGTAGCTTGGTTTGCCAACGGGAATGAACTTAGGACGCAATTCTTACATTTGTGAGATCCATCGATTCATGGGATATTTGAGTTTGATCTAAGGATTATTAGTCATATTTGAGACTAAGATCGACTTATGAGCAGTGAGCATATAGGCTCAATTATTTTAGTTTTAAAATATCACGGTCTGTTATCGTAATGTTTGGAGCGAATATTAGTTGAAGGACATTTCGGTCCATTACCGCCATGTTTGGGGCGACGCACTAGTTTAGGGACGTTTCGGTCCAACATTCCTATTTTGGGGACGCATTTTAGTTTATGGACATTTTGGTCCAACATTCCCTTTTTGGGGACGAATGCTAGTTTAAGGACGTTTCGGTCCATTATCCATCTTGCATGCATGTTTATTTGTTACGTGACAGAGTGAACAACGGTGACATGGAATGCGCCCAATTTGCGGTGCGATCCGATTTGAGGTATGCACGTCAATTTGGAAGTGCATCAATGTGGGATATATCATTCCTTGTCTTGATTAAATTTTATATCAAGTTGGGATGAGAAAGGAGTTGTTGGTTGTCGAGACCCGCCGCCTCTCTGAAAACGTTGAGCAATTACGACAACATATATCAGAGGTGTGGAGAGATGCACTCTTAAACCAAATCCCGTATTTGAAGGAAAAGGGATGATGGACCTAAGAATCGTTAGTCGTATTTGAGACTAAGATTATCTTAGGTGATATGAGATGAATATCATTTTAGATATCATCAATGAGAGATCATCAGTCATGTTTGAGACTAAGATCAGTTTGGAAATCACGAGCATAAGGGCTTGGTTGATTTAAAATCAAAGATACTCGACCTTAGGAAATTTAGCCCATTTGGGCTGAGATTGGGTTTCTATACTACCCAGTAGTATTAAACACTAATATAGGTAGTGCTCACGTATATTTCATGTTGGGTGCTGGAATAGTGTTGTGCACTAATCTTCTCTGGCGCTCACGTGTGAAACATGTGAGGCGCTCAGATATGGGCGCTACCCAACCAGTGCTAAGCACTTAGTCGTTTTGACTGAACATGGAGGGCTAAGCACTTTGCATAGAACTCACATGGGAAGCACATGAGTGTTGAGCATTAATCTCAGGTTTTATTTGCTCACCCTATTTTTGACATAAGTGCTAAGCACTTGGCTGGAGCTCACGTGTGAAGCATGTGAGGTGCCATATTTTGGGTTTCCAAGAGCGTTTCACGTGTATTTCAGGTGATTGCTTTATTTTTGCGTGTTGGGCTGCTATATTTGGTGGCTACCTAATCAACACAAAAGAGTTTTTCTTTGCTCTTTGGACGCTCACGTGGGAACCACGTGAGGCGTTTTAGTTTTTCTTCTTTCTGTTTTAAGCACTCACGTGGGGAACACGTGAGGAAAAATAATAGTGCTAAGCACTAATTTTATTCACGTGTGTTTCACGTGAGACGCCAAGTTCTTTTTGTTTTAAGAAATATTAATCTCTATTAATGACATTTTAGTCATTGATGATTATCAAGATTTCTGTTTTGAAGATCTTGAATCATTATCATTTTTTTTTATTGGAGAATTAAGTTCTCTTTTATTTTTATGAGAACTAAATTTTTTATGCAGGGTTAAACCCTAATTTCGGGGGAATTAAATTTCTATATGTTCTTTTTCTTTTTCTTCTTTTTAACTTAGTTCTTTTCCCTAAGTTTTGAGTTTGAAGAACAGAATCTTCCCAATGAGAATTAAATTCTCAACTTGTGGGGAGATTTTCTTTTGCAATTCTCAAACCAAAGGAAGAACTGAGTTCTTATTTAAAGGGTTAAACCCTTATATCCATTATACTAAGCAAGAGGGATACTTTTAATCTCTCCTTTTTTATTTACCTAGAGTGTTTTGAAGGAGGAAGGTCTTCTTTCTTTGAGAATTAAATTCTCTGTTCTCTCAAGAGCTCACATGTATTTTGGCAGGAACTTATGGGTTTTTTTTTCTATATGAGACTTGTAATCTCGGGTCCTTTATACAGTAGAGGTAAGTTTGATAATTAATTTTGAGAAAATCTCTCATTGATAGATTCCAATTGATTGAACTGATTTGGGGAATTTTACCTACCGTTGGATCTTTGATCCAAGTGTTTCTGTCTTACAAAATATGTTTTCTAATTTTAATAAGATTGAGGGAATATTCTTCCAAATATATAATAAAATTCTATTGAACAGTGATATTTTTATCTCCATTGGATTTTTAATCTAAGGGTGCTCGATTTAACAGAGTACAATCTTTCTTTGTTTAGAAAGATATGGGAAATATCTTCCATCTCCTTGGATCTGTGATCCACCAACTTTCTGTTTTAACAGAAAATATCCTTCCCAATAGAATTTAATTCTATGCTTAATCACCATTGGATCTTTGATCCAACGGTTCCTTATTTGAGTAGAATTTAATTCTACGTAAGGAGATGCCCTCACGTGTTTAACACGTGAGCTTATTTAGTTTCTCTGATTTGGCGCCCATATGCCCTGCATATGGACACTCATGTGTTTAACACGTGAAGCCAATTTGTCCTATAGTTGTTTGACTGCAGCGTCTATATGCTTTACATATAGACGCTCACGTGTTTAACGCGTGAGGATTATTTAGCCTATTCGGTGTTTGATTGCAGCGCTTATATGCTTTGTATATAGGCGCTCACGTATTTAACACATGAGGCTTATTTGGCCTATTAGTTGTTTGATTGCAGTGCATATATGCAAAGCATTTAGACGCTCACGTGTTCAACACGTGAGGCTTATTTAGCCTATTAGTTGTTTGATTGCAGCGCCTTACGCTCTTCATATAGGCGCTCACGTATTTAACACGTGAGCTTTGAGATGTGGGGAATTTTCTCCCCTTTTTCTTTTTCTTTATGAGGGAACATATGCGTTGTATTTTTGTTATTTCTGGTGTGATAGGATTAAATAACGTGACTGCATTAATTCTGATTAATGCATGGAAAACAAACCTAAAAATTATGTTGCGGGAATCAATTTTCAAAAACCATAGGTGTGCTCCATTGCTTTGCACAGCGGTATTCAGTCATGAATATCCTGCATCTCATTCGACAAGGGAAGAGCCTTATTCTCTTCTTGTGGAATTCGCTTTTAAGAAAAAGTTTATGTGGCTATATATATTGCTCAGTATTCTTTAAAACTACTCGTTTTAAAATGCGGAGACTTAACCGCTCCTTTTCAAAACTGATCGAGTTCCTTCAACGATGTCATGTTCATTACGCTAAAGATTTTTCACCAAAAACCAGTCATAGCCCTCTGTCATTTCAGATAATTAGCTCACAGTATTCGTGCTATATACGTTGGTCTCTATCAAGGCATAGAGTACGGTAGATAGGTGATACTTGTCGGTAGCATGGATATGCGATAATCTAAGACAGCCGCATAGTCACGTTGGTCTCTATCAAGGGCTTGTACGGGTGGGTCTAAATAAATCATGGATAATAAGAGGTTGAATTTAACTAGTAACTTATGGCACATTAGTCTCTATCAAGGCCATGAAGTCGTTTGGGGCAAAAACTATATCAGGAGTTTCAAATATAAAGGAAACTTGCCAGGCATTTGCATACCTTCTGGAGTATGATGTCATAAGTGGCTTATGTCAAGTTATCACGCGATGATAGTTGGTTCCCGATTCCCATTGATGAGTAGGCTTTACTCTTCGGGTTATCCCGACTAGTTCTCTCTTTAGGATTTGAAGGATAATTTGAAGAAACAGTGGGAGCCATCCTTATTAGATGAATTGATAAACCAATCAAATCTAGGTTAGAGTGCACGCTGAGTGCTTCTTTTCTCTCTCTTTGGCAGAGATTGTGACCCGCCATAAACTAAAACTCATAACCAAGTTAATCGAACCTTTTTATCATCCGGCTTTGGATCTTCTAGATCCATGACAAAGTTGCAAATATCCCCTGCCACTCCTACTTCCCCTTTACATTTCCCCAGAACATACCGTATCACTATGAAGATCCATTTTATGAGGAAAAAATCATCTCGTATAGTTACATACGAACTCAAAAAAAATTGATACAGTTCAAGGATGGCTTCTGGTTCTGGAGAAATTAAGTTAGATAATTCGGTTGTCTCTTCTCTGTTACCTTCACTCTAGTTGTGAGCTCTTTTCATTAGAAGACTACACCAGTTATGCTTGTTGGATAGTTTTCTTCCAAACCCTAGGCTGGTGCTGTAAGGTAGGGAAGGAAGAAAACCAACTAGCTTAAGTATGGTGTATAGAAGTTAAGTTGTGGAGACATATAAAGTGGTTGAGTGAGGGAAAATGAAATTGTGACGACTGACATGAGTATGGTATTGGAAGCGACATTACTAGGAATACCCGGCCCACCCCATGAAACATTCTTATATTTCATTTTTCTGTGTAATTGTTATTAAAAAATGCTTTCCCAATTAATTCTACCATCAGAGTATGTATATACCGGATCTGGGTCTCACATCTTTATGGCGTCACAAATGCTGAGTGGGAGTGGAATATTGGGAATGTGGTGATTATATCCTAATATCGAAATTCGCTGAAATTGGTGATATTTAAGGAAATCACCTGGTTTTCCTAACGGCAAATATTTGGTTTTGAACAGCCGTTGTTATGTACCATTTTTAAAATGAAATATTTGTATCTTTATTTTATAAAGTAAGATATGAATTTTGATAATATGTCTTGGAAATTTACTTTATCAGTTGAAGATAAGGTAAGGTATATTGAATACTGGTATAAACGTTCTTGACTAAAATATAGTTTTTAACTAACGACACACAAAGTTTGAGTTAGTAAAACTCTTGGGACTTATACCTTATAATGTATGTTGTCCAGTGTCCATTTGGACAGGGGGTTGGTACTCGTACTATATTCAGTTTACTTATAACTTCTCTGGTTTTAGACACGTATTTCGTTGAAATACAAGATCCAAAATTTTGAGAAGTTCATAGGTACAAGAATAAAGTAGAGAACCATACGTTGTAAGTATCAGCATTCTTCGAGATTATCAAAAATGTAGATACTTATGCTAGGTATTCCGTCATAAGTAATTTTGGAGAATTAGATTCTCCCTCGATTACTCATACTTCAGTGCGCTCCATGATAAGTAATGCTATATGGCCTTCTTCCATTTTGAGAATATGCACCAGAAACAGCTGCATAATATTTGAATCTGGTTCCATCAAAATTTGTGTCTTTGTTTCTATATTGAATATAGAATGGATTCATATCCTAATAATGTTAAGGTATATAGAGTTGCCTTGCTTATGCTAAAAACCAGAATCCGGATAAATTCAAGGCACGTTTCAGTAACGACGGTGTTCCCGCCAAATTTTTTGGCTAAGAGCTACTTGTTCCTTTATAAAAAAGGAAGAGAAGAAAGATGAAAAGAATTCCTACAGTTTGGCATCACGTGTTAAACACGTGGGCACTTATATGCAAAGCATATAAGCGCTGAAAGCAAATAACAAAAAGTCCAAATAGACCTCACGTGTTAAATACGTGAGCACTCATATGCAAAACATATAAGCGCTGAATATAAATAACCAAAGGCTAAACATGCCTCACGTGTTAAACACGTGAGCACTCATATCCAAAGCATGTTAGCGCTGAAAATAAACAGGCCAAAACCCATATTAGGGTCACATATTAAACACGTGAGTTCTCTAGCCGTATTCTTTGGCAGCGCTCACATGCAAAGCATGTGAGCGCCCTAATTTAAAATGCTCCCATCTGATAGAATTAAATTCTATGTGATAAAATTAAATTCTATTTGGGAAATATTTTTCCTGATCTTTCTAATATGGAAAGATTTTTCTCTAACAGAGAATCTTGGATTTAAAATCCAATAGTGAAAAATAATCACCAATTAAACTATCTGATAGAATTAAATTCTACGTGGGAAATATTTCCCTGATTTTTCTCAAACTAGAATGATCTTCTCTGTTAAACAGTGGACCGTTGGATAAAAAATCCAACGGTGATTATAAAATCACCCATCGATCATTTGATAGAATAAAATTCTATCATAGCAAAATATTTTCCTAAGCTTGATAAACAAACAAGAACGATCTTCTCTATTAGATAGAATAAAATTCTATATTAGGAAAACATCTTCCTAATCTCGTGATAAAATAAAATTCTATGTTAGGAAAATATCTAATCTTGTTAAACTAACAAGATATTCATATGATAGAATAAAATTCTATATTAGGAAAATATTTCCCTAATCTTGTTAAACAAACAAGAAATTTTCTCTGTTAAACAGATAGCCGTTGGATTAGAAATCCAACGATGAATAAAATTCACCAATTGATATAAGAGATCAATTTGATTGATTATGAAATCAATCATGATCTCTCAATGAGAGATTTTCTCAACAAATTGATTCTTTTCTTTCTCTTATAAATAGAGTAAAGAGATGACAGGAGGAGGGAGACTTGATAAAAAAAGAGAGGAGACCACCCCATAAGCTTCTGTAAAAAAATACAGAAGGCTCCTTAAAAATAAATAGAGAATTTAATTTTCAATAAAGAAGAAAGATCTTCCTCCTCGTAAATAGAAAACATAGAGATCAAAATATCTTCTTTACCTGTCTAAGGGTTTAACCCTTCTCAAAGAACTTAGTTCATTCTCTAGATCTGAGATCCACAAGGCAAGTCTCCCACAAGTTGAGAATTTAATTCTTATTGGGAAGATCTTGTTCTTGAGAATTAAAGGTTCATAGAAAAACGAAATTGAAAAGAAAGAAGATGGAGTCTATAATGCTCTAGGAACTTAGTTCCTTCAAATCAAGAACTTTGTTCTTTAAGAATCCGATCCCGATCCTCAAAATAGTGATCTTGGTGATCGTTAATAGTCAAAATACCATTAACAGAGGTTTAACCTCTCTGAAAACATGTAAAAAAAACATGGATAAAAGAACATGGAAAACGTGGAGTCCATAATACTCCAGGAACTTAGTTCCTTAAAATCAAGAACTTAGTTCTTAAAGAACTTGATCCCAAATCCTCAAAAAAGAGATCTTGGTGATCGTTAATAGTCAAAATATCATTAACAGAAATTTAAGTTCTCTAAAAATATCAACAGAGATTAAATCTCCAAAAGAACTCGGCATCTCACGTGAAAAGCACGTAGGCACCCAAGGCCAAGTTATATAGCGTATCACGTGAATCACACGTGAGTGCCGGGAAAAATTAGTGCTTAGCACTATTGGAGCGCCTCACGTAAAACACACTTGAGTGCCATAAAAGTCTAGTGCTTAGCACTATTATAGTGCCTCGCGTGATATACACGTGAACGCTATATGCAACTGAGTGCTTAGCACTGTTGGTGTTACAGAAACCCAATCTTAGCCCAAATTGGCTAAGCTTATATTCATGATATACAAACTGATATCAGTCCCATACATGACTAACGATCTTCATCCCATGCCTTCTAAAGTTAATCTTAGTCTCAAATAAGGCTAATGATTCTTAGATGATCCATCATGATCTTTCCCTCAAATACGGGATTTGGTTCAAAGGTACATCTCTTCACACTTCTGATATATGTCGTTGTAATTTCTCAACGTCTTCAGAGAGGTGGTGAATCCTGATCAGTCGAAAATACTGCATTTTTAACACGTCAATTTCCCTATCATTTGCACTCATCTAGAAGTGTTCGGTAATTATATTGCACATATTAGCAAAACATCTCTTAAATACCAGATTGCATGTGTTAGACTTTGAAAATCGGCATTTCTAGGGAAATTGACTGTATTTCATGGCATCGCATCATTCTTGTGTAGCGCAACTTGTGTTTCGAAGTCTGTGCAGGAAATTCCAAGAGAATGGCCAAATTTGTGAAACAAAGACTGTTAAAAAGATGGCAACTCGAGGATTTGAAATCTGGAAACGATCTAAAAGGAATTCAAGGATTCATTACATCAGAAAAACACCAAGAAGACAACAGGAACAACTATACAAAAATGAAGGTCTGATGCAGCCACATGGCCGCGGTTCCGCGGCCGGAGCCGCCTTGCGCCGCGGAACCGCAGTGGAGTTGCCACATCAGCAGATGAATTTTAGTGCATTATTCTTCCCTCAAGTCCAGAACTTCATTAAGCCTATGCAATTTCCAGAAGACTCCTGAACATTCTGCCAGATCAGCAAAGGGTTCCTTGTACAAGCTAAACATTCCTAGCTTCCAAAGCAAGCTTCACCCTAACTACCTTAAGATCCTAGAACCTTCCCCCTAACCTCCTGTTGCGCCACGGCAGCGCCCCGGCCGTCTATCCGAGGCCAAAATGTGGAATCAAAATTTTTCTTAACTTTAAACTGGCGCTACCGCGGACAATATACCCGGATCGTAACCATTAACCGATACTAGCAATCCAGAGAAAGGGTGAGAGATATACCGAGTGATCCGAGTCCTCCGGTCTTCTCGTCATCGTCCCGATCCCCCGCGGAAACTCCGGTCGTCGCCTCCTTGCCGGAAGAGCACCACATCGTCTGCATCTTTTACGGGCTCCCACCTCAATACCGAGGCAACTCGGGCACGAAGCTGGCAAGTCGACGTGCCCAAGATTTGCTGTAGAATGTAGTGTAGAATCATAGTCTCTTTTGGGGTGGTGAAGTTGCCATGGAGGGAGAAGAGAATCATGAACTTTGGAGAGGGTTTTTGAGAATTTAGCAAGCATGGAAAAAGAGATGTGAATGAATGCCTCATACAAAAATGAACCCTCTCATTTTTCCTCCTTTTTCCCAATGTGGCCGGCCCCCCTCTCTTGAACAAAATGGTGGAGGAAAATCAAACTCATGAAGGGAGGTGAGTGTAGTAAAAGCAAGAGGTGACCACATCATAAAGCAAAGCTCACATCACTAAACAAATCAATCTCTTCACATTACCATCATGAATAAAGCAAGTGATGTAAAGAGAATAAAAATGATGATGGTCAAAACATAATCCCACATATGCAAGAAACCCCCTCCCCAAAAGTAATTTGCAAAACTGCAAATTACCCCCTCCATCGGAAAAGTCCGGCCGGGAAAGAACAAAGGAAAACCGGCCGGAACGGAATGCAAACTGGCAACTCCAGAAAACTGGTCCCGTAATGAATTACAGGAAAACCCCGATACTGTGCATACACACCCGCATCTGTATTCCGACCGGATACAAATGCAAAGAGACAAAATCTACACTGTACTAAACTAGGATCCGGCTTAAACCAAAGCCGGCTAGTAATATCCGTTCGATCCTGATCCGTGCAATACCGCACGTATCTGATCGAACCCTGCCATATATCCATACGGCCACTAGTACAAACCGTCCGATCCTGATCCGTACAATACCGCACGTATCTGATCGGACCCTGCCATATCTCCATACGGCCTCTACAGCGTTTCGCCCGAAACTTGAGTAACTTAAAGTGTGGTGGACTCTAAAGACTCGTCAATACAATGGCTGTGGATTTAACCACTAGCACGTCAGAGGTATTAGCCAATACGTGACGGGCCACCAGCTATTGACCAAAAGGGACGTCGATGAGCGAGCTCATCCTAACACCCTACTGAGCCTGTCAGTGACAATATCCGTACAGTCCGGTCCGTTCGTCTATGAGCATCGCATGTCGGGCCTAGGGGGTTGGTAAAAGTCAGACCCCCAAAAGCGGTACAAGTCGTGTCGGAGTGTAGCCCAGAACGCCCTGAGATACTACTGGAATACCTACCAGTAAATCTCCTGCCTCGGCCGAGGGCTTTGCGTAATGGCTCTCCTAGACACAGCGTGACCTCACCCCCAATACCGGGAGAGACGAACCTCTGAAGATCCGCTCACTGCCTCCATGTGGCTCGGGACTGTACCCAACTAAAACCTGTTTGCACGACTCCTTTGAGCCGTGGTAGGGTAGTAATCAAAGTACAGTGGGAACTCACACGAGACAAATGACGATCCCCAGGTCGATGAACTAACCTGTACACATGTCACCAAGGAACTGCTATCTGACGTCAGGTATAAGACCAACTAGCATGTTCCTGGCGAGTCCTGTCCGGTGTACTCATAACCCAATGAGCACCTGTATACATCTTAGGTGAACCAACTGACACCAGATGCTTGTGAGACCGGCCACCGCCCCTCGTCGGGGTCTCGACTGTATACACTAGTCTACTCTGGAGAATCGATGCCCTGTCTCGAAACTCCCTCGACTAGGGACCTTTTAAGGATGTGCTTATAGACCACCAGCTCTCACGTATATGATCGCCATCATACTGCTGGCAGTCAAGCAAGAATCCTAGGGGCTCTATCAGCGTGTAATAGCGACCTGCAAGGTCACCTGAAGCAGTACACGATGATAAAGGTAAACCAGATAGCATACTATCATCTCGAGTAAGACTGTCCTACCGGGATAGGTCCTTCCTCAATCATTGCAATCACGTGCCTGTGATCCAATAATTGACTCTGAGGGCACTATCTCCAACAATCTCCCACTTGCACTCAAGGCTAATTATTGCGATGTCGCATACTCACAGCCCGTGTGATACCGAACACCCAACTCCTCTACTAGTCAGTCTCACAAAGCTCGTTTGCGAAACTATTGCGTTCAAGGAATAGCCTCAGTGAGTGGATCCGCTGTGATGTTTCTTTCTTTTCTCTCTATATCTCAAGTTCGCAGAGAAAGCCATCTCCCGAAAAGAGCAATACCTGTCTCAGAGTATGTCAGGATATCTGATGGGACCTAGCTCATAAATGAACTCCAAATCCAAACTTCTTAGACTGTATCAATAACTGAACTTAATCAGTACCCAGCGCCATGCCTCCCTCAGTATTGCCTTGGACCACCTGTCCAAAATACTGCCCCTCTTCAGAAGGAGAAACTATAACTCTTACAGCCACTCTGTCATCCATGTCACCTTGGAAGCCTGGAATGATAACCGTCTCCTAAAAGAGGCTGTCGTTATCACATCCTAGAACATCAACTTATGTTCTAAAACTTCTTCCGACTGTTTCTCCAGGATTGGATTAATATCAACTTATTGCACCTACTGCAAGAACAACATCTGGTGTGGTACTTGACATCTCATGATTGACTCAATTGCCTAAGCAAGTGATCTGCCAATCATGCGTATCCCTTTCCCCTTTAGTCTGTAAGACACCTTTAGAGAGGGTGACTCCATCACCTGCAGGTACACTACCATGCCAGGAGTCGTCCATTCTAAATACTCTTAGAATGTTGTCAAAGTACCCTGATTGGGAAACCACCCAAATCTAGATCTAAAACCATAGATCTAGTAACCAGTATGTCTGATATAATGTCCAAGTCCTTTGTGGAGGAAACCACTGTGTGACAACCAAAGTATGACCGATCGTAGTATAGGAGTTTCCTTTCCTACTCTGTGTATGTCATCCAAAACCAGGACATCACACCCTACTACCTTCTCTACAAGATCCATCCCCTATTCTGATGACGTCGACCTATGACTGTCATGTCAGAAATAGATGATCCATCTCCGCTATATCTGCTTAGTCTATAAATAGACATAAGCCACCTGTCCACCAATGCTTCTGCTGCTCCCACTGACTACGACAACCCTCTGGCAGAGTCATATAGACGTACACTTCTAAAGCTAGTTAGAACGACGTTATACTCATCCTCCTGCCGGGTCTCGCAGCCTGGAACAACAGCAATGGCAAGTGTGGGTAAACAAGAACTTCCCTGTCACCGTCCTTGAGGCTATCGGAGTACCTCTCGGGTGCCTGAGGTTACCCACCATATCTGCGGAGCGGCTAATGGAATGTCAAACCAGATTGAATCTTCAGGTTCTTATCAAATCTTCAGTAATCGTTTGCGGTTCTGGAATCGCTTCCAGTTCTACCATACTCCCACTGATGTTTTCTGAAAAATCCATTTCTTTTAAAAATGTGGCGAGTCTAGAACAATATTACTATTGATCTCCCAGATGGTAGAAAGTCAACCCTCGTCATAGCCTGGGTCAACCCACAAACAGCCATTACAGAAACGTGCCTTGAGTTGTCCAGTATCTGGTTTTAATCATAAGCCGGACAACTCCCCGTACCTTAACATCGTTAAGATATGAACTGTTCTATATCCAATATAGAACAAGAGGCACTGATTTAATTGAACCAGATTCAAATTATGCAGCTATCTCCAGTGCATGTCAACTAAATGGAAGGAGGCCGATCAGCGTTACTCAACTTAGGAATGCTTCCAATTATGAGTAACCTGAAAGAGAAGCAAGTTCTCTTTATCATTACTATCAACTGAATACCATACACAAGTATCTACATCTTCGATCACTTTGAAGAATCCGGATACTTGCTACATCTGGTTCTCTACTCTATTCAAATACCTATAACTCCTCAAAACTTAGACCCGGTGTTTCTACGAAACACATGTCTAAGAACTAGAGAAGTTAAAAGTAAACAGAATATAGTATGAGGACCAACCCCTCTGTCCTAATGGACACTGGACAACATACAATACTCTGTATAAGTCCGCTGAGTCTAACAACTCTTTCACTGTGCGTCGTAGGTTGAAAACTGTACTTATGGTTAAGAAGAATTACACCGCTGTTTGATGCTCCTTACCTAACCATCCACTGATATAGGTAAATGTCATTGACATAATATCAAAAGGTATATCTCACTCTATGAAAATAGACGTACAGATATATCAATTTGAAATTGGTGCACAACAGCGGATATTCAAAACCAAATATTTGCCGACCGGCAAACAGCCCAGATGATTGTTCATCACAGAATACTGCATTTTATACCGCCCATTCTTACGCTCGGTTGTTTATAGGTAGGTGCTTTTAATCCGTGTTTGTTACATATTTGCAGGATACAGGCTCTCGGTTCTAAAACGGTGAAATTCATGGAAAACACGACAAAATCCTGGTTCCTGTCAACCACTGAGAAAACACGGTCTCCGCTCGTCATCCGTATGTTGCAAGATACCAGTTTAGGAAGACAAAATGTCAAATCAATATCACCTTCATGCACAAGGCTCAATGGCAACAACAAGTTCCAAGAAATCTACGCGGAGCTCGAGGCAATCATGACAAAAGCATCCACAAAAGTCCACCTTTCCTCAACAGAAATTCTGGAAGATATGTGAATGTATTTTCAGAAAATATATGTACCACACTGAAGAGGACAACAAACTAGGGACCCCGACCAAAGCCCACAGCCCAACACCACTAAAGGGCCGCGGATCCGCGGCCAATAGAGGGTATTGGCCGCGGATCCGCGGCCGTACAGGGGCCACAGGCAGAGAAATTTGGGGGGTATTTGTGTCTTTGTATATGTGTTCTGATGGTTGCCCTAGATCTTCATCTCCCTGCCTGTAAATACAGCAGAACTGAGCTCAACCAAGGGTCATTCTTTGGTGTCCATTCTTTTGTAGTTTTAGTTCTTTTTCTTCTTCTTCTTCATTCTTTTTCCATGAAAATTGTAGTGAGAGCTTTTTGAGTGGGAGATTAATGAAGATGAGGGTTTTGTATCATTCTCTTGTGTTTCTTCTTCCCCTTGAGATTCTTGCTTTCTCTTGATCATTCAACCTCTTCATTGAGCTTGAATGGTTAAGGGTTAGTTATTAATCTCAAGGGTCGTATTTTCTCATGGAATTAGCACTTCATTTCACATGCGTTCTCTACCCTTCCCTTGATCTTGCAACATCTTGATTGAGCTTGCAAGTTTAAGGGTTGGCTATTGATCACATGCTTGTCTTGAGTCCTAGTTTCTTGTTCTTTTTATCGCTTTTTATTTCTTGCTTATTATTATCTTGCTTTACTTTCTTGCAATTTAATTCCATGCACTTTAATTACTTGTAATCTTTTCTTTTCTTTGTTCTTTTCTTTTGCTCTCTTTTGTTTATTTTGTGAATGAATGTAATTATTATTGTTAAGAAGAAATACGATATTATAAGTTAAAGATTTTCTTTTCTCTTTTCCTTTTCCCGTTATTTTCCATTGAACTCCGCCCAAACCATACGCAAGCGCTCCGTTAGGCACCGCACCCTGACAAGGTAACGGTGATTCCTAACCGCGACCGGTTGCGTTCGGTTTGGCCGGAGGCGAAAGCAAAAGACAAGAACGGAAGGACAAGGGTAAATAAGCCGGATTCCACGAATACCGCGCTTAAATCCCCTAATCCACGTTGTTGCCGATTGCTCTAGCTTCAATTGGTCAAGACTCGGCTCAAAGGTTTCGAGTACGGATTTCTTTAGCTTATAATCTCGTATCTTTTCTTAACAACTTTATACTTGCAAATAAACACATAGGTTAGAATCAAACTCATACAGATTCTTTATTGACTCGTCTAAGACAAGAAAGGACATAACAACCATCTCCCTGTGGATCGACCCGTGCTCAACCGGCTAGCTGCATAGCGACACCGTCTTGATTGCGGTTAAATTTAATTCTTTCAATCAAATGGCGCCGTTGCCAGGAAGACGGTAACGTATTTCTTTTCTTGTTATTCGGGTTAATATTCTTTTTGTATATATTTAAAAAAATATATATATATAAAAATCTTTTTGTTTTTTTTTTTGATAATTTTTGTGACCAAATGGCGCCGTTGCCGGGGAGACGGTAGCGTATTTTCTTTCTTGTTATTCGGGTTAATATTCTTTTTGTATATATTTAAAAAAAAAATCTTTTTGTTTTTTTGATAATTTTTGTAGGCAAGTGTGCAGATTTTTGCGTATTTGCAAACTGCAATTGTGGGGAGCAAAGTGCACATTCAAAGTTAAGGTGCTTACGAAGTACAGTGCCAAAGATCCGGGTAGTTTGACCCGCGCAAGCGAACTTTTCAAGCTTACCGGATTTGATTCAACGGGGGTTTCCTAACCCAAAACTTAACGGTACGTATTTTACTAACACCTTCTTCTCAAATCCGACGCATCCAATATACTATTCTTTGCAGGATTCTTTGCAAGTTCGCTAGCAAACGCTAAAAATTGACTAACCCGTATTTGTTGCAGCGCCGCGCTTAAACTAAAAAACGATTGTTTGATTCTTTATAAGAATTTTTTGAATTGCGCATTGCATCAATTAATACGGACTTAAGGGCAAGCGAACCCCACAACATACGGTAAAGGATTTCATCACCTTTTCCGTGGCCCACAAATCACGAACTTGAGCATAACGTTTACCCGCACAAATTTTAAAAGAAACTAGACTTTAAGCCTTAAGGACTTCGCGCTCACTAGGAGAAGTTAACTGTGTTTAGAACCTTGCTTAACGGTATATTGTTTACGGGGTGTCTAGGAAAGTGTTAACGGCGAAACCGCCAAAAGAGAAAGGGTTATTTAATTAAGGAACTTCGCGAAAGCGTTGGAAAACCTCCCCTTATCTCTGCACTTACCTGGCCTCGTGATCAGTGTATCTTGAGCCTGTTTCTCGACATAGTTTTACTTCGACAATCAAGTTCTGGAGCAGGTCTAGTTGACCTAGGTGAACCCTAGAACGATTAGGTGTGTGGTATTTTCGTGTCATGATTGTTTTTGTCAATATTCTTTTGTGTGTATATTTCATTCTTTTGTTAATATATTTCTATAAAAAAAATTACATATAAAAAAAAATCACATTCTTTTTCCCTCCTTTTCTCTTCCTTTCTTTCCTTTTCTCATCACATCATGGGTACTCCACCTCGCAAAACTCTTGCCGAACTTTGGTACCCACAACCAGACATTACTTCTTACGGTTCTTGCTTTGGCCGAACATCGAACGACCCCACCATGCCCAAAGTTTCACTGAAAGATCGCATAGCAGCGTCTAGGACAAACACTTGCACTCCTCATTCTACTTTGTATCAACCTTTTCAACCTCCCGCACCCGCTTATGTTGATACCCCTTCTGCAAGCCGTCCTTTGTCCATCGCTGAACGAATTGAACAATCCCGTAGCCGATCTTTCACTCCTTTCACCACTTCAAATTCTTGGGATCAACAATTCCATTCACCTTCCTATCCAAATGTTGATCCTGCTCCTGTCCAGCCATTCAATTCCTACCAATCCTACCCTACTTTTGCACCTTCCCTAGACATTGCTTCAGAACAGCCTTTTGGGAGTTTTCAGTATCCAAACAACTTTGAATCTTTTACTGAAACCCCTTCACAACCAATGTCTAGTCTAGAACAGTCGTTGGAAGACTTTAGGGTAGCGTCAAGCCAACAGATGATGGATTTGAATGCATCCATGGCCGCCCTCATGCAACCTAGTGACCCGGTAGCTAGTTTTCAACTAGCTCCAACTTTTTCAATGTATGATGAGGCGGCAGGACAGGATGTGAATTTGAGTGGAAAGAGTGAGATGTACCCCCTTCCAAATCAAACCTACCCGTCCCAAATTGAGTCCCACAACTCCTGTTTTGAAAGTCTATCGAGTATCCCACATGATTTATCAATTGAAGATAGAATGATGAATGAGTTGTGCGACTTTGTAGTGTTTGATTTGCCCGATTGTGAAGGGTCCCTTCCAAGTGAAACCATACCTAATCCTTTTGACCTCTACACCTATATCTTAGAACCAGAATCGATTAATATCCATGCTTTTGATGAGGTGTCAGAGAATTTTGATTTTCACTTGATTGAGGATATTGACGCTGGGGATATTTTGGATGATGAACCCGTAGATTTGGCTGAGTTTCTCTTCAAATCATCATCCCGAGTCATTAAATGTTTTTCCCATATGCGTCCGGAAGTTGAAGAGAAGTGCATGGATGTGCTAAATTTTGAGGAGAATATTGAGGATAGTTTTGAGGATGAACCAGTTTTAATTGATGAGTCGGATTTTCCAATTCATCCTGTTCCTTTCACTGACTGTGTACACCCTCCAGAACCTTTAACCGATACCCTTCCTCAACCACTTCCCTCCATCCTTTCCATCGTTCCAACCTTGAAAGAACCCGTCTCACTTTCATTTACTATGTCTGGTTTACCAGGTTCGGCGTACCCATGGTTTCTCACGAACCTTGAGGGATTTGACCCCATTTCTCGACGGGTAAATATATTAGCACAATCGCTTTTCACACATCGGTCATCACAAATTGTGCTAATCTATTTACTCCATTTGCACCCTCAAGTTCGTATTCCACTTCTTTTTCCCTTCCGCCATTCTTCTTCCTCTCATATACCGAGACCGTATCCCGCTTCTCTTCGCATACGGTCTCGCGTATTGTCCTTCTCTTTTCTCTACGCCTTCTTCCACCAACCTGTACATTATAGCGATAAAATCTTTGAATGGTTGGTGCTCACTTTTGGCCTGTGTAAGGCCTTGTATAGCTTGATACTGTTCTTTCCCCCCTAAATCCTGAATTTCAACGCTTAACAGTGGAAACACTGTTTTACTTAAGTTTGGGGGGGACACTTTTTTGTATATATTTTTGTTTTCCTTTTTGTTTTGTATATAATTTGTTTCTAGGAAGCGCCGGCAATTTTAACCCTCTTGGTATAGCCTGACAGTGAGGGCACTGTCAAGTTTAAGTTTGGGGGTGTACTCGGTAAGCTTTCTTCCTTCGCATTCATATGTATATTTTGCATCTGCATATTAAATCCATAAAATCCATAAAAATCTGAAAATTTTCTAAAAATATAAAAACTTTTTTGTCAAGTTAGATTGTGGAAGAACTCTGATTCAACATTCGACGGTTTTTTGTTTGAAAAAATAGGAATAACTAAATCTTATGTTTAGATTTTGAAAACCTGAAAGATAACTCCCCTTTGAAGTTAACTATAGCTGATATACGTCTTTACATCACACTACACGTGTCGTAAGATTTTGGGAATTAGATGACAAGTCTTTCATGTTTAAACTTTTAAACAGATAAATGATTTTCTGAGGATCAAATAGGTTTGTTCTGAAATAAGTAATGTCAAGAATAGTTTATGAAGTAAAGCGAATATGAAGGAATGTTATTGATGCCGTAATTGGAGCTAAGTCTGAAAAATAACCCATCTAAAACTTGATTGGAATGATTACACACCAAACCCACTAAACACGTCTTTTATCCAAAAAAATATTTGAACTGCCGGTTATACCTCCGTTCGTATTAAATCATCTGATTTTCACGACAAAACTGTCTTTTGTTTTTGGACCTAGGTAACTTGAGTAATTAAGTCCGCTGGGGTGTTTCTACACCTAATGCCCTAAAACCAACTGGTTTGGGTGCATTGGCCCAAAGCTCGCTAAGAAGCCTAGAAAGTCCAGTTTTAAAACAAAGTCAAGCAAGTGTTCTCTCCGAGTTAAAATTCCTAACAGTTCTTTGTGTGAGAATAATCTTGATAAAAGACAGGCTTTTATAAAAATTTTAGCGGAGATATGAAGGTTTTATTCTATGATAAAGACTATTGCACGTTCACAGAGGTGTGTATGAAATGAAAACAAGAAAAAGGTGGAGTGAAAAATACGACTTAGTTTCCTGTTAAGGAAGATAGAAATTCTGTAGTTGAAACCTTACTGGAAAACGAAACTTGAAAAATGCTTAACTCTTTATAAAACTTATGTGATCCTTTTAAAATTGTTATCTGGGCTTTATCGTGCGACATGATGACTTTAATCGATCCTTCTGGAACTTAACAACACTAATTGCACTGCACGTAAAGACATATAAAATCTGTAGTTAAATAAGAAGCGAGGTGTGAAAAATAAAGGTTCGATAGTCTAGACTTAGGATTATAGAATTGTTATTTTCTGAAACAAAAACTTTAGGGTTTGAATCTTAGTTATTGTACAAAACCAACTTGACCGGATTTTTTGGGTAATATCCGCTGAAAACCCTCAGGAGACAACACTCCTCCTACTAGGGACACCTAGAGGTTTAACGGCTTGTTGCACGCGCTCAGTGCAATCGCGTTCCCTGCGAAAGTGCGGTTAGGATTTTTATTTATGTGAATAATTGGTTTTGCTCGGGACGAGCAAAAGTTAAGTTTGGGGGTATTTGTTCATCACAGAATACTGCATTTTATACCGCCCATTCTTACGCTCGGTTGTTTATAGGTAGGTGCTTTTAATCCGTGTTTGTTACATATTTGCAGGATACAGGCTCTCGGTTCTAAAACGGTGAAATTCATGGAAAACACGACAAAATCCGCGTTCCTGTCAACCACTGAGAAAACACGGTCTCCGCTCGTCATCCGTATGTTGCCAGATACCAGTTTAGGAAGACAAAATGTCAAATCAATGTCACCTTCATGCACAAGGCTCAATGGCAACAACAAGTTCCAAGAAATCTATGCGGAGCTCGAGGCAATCATGACAAAAGCATCCACAAAAGTCCACCTTTCCTCAACAGAAATTCTGGAAGATATGTGAATGTATTTTCAGAAAATATATGTACCACACTGAAGAGGACAACAAACTAGGGACCCCGACCAAAGCCCACAGCCCAACACCACTAAAGGGCCGCGGATCCGCGGCCAATAGGGGGTATTGGCCGCGGATCCGCGGCCGTACAGAGGCCACAGGAAGAGAAATTTGGGGGGTATTTGTGTCTTTGTATATGTGTTCTGATAGTTGCCCTAGATCTTCATCTCCCTGCCTATAAATACAGCAGAACTGAGCTCAACCAAGGGTCATTCTTTGGTGTCCATTCTTTTGTAGTTTTAGTTCTTTTTCTTCTTCTTCTTCATTCTTTTTCCATGAAAATTGTAGTGAGAGCTTTTTGAGTGGGAGATTAATGAAGATGAGGGTTTTGTATCATTCTCTTGTGTTTCTTCTTCCCCTTGAGATTCTTGCTTTCTCTTGATCATTCAACCTCTTCATTGAGCTTGAATGGTTAAGGGTTAGTTATTAATCTCAAGGGTCGTATTTTCTCATGGAATTAGCACTTCATTTCACATGCGTTCTCTACCCTTCCCTTGATCTTGCAACCTCTTGATTGAGCTTGTAAGTTTAAGGGTTGGCTATTGATCACATGCTTGTCTTGAGTCCTAGTTTCTTATTCTTTTTATCGCTTTTTATTTCTTGCTTATTATTATCTTGCTTTACTTTCTTGCAATTTAATTCCATGCACTTTAATTACTTGTAATCTTTTCTTTTCTTTGTTCTTTTCTTTTGCTCTCTTTTGTTCATTTTGTGAATGAATGTAATTATTATTGTTAAGAAGAAATACGATATTATAAGTTAAAGATTTTCTTTTCTCTT
The DNA here is from genome assembly GCA_030015575.1 of Agapanthus africanus. Lineage (NCBI taxonomy): Eukaryota > Viridiplantae > Streptophyta > Magnoliopsida > Asparagales > Amaryllidaceae > Agapanthus > Agapanthus africanus. Next base: position 333,428,957 of record JASDDO010000004.1, read on the forward strand.
TTCCTTTTCCCGTTATTTTCCATTGAACTCCGCCCAAACCATACGCAAGCGCTCCGTTAGGCACCGTACCCTGACAAGGTAACGGTGATTCCTAACCGCGACCGGTTGCGTTCGGTTTGGCCGGAGGCGAAAGCAAAAGACAAGAACGGAAGGACAAGGGTAAATAAGCCGGATTCCACGAATACCGTGCTTAAATCCCCTAATCCACGTTGTTGCCGATTGCTCTAGCTTCAATTGGTCAAGACTCGGCTCAAAGGTTTCGAGTACGGATTTCTTTAGCTTATAATCTCGTATCTTTTCTTAACAACTTTATACTTGCAAATAAACACATAGGTTAGAATCAAACTCATACAGATTCTTTATTGACTCGTCTAAGACAAGAAGGTAAAATACCACCATCTCCCTGTGGACCGACCCGTGCTCAACCGGCTAGCTGCAAAGAGATACCGTCCTGCTCGCGGTTATACTTTAATTCTTTGAACATCCGACACGCCAAAAGCGTGTGACCAATGATCTCCTCAAATATCACCGATTACAATGAATCCCGATATAATGAGGATGATCACCCTATTCCCAATGACTTACTCCCACTCATCATCTGTAAAACCATACAGATGTGAGAATCATACCTGGTAAATACATACCTTGGAGTAAGTATCTAATCGGGAAATCAGTTTTCTTTTAACATTACACAGTAAAACTGAAACATTGAAATGTTTCGGTGGGGTATTCCGGTATTCTTAGTAATGCCTCTTCCATTATCCAGATTCACAATTATAACCGTATAATTCTTTGCCACCTCTCTAAATCCCTTTATATGTCTTTAGTCATTACCTTCTGCACACCCCTTTAGGCCAATTGGTTTTCTTCCTTCCCTACCGTTCGGCACCAGCCTATGGTTTGGAGGAAGACTATCCAATAAGCATGATGGGTGTACTGTCCTAGTCCTAGGAGCACTCGCAATGCGAGAGAAGGTGAAGATAAAAGACAACCGAATAAACCTTATTCCTATTTCTCCTGGACCACAATCCATCCCCGAACTGGAACAAGTTCCTTTCGAGTTCGTATATAACCATACGATGGAGTATCCAATAAACTGTGGATATTCGTAGTGATACGGAGTGTCCTGGAGAAATACAAAGGTGATTTAGGATTGGCGAAGAAATACTTGGTTTGATCGTGAATAGCAGTCACAATTTACTTTGCCCTCTTACTAATCCCTTGCTTTGTCTTATCTTAATACCTTCTGCACACCGTTTAGGCTAATTGGTTTTCTTCATTCCCTACCGGTCGGCACCAGCCTATGGTTTGGAAGAAGACTATCCAATTTGCGTAATAGGTGTACTATCTCCTAAACCAAGGAGTACTCACAACTTGAGAGAAGGTAAAAGGGAAAAGACAACTGAATAATCCTATCCGTTTTTCTCCAGAACCGGAAACCATCCTCGAATTCCTTCGAGTTCGTATCTAACCATACGATGGTTTTGTCCAATGGAAGTGGACGTTCGCAGTAATACGGGGTGTCCTGGAGAAAAGGGTAAAAGTAGAAGTGGCAATGAGGTCTGCAACTCTGACAATCCAAAAGCCAGTGTTAAGAAGGTTCGGTCAACTTGGTCACTGAGTCATAGTCTTAGGGTCGGGTCAATGGTCGCTGCCAGAGAGAGAGAAAAGAAACACTCAGCGTGCACTCTAACCTAGATCAGAATGGTTACCAATTTATCTAATCAGGAAACCTCCCACTGTACCTCAAATTCTCCTCCAAACCTGAAAGAAGAATTAGTCGGGATCACCCGAGGAGTAAACTAACTCATCAGTGGGAATCGGGATCCAACTATCATCGCATGATAACTTGACGGAATCCACTCAAGTCACCACACTCCAGAAGATATGCGCATGCCTGGCAAGTTTCAGTTCTTTTGAAACTCCCGATGTGATTTTTACCCCAAGCGGTTTATGACCTTGACTAGGTCAACAAACCATAAACCGCCAGTCAAGTTCAACCCGTCATTATTCTGGATTGCATTAAACCCACCCGTACGTGCCCTTGACTAGGTCAACAAGGCCGCACGACTGTCTTAACCAATCCCACTTATGCAACAAACAAGTACCACTTAGCTACCGAACACTACGTCTTAACTAGGTCAACAAACGCAGCACGAATACTAAATAATACCTGTAGGAAATGACGGAGGGCTACGGCTGATTTTTGGCGAAAAACCTTTAACGTAATGAACTTGATATCGTTGAAGGAACTGCATAACTTTTTATAAAAATATAGTGACGAAAACCTTTGCTAAAGAGGTCACTCCCGGTGAAGGGATCTCGGCTCTTTCCCCGTAGAATGAGGTGCAGGATATTCCAACCGAATACCACGATACAAAGCAAAAGTAATCGGCTATAGTGAAGTTAATGCCCTGACGCAAACTTCTGTCCAAGGGGTCACTCCCGGTGAAGGGATCTCGGCCCTTGCCTCGTCGACTGAGGAGCAGGATATTCCAAATGAATACCACGATGCAAAGCAAAAGTAAACGTCCTTGCAATAACAGCTTTTTGAAAAGTGTTCCAACAACATCAGAATAGGTTTGTTTATCTTGCATTGATCCGAATCAACGCAGTCCCATCAATTGATCACACCACAAAGAACGAAAGTATACTGATGTACGTATATGCCATCCGCATTCGCCACTGGGTCCCGTCATTACCCGTTAGGTTAGCTAACTAACGACAGAGCGGGGACTGGACTAGCGCGGATGTAAAACATATACAACATCTACTAATATATATACCAATATATTATATTCGCTCAAGGCGTGATAAAAGGCAACATCACAGAAATATACAGCATCTCAGAACAATACAGATATCTGGAAGCCCCGGGTTTCACAGAGCCGCTGCTGAAACCCGATGTTCCCCTGGTCGTGCGGATAGCCTGTGCGATGAAATCCTAGACCCCTACGGGCGCGGCAAGTCACCCGCCAAAACCTGAAGCGAGGCAGCCCCCTTCAGCACCGTGAATGGACCACCCAGCACTTCACGGAATCCGGTAACTTGGGCACCCCTCCTGGGTCAACCTGTACCCCCTACGAGTGCGGCGAACAGCCCGCCAATCCTATAGTGAAGCCCCCTCCGTCCCAATGCCATGAGATGTGGGTTTGTTGCCCTCTAGAACCCGGCTATCCGTGCACCCCTCCGCGGGGTAATCCTAGTACAGAAAGTAAAATATACATACAACGGGTACATCGACCGCAACCAGGTCGTGCCCCAAAAGAATAATACAAACAGGCAGTGACGGCAGTCCACATGTCGGACGCTCGCCCCGCAATATCAAATGTACATAATACAACAGAAACTGTACTAGCATTGCATCCAGGCTATCCCCACGACCGATCCGCAACATCACAGCAAAAACACAGAACATCAACGTGAAACTCACGTTCGCAAATCCGTCTAACCGGGCTATAGCAGTTAGACAGGATTTACCGATCAAGTGACATTCACGGTCGCAGATATAATGTAAATACTGTGAAATAATGTGTTTAAAATATCCGATCGATTAAATTTTATCAAGTGGGCCCCCAAGTACTACTGTAGCACATCAAGAAATTCTGGGCCCAAAAATAATATTCCAAAACCCCTATTCTGAACACTTAAGCATTCTGTAAAATTTTGGGGGAATGAACAGTCCAAGTCGCGGCGGAACCGCGGCCCAAGCATGGCTTTGGCCGCGGTTCCGCGGCGTTTTGAACTGTTCACGAGCCCAAATTTTTAGAGAACTCTTATAATGTCCTACACATCATTCTGAAACAACCTGAAAAATTTTTAGACTTCAAAAAAATTCGACAGAAACTGATGCTAGGGGAAAACGCGGATTTTGGAATTTTTGCTCGATCGGAAATGCAAACACATTAAAGAAAGCTAGACTAGGTTAATGGCGTGGCTCTGATACCATGTTGCGCCACGGCAGCGCCCCGGCCGTCTATCCGAGGCCAAAATGCGGAATCAAAATTTTTCTTAACTTTAAACTGGCGCTACCGCGGACAATATACCCGGATCGTAACCATTAACCGATACTAGCAATCCAGAGAAAGGGTGAGAGATATACCGAGTGATCCGAGTCCTCCGGTCTTCTCGTCATCGTCCCGATCCCCCGCGGAAACTCCGGTCGTCGCCTCCTTGCCGGAAGGGCACCACATCGTCTGCATCTTTTACGGGCTCCCACCTCAATACCGAGGCAACTCGGGCACGAAACTGGCAAGTCGACGTGCCCAAGATTTGCTGTAGAATGTAGTGTAGAATCATAGTCTCTTTTGGGGTGGTGAAGTTGCCATGGAGGGAGAAGAGAATCATGAACGTTGGAGAGGGTTTTTGAGAATTTAGCAAGCATGGAAAAAGAGATGTGAATGAATGCCTCATACAAAAATGAACCCTCTCATTTTTCCTCCTTTTTCCCAATGTGGCCGGCCCCCCTCTCTTGAACAAAATGGTGGAGGAAAATCAAACTCATGAAGGGAGGTGAGTGTAGTAAAAGCAAGAGGTGACCACATCATAAAGCAAAGCTCACATCACTAAACAAATCAATCTCTTCACATTACCATCATGAATAAAGCAAGTGATGTAAAGAGAATAAAAATGATGATGGTCAAAACATAATCCCACATATGCAAGAAACCCCCTCCCCAAAAGTAATTTGCAAAACTGCAAATTACCCGCTCCATCGGAAAAGTCCGGCCGGGAAAGAACAAAGGAAAACCGGCCGGAACGGAATGCAAACTGGCAACTCCAGAAAACTGGTCCCGTAATGAATTACAGGAAAACCCCGATACTGTGCATACACACCCGCATCTGTATTCCGACCGGATACAAATGCAAAGAGACAAAATCTACACTGTACTAAACTAGGATCCGGCTTAAACCAAAGCCGGCTAGTAATATCCGTTCGATCCTGATCCGTGCAATACCGCACATATCTGATCGAACCCTGCCATATATCCATACGGCCACTAGTACAAACTGTCCGATCCTGATCCGTGCAATACCGCACGTATCTGATCGGACCCTGCCATATCTCCATACGGCCTCTAAGCGTTTCGCCCGAAACTTGAGTAACTTAAAGTGTGGTGGACTCTAAAGACTCGTCAATACAATGGCTGTGGATTTAACCACTAGCACGTCAGAGGTATTAGCCAATACGTGACGGGCCACCAGCTATTGACCAAAAGGGACGTCGATGAGCGAACTCATCCTGACACCCTACTGAGCCTGTCAGTGACAATATCCGTACAGTCCGGTCCGTTCGTCTATGAGCATCGCATGTCGGGCCTAGGGGGTTGGTAAAAGTCAGACCCCCAAAAGCGGTACAAGTCGTGTCGGAGTGTAGCCCAGAACGCCCTGAGATACTATTGGAATACCTACCAGTAAATCTCCTGCCTCGGCCGAGGGCTTTGCGTAATGGCTCTCCTAGACACAGCGCGACCTCACCCCCAATACCAGGAGAGACGAACCCCTGAAGATCCGCTCACTGCCTCCATGTGGCTCAGGACTGTACCCAACTAAAACCTGTTTGCACGACTCCTTTGAGCCGTGGTAGGGTAGTAATCAAAGTACAGTGGGAACTCACACGAGACAAATGACGATCCCCAGGTCAATGAACTAACCTGTACACATGTCACCAGGGAACTGCTATCTGACGTCAGGTATAAGACCAACTAGCATGTTCCCGGCGAGTCCTGTCCGGTGTACTCATAACCCAATGAGCACCTGTATACATCTTAGGTGAACCAACTGACACCAGTGGCTTGTGAGACCGGCCACTGCCCCTCGTCGGGGTCTCGACTGTATACACTAGTCTACTCTGGAGAATCGATGCCCTGTCTCGAAACTCCCTCGACTAGGGACCTTTTAAGGATGTGCTTATAGACCACCAGCTCTCACGTATATGATCATCATCATACTGCTGGCAGTCAAGCAAGAATCCTAGGGGCTCTATCAGCGTGTAATAGCGACCTGCAAGGTCACCTGAAGCAGTACACGATGATAAAGGTAAACCAGATAGCATACTATAATCTCGAGTAAGACTGTCCTACCGGGATAGGTCCTCCCTCAATCATTGCAATCACGTGCCTATGATCCAATAATTGACTCTGAGGGCACTATCTCCAACACCTCCTAGCTTAAGGTAGAAGCTAAACCCTAACTAATTAGTTCTAGAGGCTTCTACCTAACTAACTAGCTTAGAAGGGAAGCTAACATAATCCAAGCTTCTTAAGGAAGCTACTCATTTCAAAACCTATAAAAAGGACCCTAGTCCTCACTAGAAAAGGTTGTTCAAAAGTTGTTCCTCAATTGGGTTGTTCATTTTGTTGTTCTATCATCCCTTCAACCCAACTCTTGCCATCTCCAAACCCTAACCCTAATCCAATCAAGAAACAAAATTCAAGATCCTTTGAGTTCTAGCAAAGCAAGCCTTCAACCATCCTTTAGAAGCGAAGCCGGACTTCATCGGAGCATGAGATCCAAGCCGATCCGCGACTCAAGGAGTCGATGCAACGCTAGATTCGACAATCTTGTTCCTTCTCAAATTCTTGTAGTCTTGAGCAATGTGTAACAAATTGTGGAATAAATAAAGGTGAAGATTCTTTTAACTTGCTTATATTTCAATTCAAGCATTATGATTCAACTTCGATTCTTGAATGTATTCTTTGTGATGATGCTTGAATAAAACTCCGCTCGTGGAGGAGTCGAGATGATCATAGAATGATGATGTTGATGAATCTTTAAACGTTTTCTTAAGTCCTATAACAATTGTAAATTCTTGAAAATTGAATGATCGATGATCTAGATCGATGCGAAATGCGTTCTTGATTATTTTCGCACGATCTAGAGATCAACGATCAATCATTCAATTTCCTAGAAGCTATCTTGTGAATGTGGTTCATCGAAAGGACAAAGGATAGGATGAGGAACCCTAATTCTTTGCAAGATCCTTAATCCTCGATAAATCGACATCGATGTAGCATCAATTTTGTTAATGGATAAGAAACGGTAATTTCTAGTCTTCTTCACATCTACGATCTAATCGATTCCTACGAGCTTTACTTCAAATCTTGAAACATAAATCGATTGGAATTATATCAGTTCTTGATTCTTGATGTTTAACGCTTTCTTGATTCTTGATTAGATCTAGTTGATTCTTGAAATTTATTGATATAAATCTTGAATCGTTTTGCTTTTCTTTTCTATTAAGTTTTCAATTCAAAACAAAACAACTAAGAACGAATCGCACAATCCCTGTGGATGATCCGCACTTACTAACGCCTACAAACCGACACCGTTATTGATTGCGGTCAAATAATTCTTTGATTGTGATTTCTATTCATTTTCTAAACCGACACACAAAGAAATGTATCAATCAAATCCCAACAACCGACAACTCCTTTCTCGTCCAAACTTGACGTAAAATTTCATCAAGACAGGGAATGATACATCCCACATTGATGCACTTCCAAATTGACGTGCACACCTCAAATCTGACCGCACCCAAAATCGGGTGCATTCCACGTCACCATCGTTCACTCCGTCACATAACAAATACATGTGCACGCAAGATGAATGTTGGACCGAAATGACCTTAAACTAACATTCGTCCCTAAAATGAGAATGTTGGACCGAAATATCCTTAAACTAATATTCGTTCCCAAAATGGGAATGCTGGACCGAAATGTCTTTATACTAATATTCACCTCAAACATGGTAATAATGGACCAAAATGTCCTTAAACTGATATTCGTCCCAAACAGAGAATGTTGGACCGTGATGTTATTAAACTAGTATAATTGAGCCCATATGCTCATTTATTTCTAAGTTGATCTTTGTCTCAAATATGACTAATGATCCTTAGATCAAACCCAAATTTCATGTGAACTGATGGATTTAATTTATATGAGATCTGCTTTCTGAGTTCATTCTCGTTGGCAAACCAAGCTACCAACGTGGACACCGTCAAGCAAATCCTTGACCCAAACCTAAATCTCAAATATACGGATTTGGACTAATCCGCGCCCTACGGGCGACGACATAAACTAATCTCCGTATACAATTCACGGGCAACCAAAACAAACAAAATAACACACAACACGAAGTGAACTGCTGGAGCAGGAGAAAGTGGTTATCATAATACGATAACATAATTAACTATAGGGGCTTGCGCCTGCAGGGAAGAGCATCCACCCAATCAAAAACCCCTCACAAATGAGCGGGAATCTGATGAAGTCTGCTACAACGGTCGCATCTATCCAAACCTCCGATATACGGTGCCATAAATCAACTTGGTATCTTCGGAAAGGTGGATGGAGAAGTCCAAATAGCATCTGCCCCCAAAATTCATACCAAACGTCCCAATGTTTCGGTCCAGTCTTTCGGCGGTAAGCAGACAGTTTGTACGTTATCCCAGGCTTAAACGAGTGATTAGCTTTCTACCATTGCAAGATCAAAAGTTATTTTGTTCTTGACTCGCCACATTTTTTAGTAAAATAGATTCTTTTAAAAAGATATTAGTAGGAGAATGGTAGAACTGAAAGTGATTCCAGAACCACTAACGGTTACTGAAAATATAATAGAACTAAACATTCAATTAACTTGACAATCCATTAGTCACTCCGCAGATTTAGAGGGTGACCTCAGCCACCCGAGAGATACTTCGGTTTTCTTATAGACAGTGACAAGGAGGCTTTCATCATGATAATGATGACCCTAACTTACCACTGCTGCTATCCTTGACTATGAGATCTTGTAGGTGGATGACTATAGCGTCATTCTAAATTGGATTTAGAAGTGAACGTGTATATGACTCTGCCAGAGAATTATTGTAATCAGTGGGAACAGCGGAAGCATGGTGGGTAAAATGCTTATGTCTATTTATAGACTAAAGAAAGTAGAGCAAAGATGGATAATCTATTTTTGGTGTAACCGTCATCGTGTTTTATTTCATCAGAACAACAGATGAACCTGGTAAGAAGGTTGTGTAGGGAGTACTGTCCTGGTATTATGATGACATACTTTTGATAGGGTGTATTGTTTCTATACTGCGATCGGTTAAATTGTGGTTGTCACAAGTGTTTCTCTACATAGGATTTGAATAAAATATCAGGGATTCAGATGACTAGATCTATATTTTTAGATCTAGATTTGGGAAGTGTTCCAATCCGGGTACTTTGACACTATTCTAAAGTGTTTTAGAATGGACGACTTCTGACGTGGTGGTGTACCCACAGGTAATAAAGTCACTCTATTTAAAAAGATATCTTGTAGACTAATAAGGAGAGGGATTTACATGAATGGCATATCACTTTCTTAGGCAATTAAGTCAATTATGTGATGTCAAGTACCAGACCAAGTATTGTTTTTGCACTAGATGAAGTAAGCAGATATTAATCCAATCCTGGAGGAACAATGGGAAACAGTAATGAACATAAGAGAATGTTCTTAGTATGTGGTAACGACAGCCTTTTGCAGGAGGTGGTTATCTTTTCAGGCTTCTAAGGTGACCTGGATCACAGAATGGCTGTCAGAGTTATAAGTTTATCCTTTTCCGAGAGACAGTATGTTAGACTGGGATCCAAGAGGATACTGAGGTGGGCATGGTCCTGCCTTCTGATTATATTAGCAATGAATACAGTCTAAGAAGTTTGTTGGATAAAGGTGTTCATTTACGAACTTAGTCCCATCAGATATCCAGAAAAATCCTAAGACAAGTATCGCTTATTTCAAGAGATTTTCTTTGCGAAGTTGAGCATAGAGAGATAAAGATAGAAACACTATAGTAGATCTACTCACTGAGGCTATTTCTCGAACGTGGTTGTTTCTCAAACTTGGTTTGCGAAGCTGATTAATAGAGAAATTGGATATTCGATAGCACATGAGCTGTGGGTATGCGATACCGCAATAATTAGTCTAAAGTGCAAGTGGGAGATTGTTGGATATAGTGCTCTCAAGGCAATTATTTTAATTGCAGAAAGGCGATTATGATAATTAAATGAGGACCTATATGGGTAGAACAGTCTTACTCGAGATGATCGTATACTATCAGGTTTGACTTTATCATCATGTACATGTATTATATGGTATTATGGATCACTATTACATATTGATAGAGCCCTTAGGATTCTTTCTTGACTATCAGGGTTATGATGGTAATCATACAAGTGAGGCCTGGGTAGTACATAAGCAAATCCTTAAATGTCCCTGGTCGTAGGTCTATCGAGACTGGGCATCGATATTTCAGAGTTGACTAGTGTTTACATTTCTTGATCCAGACGAAGGGAGATGACCAGTCTCATAGCCATTGGTGTTAGTCAGTCACCAAAGATTGTATACAGGTGCTCATTGGGTTATGAGTTACACTGGACGGACTCGCCGGGAACATGCTAGATGGTATTATACTTATCGTCAGGTAGCAGTTTTCTGGTGATATGAGTACAGGTTAGTCTATCGACCTGAGGTCATCATTTATCCCGTGCAAGTTCCTACTATGTTTTGATTACTACCCTACCACAGCTCTACTGAGTCGTGTAAACAGGTTTTAGTTGGGTACAGTCTCGAACCACACGGAGACAGTGAGCAAATTGTTAGGGATTGGTCTCTCCCGGTATTGGAGGTAGATGTCGCGCTTTGTTCGGTCAGCTATCACCATAAATCTCTGGCCAGAGTGGATGAGATTTACTGATTGCAAAATCGGTAGGTTCTCGGTAGGTAATGAGCTTGACATCAACATGACTTATCGGGTTATTAGGAGTCTGACGTTTACCAACTCCTAGACCCGGTATACGATAATCTTTGATGAACAGACCGGACTGTATGGAGATTGTCACTTATAGGCTCTGTAGGGGTTTGGACGAGCTTGCTTGTCGACCTACCTTTCGCTCAATACCTGGGTAGCCATTACGTACAGCTAGTGCCACTGATGTACTTGTGGTTAATCTCACTGCCAGCGTATTGTCGAGTCTTTAGAGTCTCACTCAGAGGTTTTTCCGACTCTAGCAATATGATATAGATGTGTGTATTTTATACGTACTGTGATTCGATTAAAACTAGTGTATTTAGTGCACTGGCAATAATCGGACTTTTGGATATACTGGACGGTCTTTTTGGAAAAACAAATATTAAATCTAATATTGATTTAATATAATAATACATGTATTGGATATATGTATTTACTTGTATATTGTCATTATTTATTTATGTCTCATTAATGTATTTTTTAATACATAAGGAAATTACATAAACACACACACACAAACATGTCATATATATGTATTTGTTAGTTTATGTTTTTTTTTCTTTTTCCTTTTAATTCTCTTTAAGTTAACTTGTTCCAAAGGTGTAGCACATGCATAACCATTCTCTACATGGTGACAAGTGGAGGGGAGAGAATAGGGTGGACACTTGGATGATGGATTAAATCTAATGAATGAGATTAGTTTATTTTATGATAAATATTTGCAACCATTTTGAAAATGATTAAGGTTTTTATTCTAGCATGATAACTCTCATCTCCTTCAAGCTCCTCTCTTCTTCTTCCTCCAAAATTCAAAGAGATTTCAAAAGGAAAATTAGATGGTGACATTAAATTAAAGTGACTTGTTACATTCTTAACACCATAAAACTAGCAAGCTTGTGTGGTTGGTTTCTTCAAAACTTGTTTGGAGTAAGAAGTGAAGATGGAGCTAGTGAAGGGTTTCCTCTGGTGGATCCATCTCTGACCAAGGGAGGGTCTTCACCAAGGTTGTTAACACATCTTAGAAGACTAGTTAGAGTTCATCACAACAATATAGCACTTGAAAATGCTATAAAGGTTGTATACTCTCTACTTTGTATGATACTTTGTTGACTTGTTTGATTCCTGTCATCTGAGTCAGAATCAGAAAGCGGAGAAGTAGTTAATTGAGCTCTCTAGATTTTTTTAAATCCTATTTATGCTTGATATAAAATCCTTGTAGAGTGTCCAAGGCCTACCTACAATCTACCCCGTAGACTCGGTATGCGATACTCTTAGATGAGAGACCGGACTGTACGGAGATTATCGCATTCAGGCTCAGTAAGGTATGGACATACTTAATTGTCGACCTCTCTTTCGGCAGATACCTGGGTAGCCATTACATATAGCCAGTGCCGCTGACGTGCTTGTGGTTTTGGATTTATCCAGTAAATCACTGCTAGCGTATTATCAAATCTTTAGAGTCTCACACAGAGGGTTTTCCTGGTTCAAGCGATATGATATAGAGTTTGTATGTTAGTAGGTGCAGGGGGTCCAACTAAATACGTGTATTGGCTACATGGACTTTAATCAAACAGTTGATAATACTACCCGGCTTAAAATCAAGCCAGATTATTAAATCAAATTTTGATTTACTATATATATATATATATATATATATATATATATATATATATATATATATATATATATATATATATATAATGGAGGAAAGATGCCATAGGAGGGAATTTCCTCCTATGGTGTCGTAAAAATACACCCTCCCTCATTTTTTTTTGGCGATCGGCACCCATCAACTTCATCGTTATCATCTAAGATGTGGGTAAACCAAATTTTATGTGATTCTACAACCTTTTCACCGTTGATTTAGTAATGTAAAAAGTTCTTTTGTCGACAAACCGTTAATTTTGAACCCACTAAATCAACGGTGAAAAGGTTGTAGAATCAAATGAAATTTTGCGTACCCACATCTCAGATGATAACGATGAAGATGGTGGGTGCCGATCGTCGGAAAAATTGAGGAATGGTGTATTTTTTCGACGCCATAGGAGGAAATTCCCTCCTATGGCCTCTTTCCTCCATTAACCTCTATATGTATTCCAGTATTATGTTCAATATTTATTTTCTCTCTCTTGGCTATTCTTATTTTTACTCAGATACACGTATATGTAGCGATACGTATGTCGGGGGATATATTACATATTTATATGGAATAGCTTCTAGAAGGAGGACAACTCAGTTTTGAATATTCATTTATGAATATTCAAGAAAATGAGGTGGAGGTGATGTAGAAAATGTGACATGTAGAGAGGGATGGGCTTCAATTATTTATTCAAGTATGGTTGCATATTTTATTTGGATGGATGAAAATAAAATGAAGCCATTCTCTCATTCATTCAAACACTTAGCCATTTTTTCATTATGAGAGCTCTTGCTCTTCATTTTCCTCCTCCTCTTCCTCCTTCTTCTTCTTCACTCTCTTGAGTGATCAAAAAAGAGATTTTTGAGAGTGGAAAATTCCTATTTCCCTACACTCCATTTCTATCAAGTTTGAAGCGTCAGTTGCTTCAATAGGTGAAACTGGATCTTGGATTGGTTTCTTTCAGGTGGATCATCTTCGACAAGGGCGGTCGCCTCTCAAGTTTGTTCCTGACGGCCTACGAGAAGCTTGGAGGGGTCTTCCATGATTAGGTGGATATGCTATAAAGGTTGTATGCTCGAAATCTTGTAGCTTGTTCTCTTTTTTTGCTATTTTAAGTGTATGGATATATCCTAGGTTTTCGGTGACTTGTGCATGCTTTAAAATTTTTAAAATTCATTCTGCCTTGACCGTGGCTCACGCGGTGCATGCACAAGCCTCCCAACATATTTCATATCATTGCATGAATAGAACTTCTAAGAATTTAGTTTGGGTTCCAAAGTCTAACCCCTGTAGACCCATAAAGACTTGGGTACTAAGGAATAAAACCCTTACATCTTTTATAGGTGCATCGCAACTTGCAATGTAAGGATCAAAGGCTTCTTGATAGTGGTTGCTCAAAACACATAACCGGCAATATCAAAATTTTGCAACACTATCAAGTGAATAAGGTGGCATGATCACCTATGGAGATGATGGATATAGTAGAATTATCGGTAAAGAGGATGAAAATTAGGTATGGCACCAATGTCTTGGACATGCTTCCATGAACCTACTTTCAAATATCACCACGAATGATTGGGTATCTAGAATTCTAATACTCAAGATTGAAAGAGACAATTTAAGTGATGCATGTCAGATGGGAAAGCAGGTCAAAAGCTCATTCGTGCTAAGGGTTGAGGTATCGACGTCTAACCCTCTCCAATTGATACATATGGTTTTATTTGATCCATCTTGGATTTTGAGGTTTGAAGTTAAATGTTTTTTCCAATAACCTTTTTGCTCTTTTGGTTTTCTTGTTTTTCATCCATGAGTACACCGTGGTTTTGAAAATTAGGTGTATATTTGCATATCTTATGTTTTCAATGCCATGTCTCACTCTCACTTGCTTAAATTTTCCATGTGGTTTTTAAATTGGTTAAAACTTTTTCATATGAATACATTTGGTACATGCTTTTATTTTGAACCATCTTTCATTTGGTATCATTATTTGTGCCTTGTTTAGGGTGTTAGTGATTAAACTGGCATGTATTGTTGCACATACCCTTTGCATGATTCAACTAATTTCATTTGGTATTAATTTCTTTTTCATCTAGCTAACTGGCTTCCAAAACCATTTTAGGGGGTCCCAATTATGGATTCTGTTAATTACAACGAATCCTATTTACAGGTCTAGCAGAAAGAACTAAAGATCCTTCACCGGAAAGTCAATTCTTATGATGAGGAAAACTAAGTCTTCACCCACATGGCTTAGGATTACTCATGCTTTCATTTCACATGCTAATATTATTTGACTATCTTATTCATGTGATTTTTGTTTGCATGTATCGTTCGCTATATTTCCATGTCGTTACATACATAGCTTTTGCTATAAGTTGAGATTCGTTTTTAAAATTGTTCTTTTTCAATTAGTATCAACTCATGGTTACCTCCACATACTTTTAAAATTGATTGTTTTTTTTGGATCTTTGCATGTATCGCCTGCCTTTGCTTATCTCTTATATATTTGCTTGTTGGTATGAGCCATGCCTTTAAGGGAAGTTATCCAAACGTTTAATTTACGTTTATCTTGCTCATATCTATTCCTATTAATTTTCTATGTATACATTTAGGAGGATTTATTCAAACGTTTTACTTACTTTTTAATGTATGCATATATTTAAGGGGAGTAATTCAAACGTTTTAAACTTCTTAAATACCCTTTTTGATTATGTCAAAAAGGGGGAGAATAATAGGATCGTTATCAATATATTGGAGTATGTTTTTACAATATGCGATTTATACATATCTCGAATATATTTGATATACTTCTTCTATTAATATTTTGAAATCATCAAAATGGGGGAGATTGATGGCTTATGGATTTTCATAATCTAATTATTTAGTTTTGATGATATTATATAATATTAATAGATAGATACAAGTGTTGATTACATTGCATATTTTATAAAACAGTATATGAATTTGGTCGTGTTTGAGAATAAGTTTCAGGATATCGAATATTTTACGACAAAAACTTATGATGGAGGATGGTTGATATTGAGCTTAAACGAAAAATCTATTGGAAGTTGGAGAATAATGGACTAGAGCTCCTCAAAGTTCATATTCAAACTTCAAGAAGCTAAGGAGTCGAAGTCCAAGTTTAAAGAATTCAAGAAATCGAAAAAATCAAAGAAATCGATGAATTCAAGAGTACGGGCTACATCTGTTATCTCTAGAAAATCGATATAAGGATTCCATGGTTTATAAGATTAACATATAAGACCTTAAGCACATACACAATTGCATGCATAAAACTTTTGGTTTTTACCTTGCAAAAGATTTTATTCCAAAATGAATTTCATTTGAAAAACAAACTAGTTTTCCAAGTTTTTCTACAGCGGACGTCTACCCAAGTTATATTGCAGACGTCTGGCTCCTGTAGCTTAACATATATCAGTTTGCTTGCATATTTTTGGACTATTCACAGACATCTGCAGTTCATATTGCCAGACGTCTGAATAAGGGGTGCAAAACAACTTTTTAAAACTTCGGATGTTTTCTATCTATACTTCAGACGCATGTCTATTTTTCCTTTGCGCGCTGTGGATTTGCACCAATATCCTGACATCTGTAGTTTATCGTGTCAGATGTCTGATGCTTTATTTTGGCCAAAACTTTTCTTGTTCAGACGTCTGCCCTTTTAACCTTCAGACGTCTACTTTGTAAAATGTTTCAAAAATATGACTGTTACTGTGCATAACGGATCAGAAATAAAATGTTTCAAATACCATAATGGATCTATTTGACAAAGGATCAGATGTCTGGACCGATGACCTTCAAACGTCTGCCCATACTGTCAGAACATCATTCATTTCCTTCTTGACTTGTTTTTGTGTGTGGTTATATAAGGGTGTTTGGTGAAAATTTATTGGCAACTATTAACTGGGCATTACATTGAAATTTTATCATCTTCCTCACCAACCAAAATACAAAAATACTTGAGCTCATAATTGCAAATCTTATACACCATTGAAGTATACTTAGAGCTTTGATTGTAAAACTCTTGAGAAAGTGATTGAGTTGTAATTTTCTCTTTTTCTTTTGTGTAAGGTTGCATTTGCATAGAAGGAGAACTTGTTGAAGAGAGTCACTCATGTGTCGAGTGATGTGATTGTAAGAAGTTGTGAGTGCACAACGTGAGAGTCTCACCGAAGACGTGTTTTAGTGGAAAGGGCTCGTACGCCCAAAGAAAGAGGACTGAAAGATTTCACTCTAAAATTTCTCTTGTTTGCATTTGATTATCTCTAACTCTTTGCTAAACTTTCTATCTATAATTATGTTTATTTATATTTGCAAGGAGATTTTTAATTTGTGAGAATTGTTAGTATAATCTTGTTCACCCCCTTCTAGGATTATTTCATAAAATACATAGTTTTCATCCACATAATTGTTTAACAACTCAAAACAAAATACATAGTCTCCAATCACACCATTAATTAAGAACTCACAAAATACAGAGTCTACTTGCATTACAAATCCATTAGTTTCCTGCTCATATCAGTAAATAATTCGTCATCTCCATCAAAACACAACATTGCATACAACATCTTGCAATCATTAGCTTTTGCTATCTTTCATTCTTTCATTCACATTAAGTTTGCATAAGTCAAATTGTGCCAAAATTATTAGTTATATAATTTAATGTGTAACTAGAATGCAATATTCACTATTTTTCGGATAAATAGTAGTAGGCTTACCCTCAATTAGGCTTTTTCTTTCCCTTCACATCAGCTCTTGCATTCTTCATTGTTTTCCTTATAGGTGTCAGCTGCTTGCACATATCATAAAGGTAAAAAGGAAACAGACTTGATAAAATGTATATAGTATATCACTCAAATTGGTGAAATACAATAATGTAGTAGAGGGTATATATCAACTGAAAATGAAATGTTATCCAATATATATTTGAATTAATACAACACAAATATAATGAGACATACCTTTGATTGTCTTAGTTATGATGGCTGTAACGATTCTGAAATTTCTATACAGAATTATTTGTTTATTGTATAGAAAGGGTATTTCAGCCTATTGTAGATTTATAAGTTAAATTTATTTAACAAAAGTAAGATACAAATTGTAGCTTACCGGTAAAGTCTCTACACTTGTAACGCCTGCAACATGATTGCATCCCTTTGGATCACTTTCTTGTTTTCCTGATAATTGTGTCTCGACGTAAAGAAAACGAAACTGCGAACCCTCCATCTCCGTTTGATCTTATTTTGTAATTTTCTTGATTCCTATTGACTTCTTAAATCTTATCACATTGACTCTGATAGTAGGATTTGAGCAACTTAAATGGAGTTATGTTATTGTAATTATGAACTGCAGTATAGTTACAATGCGGTACTCTACTTGAGTGACTTAGAATTCTGCTCTTGATTCTCTTTCCTCTTAATTTAGTTATATTTTACCGTATATTATCGAACCATATCTTCTTTGTTAACTTATATCCCTTCCCTGATTTTTATTCTATTATCATTTTTATATTTGTACCATTCTTGACAATCCAATCCTTATCAACATTCTTTCTACTCGTGTGTTGACTCGCGACATTCTTGAATACTCCTCTTGATTATCCTAACAGTATCTATTCCGATCTTTGAACTACCCATCCTTCCCTTTGTCTTATTGCGATCGCATACCTTCTTATCGACGAAAGTATTGATTGATGGAGTGCAACAACGATATACGACTGTTTTTTTTCTTAACCCTTTTTCCTTGATCTATTACAACTTCCTTCTAAAAATTTCGAGGACGAAATTTTTATAAAGAGGTTAGAATATAACAACTCTGAATTTTCTGTATAAATTTTTTTCTTCTTAAAGTACATGAAGGAGTTTGCAAGCCTGAGCACAATTTAAAAGTTATTCTTGTTTAAGAACAACAAGAAAGCACTTGTAGCTCATCGGTAAAGCCTTTCACTGCTGTGACATAGCCCCTGTGTTCGAATCCCATCAGCCACATATTATTTTTCATGATTTTTCTTTTAAAATTTTTGGAAGCCCAAAAGTTTACACGTGCACTGCACATAAAAAATGAACAGTGAAAAAAAACAAACATGTGTAAAATGATATATATATATATATATATATACAGAAGAGGACACGTGGCACAAATCCACTGGCATTCCCCTCACACTTGGCCGACGAGATGACCCTATGGGCCGACGGCGACGGGTAGTCCATGGGCAAAAGTGCCCGGGCTTTGCACACTTGTCGTTTCCCCTACCGCCATTATTCCTGCACTGTTTGTTTACTCTTAATTAAAACGGAGAATTCAATTTCACCTTTAAATCCAATTTAAATGCATGTTAATTCATTCTTTCAATTCTAAAATCATAATTCCACACTATAAATACAAACCCATACCCTAGCCTTTCCTCATTCTGAAATTTCTAACCAAAATTATCAAATTTTTCTAAGTACAAGTGGAGTAAAAGTGGAGTTCGCCCAAGACCAACTTCCGGCAAGGAATCGAGCAAGTTCCGGCGACCCCGTGATACCGCAACGATCAAGCTATCTTCTTCTACCACTTTCCTACCCTTCTAACTAGTAAGTCCCACCTCATTCTTCTCTGTCTACATAAAAAGTTCTTTTTTTCAAAACATGTCGGTAAGTGGAGTTAACACTGACTTTTGATTCTAAAACCTTGAAATCACACATTTCCTTAATCATTACTCATCCATATTCTTAACATATGTTTATAACCATAAAACTAATAATTAGAAACAACTTTCACCCTAAATCATTATGTTAAATAATTTTAAATTAAGTTTTACATTTAAATACCATGAACTTTGTATCTACCATATTTTTATTACTTTGCTTAATCATACATCTAGAAAACTTCACGGGGTAATGACCTACCCCTCACATACACACATGTTTATATAGCATGATACTCTTAGAAACATATTTTTGTGGCAAATACAATATTTCATTAAAATACCATCGACTATAAAAACCCGGTTTTCTTTTTAATTGTATTATTAAATTCTTTGCGATTATGCCTCTACAACCCATTTTGGGGAACGCGCTATTGGATGGTACAGATTATCGCACATCCTCGGGCTAGTAAAGCGAGATGCAGACCTCCTCATGGAGCATTCGGCCTCGAAAGATTATTAATACAATTTTTAAGAAAAACGAGATTTTCTAATTAATAATAAAATTAATTTTTAATATTATATAAATATTATCAAACCAAATATTTTCAAATTATAATAAAATTTCTTATTTTTCTAAAATTAAAAGAATGACAGGTTTCACTAAAATACCATCAAGTATCAATACAAGACAAGTCTTACACTAAAATACCTTGAACTATTCAAGCTATGTAAATATTCATTAAAATACCTCACTCTTTAAAATTCACATTTATGAAAACCCTAAAAACATAAATAATTACTCGAGATTTATTTTGAAAGTATATAAAATATTTTTCATAAAACCGCTTCGTGTTATATAAAATTACATTAAAGGCCTTAGTAAATATAGGTTTAAGCGGGATCAATTCTCTTGACCCTCAGAGAGCCGGAGAAAGTGAGTGCTTGCCTATTTAAGATAGAAAAACTTAACGGAGTTATCAATGGTAATTGTCTTGGAAAAAACACAAATCCTGTCGTCCATGTGCAGCAGTTATTGATAACACCCGAATATAATTCAGGATCCAAATCTGTTTTAAAGTGACTAACTCAATCTGAGTCTAAGTATAATCTGAACCCAATTCAAACATGAATCTAATATACCAAACATGAATACTTGAACCTGAACCTGAATACCAGAACAATATCAACATGCAAACATGACTTGACTTGACCGAACCATGGCTATATCTTGACTTGACTAGCTGAATACTTGCTACATCTCGAACTTGATTACATGAACAACTTGTATCCATGGTCTCGGAAAGTCTTATAACTACAATTAATACAATATACATTACGAGGTTTAACGGGATAAACTGGTACGGAATGTATTAGAAGTGGAACGAGATGGTCACTAAAAAACACCTACCTGAATATCCTGTGTCATTGCCCCATGAGTTTTGACGGGGCCTTTTACTACCTATTACCATAGTCCACGGAGCAAGTTGGACTCCTCTCGTATACATTGATACTTTCTGTACCAAACTATAAATAACGACGTTGGTATAACAAACATATACCTGTACAAATTACCAGTCATATACTCTCTACTTGTCTTATTCTATTCTATTCTATTCTTACTTTTGGGACTTACCGAGCGCTAGTTCGCTGACGACATTCCTTCTATTTCTTTCTTTGGAATGTTCGTCAGGAGGATTGGACCCTCAGGAGACCGAGCCCAGCCAGGACGACTTGGACCAGTTCATAGAGCAGCCAGACTTCTAGCTTTTACTTGTACTTATTTCAATTCATATTCTATTGTTTAAGCATTGCTTTTTATCATTGTACATTTTTTTTCAAATCAGTTGAAATATAAAGAAAGAAAGTTAATAAAAAGTTGTTGTTACATTATATCTCTTGTCATTTCTTATGCATTATATATATATATATATATATATATTGCTTATTTATACTTAGCGTGTTTACTTCTGAGTAAATACGTCGCGTGTCAGTCAATTTTACTTCTCCATACACTGGGAAGCGGGGCGTGACAACACTGCTGTGACATAACCTGTGTGTTCGATTCCCATTAGTCCCAATTATTTTTAAGATTTTTTCTTTTTAATTTTTCGGAAGCTCAAGAGTTGCATGTGTAATTCATGGAGAATCGAAAGGTTTCAGAAAAAACAAACAGGCGCAATGAAGTGTAAACACTGATTAAAGCACGTAGCACGAATCTCGAGGCGATTGACCCAAATCCGACCGCCGATTTCCCTCATCTGGCCGCCACCGACGGTCCCTTTTGCCCCAATCGTCTCCGTGCTTTGCACACACGTCTCTTCAGCTCTCCTATACTCTCCTGCACTGTTTGATTTCCCTACAATTAAATAGAGACTATTCAATTCATCATTTGATATCAATTTTAATTCTTTTAATTTAATTTTTAATTCCCAAACCCTAAACTATTCACTATAAATACCACCCCTTTCGCTAGCTCTCGCCCATTCTGAAATTTCTATCAAAAATTCTCTAAACTCTCTAAATACCAAGTGGAGTAAAGCAACCAAGTGGAGTAGTAAGTCAATCTCTGCGACCGGAGAATTTCCGACGAGACCACGACCCCTGAAGGCTTCCCTTTTCCTTTGTTAATAATCTAAACTCATAAGTCCCTTCATCTCTCTCTGTTTTCACTTCAATATAATCTTTAAAATATATCGACAAAAACGGAGTTAGTATATAACATTTGTCTTTAAAACAAATTTTTGTCACTTTACCACATTTAAAAGTTCATACCAATTCTCTAATAGCATTTCACAGTAATATTCACATCAAATACCTTTTTATGTAACCAAAATTTCATATCCAATAATCATATAGCGATCTTTTTCATAAAAATACCTTGAACTTTAATATAACCGTATTTTCAATAACTAAAGTATATACCTTTAGATCATTCACGGGGTAACGACCTACCCCACATGCACACTATAGTTTCATAGCACGATATTCTAAATATATGGTTGGTTCAAAGAATAGGTTTTAAATTAAAACACCATAGTTTTACAAAAAAAAAAGGTTTCTTTTAATCGATATTTTTGGAATTCTTGGCAATTGCGCCTCGACAATCCTCGTTAGGTGACCCGCTAATGGATGGTACGGATTATCGCACATGTTTGGGATAGTAGAGCGAGATGCAAAACTTTTCATGGACTATTTAGTCTCGAAAGGAAATAAAAATACGGTTTTTAAGAAATATGAATTTTAAAAACAAAACAAAACTTTCGAAAATTATATAAAATTATAAATCCGTATTTTCAATAAAAACATATTATGAAACCATTTTTTAAATGAAGATTAGAATTTTAATAAAATACCAACAAGTTTCCAAAAGTAGTAATTTTCATAAAAGTGTCATAAACTTTCAAAAAACTAGGTCTATTGCTAAAATACCACAACAATTAAAATGCATGTTCATGAAAACCCTATATATTATAAAGCATCCTCTAGGTTTATTTTTAAACCATATTAAAGTATTTTTCAAAGAAAAACATCGAGAAATGCAAATAATAAAAATACAAAGTAAACAAAAATAATAAATATTTAAGAACTCAAGATTAATATAAGCTTAAACAATACCATTTTTCTTGAGCCCCGGGGAGCCGGAGAAAGTGAGTGCTTGCCTATTTAGATTAGACAATTTAACGGAATTATCAATGGCAACTGTCTTGGAAAAATATGCAAATCCTGCCATCCATGTGCAGCAGTTGCCAATTTTCTCCTGAACATAAGATTTTTAACAGTTAAATCAATTCATATGAAAAAGACTATAAAAACTCAAATCTAAATTTGAACATGAACTCGAACCCAGTCTACTCAAACTAACTTGACTCAAACCAAAATTGCAATTGACATGACTCGCATTTTACTCGACCCACTCGACTTCATCCTACCCTTTTTGCAATCTATGGTTTCGACAAAAACATGTTATAATCAATCAATCAAATTAATTAAGTATATTATACGATTATAGACTATTTATACTCGAAGTGTTTGGGATAATTTCTTGTGTGAATCCAACGGAACTTTAGGAGTCCCGTATTAACCTTTTTTTATTTTACTCGAATATCGGTCGGGTCGACTCATCCACAGCCTAGAACCCCGATACTAACACATGAAATGGGCCCGTGTTTCCTTACTCTTGGGGTCCCACTCTTGAGCTCGTGAATACTTCTACGATTGCGTTGACATTCACACTTAGAACTTAACGTTAATATAGTGACTATATATAGAGATCTATAGTATATATTTACGCATGAACATATACTTTTACTTGTCATATATATATATATATATATATATATATATATATATATATATATATATATATATATATATATATATATATTCTACACTTGTCATTTTTACTCTTACTTTATCCTTGGGACTTACCGATCGCTAGTTCGCTGACGAGCATTCCACACACCCTTATTTTCTTGGAATGTTCGTCACATACGGTCGAGACGGAGGAGGTGGAGGCTATAAAGAAGGACTACTGTTAGTGTATATGCCGCAGAGGCCATTACTGTATCATACTAGTTTGTATATTACTTGATAGAAGCTTGGGATATTCACCTTGTATAAACAATCTTGCTCAATATAGTAGTATGCTACTTGGTTTGTTTCTACTTCGATGTGTACATGTGTTTATATTAGTATATCACCTATACGCATTAGTGGAGCCCTTAGGATCTTTGCTTGATTACCAGCGTTGTGATGGCAGTCACACTAGTGGGGGCTGGGTAATCTATAAGCACATCCTTATACAGGTCCCTAATCGCAGGACTATCGAGACAGGGCATCGATACTCCGGAGTAGACTAGCGTATGCGCTTCTCATCCCAGTGTGGGAGATGGTCTGTCCCACAGCCATCAGTACGGCGTACTGGAGATAGTATACGGGTGCTCGTTGGGTTACGAGTACACTGGACAGGACTCGTCGGGGACTGACAGGTTGGTATTATACCTATCGTCAGTTATCAGTTCCCAGGTGACATGAGTACAGCTTAGTCCGCTGACTTGACACTGGCACTTCGCCTCGAGTGTGTTCCCACTGCACTTTGATCCTACCCTACCACGGCTCAAAGGAGTCGTGCAAACAGGTAATGGTTGGGTACAGTCCCGAAGCACTTGGAGGCAGTGACGGTTAGACAGGATTCGTCTCTCCCGGTATTGGGGGTTGACATCGCGCTGTGTCTAGGAGAGCCATTACACGAGTAGTCCCTGGCCAGGGCAAGCGAGATATACTAGTAGGCTTCCAGTGTTATCTCAGGGTGTTTTGGGCTTCACTCCGACACGACTTGTACCGCTATTAGGGGACTGATGTTTTACCGCCCCCTAGGCCCGACATGCGATGTATTAGACGAACAGACCGGACTGTACGGAGACTGTCACATTCAGACTCAGTAGGAGTTCAGATGGGGTTCACCTCGTCAGCCTTCTTGTCGGCATCTACCTGGGGACCGTTACGCACAGCTAGTGCCGCTTGCGGTCTGTGGTTAAACCCACTGCCAGCGTAGTGTCGAGTCTTTAGAGTCCCACACAGAGGGTATTCGCCTCTGGGCAAAACAGAGTAGAGGTCGCATGGTTTTGCAACAGGGTTCGTTCTCATCCGCGCACTTGTGCACGTTTGGAGTCCGGACGGATTATACTAGCAGGCTCTGGTTTGAGCCAGATACTGGTATATGTTTTGGGGTTGTTTTTATCTCTCAGTATTCTTGTTCCTCGGAACGAGAATGCAGGTGTGTATGCACAGTTGTTTGAGGCGGAGGAAGAGATCTTTCATTAGGGTTTCGGAACGGGTGCGTATGCACAGTTGACAGTTATATTTTTCCAAACCCTAATGGATTTATGAAATATCAATTAATAATGGTAATTAAATGAAATTGTGTCATGGTTGATTTTGTTGACTAGTTGACCATGGTTGACTTGTTGACCATGGTTGAATGTTTGACCATCATCATTGTTTTGCAAGGATACTCCTTGATTCTAGCTTACACTCATTTAATAAAGTGATGATAGTGGCCATTCCAAATACAACCATCAACTATTTCATTTTGAATTATTATTATTAATTAGATAAATCTTTTTCCTTTTGTTATGGTTGCAAGAGGAAAATAAGCTCATTTCTATCATATTGATTCTCTCTCCTCATTTCTTCTTCTTCTTCCTCAAGCTCAAGGAGAATCCTTCTCATGTGTTGAGAATCCCTCTCCTTGAAAAGAAAACACCCCTTAGATACTCTCTACTCTCTCTAGGGTTCAAGGTTTAGCAAGCCGGAGATCCTAGTTCACTCCAAGTTCGAGAAAGAGCCCGAAGGTTGAACCCTCAGGTGGATCGATCTTTGACGGAAGAAGGCGACGAGGAGAGAACCATCAACCCTCTACAAAGTCTCAAGAAGAAGGAGTTCAAGTTAGGTATAACCTTTATCCGAGTAGCTAACTCTCCTTTGCATGTTTGCTAGTTTAGTTTAGAAAAGATCCCGACTTATGTTAGTCCATGTTGCCCCATGCGCTAAAAATTTGATTTTTATACCGTTTCCGCCTCCCCGTAAGAACCGGGGGTCGCAACGTGGACTTACAGTGGTATCAGAGCTTAACTAAACTTAAACTAGCTTGGTAGCGAAGTGTATGGAAGTTCGAAACGAAAAAATCGCAAAACCGGAAAATCAAAAACCCTAAGTTTCTGTTGATTTTTTTTTGTGCTCTAAATGTAAACATTTTTACTCCTAAAATCGGCTCAGGGTTTTGTGAGAACACCCACCAAAAACGATCCCATGAATCCTTCAAAACGCCGCGGATCCGCGGCCATAGCTATTCTTGTTGCCGCGGATCCGCCGCCGTTTGGGCTCTTCATGTGATCGTGTTTTGTGCAGTGTTCTTCTGGTAGGGTTTTGGGATTTTTCAAATATGTTATATGTGCCCAGATTTTCCAGAAAAGAAATTTACTTTTGGGGTCCTATAAATCCGTATTTTTTTTTCGAACTTCGCTACACTTTGGCTATATTGGTTATATCTGTGATGTTTGAATGTATGAACGTCGGCTAATCGCTATAAGCCGATTAGTCGGGGTTGTACATCTCTGTGATCTGTTGTTTGATATTGGAATGTGTATATGAATGTGTTGGACTGTCGCGGGTGAATAGCCGGGGTGGATGTGAGATGAGCTTTTGTTTTTCTTTCATTCATTTGTAACATGTAAATTGATGTAATATTATTATTTGTTTGGCCGCACAACCGGGTCGGGGTTGTAGCCGTCATTGTATAATTCTTTTTACTGTTTTTGCTCCTAGGATAGACCCATGGAGGGGTGCACAAACTGCCGAGTACTTGGCGGGTAGTTTGCCGCACCCGTAGGGGTCTTGGGTAGGGTATTGGCTATTCACCGCGACCGTGTAATCCGCTTTTCGTTGCAGGCTCGAACGGATTGCGGATTCCTAGTATATCCAATGTATTCATCTGTGATCTGTAATGTCTATCATTGCTATATTTATAACTATTTATGCGTTGCTTATGTTTTACAGCCGCGCTAGCCCAGCCCCCGCTCTGTCGTTAGTTAAGTAACCTAACGGGTGATGACGGGGCCCCGTGGCGAATGCGAATGGCATAAGCGTACGTCATATTTTGGTTGTTTTCTGCAATGGTAGGATTAAATGATGGGACGCATTAAAAGAACTAATGCAAGAATATCACGCATTAAAAGAACTAATGCAAGATAATAAACCAAGTTAAAGTCGTTGGAACACTTTCGAAAAACCACTCGGTTCTTTTCAAAACTAACTTTTAAATGCGGAGCTTGAGCCACTCCTTCTAAAAGCTATCTCGTTCCATCGATTATATCAAGTTCACTACGTTCACGGTTTCGCCAAAACCATTCGTAGCCCTCCGTCGTTTCGTATGAATATTCAATAGTATTCAAGCTATGTTTGTTGACCTTCGTCAAGGCATAGAGATTGGTAGCTGTTGGGTGTTCATATGTAGCATAGATAGATGCGTTGGTTTGGGACAGTCGTATTGCCTTGTTGACCTTCGTCAAGGGTATATACGGGTGGGTTCAAATTAACCTGGAAAATGACGGGCAGAACTTGACATGTGACTTATGATTTGTTGACCTTCGTCAAGGTCATAAGAGCATGGGGCAAAAATCCACATCGGGAGTTTCATAAGTACTGAAACTTGCTAGATTTGCATACCATTTGGAGTGTGGTGATTCTGGTAGGATTCCTTCAGTTTCGTCACGCGATGATATTTGGATCCCGATCCTACTGTGAGTATATGCTACTCCTCGGGAAATTTCTCACTAAACGATCAATGCTATAAACCTAGTAGGTGTCTAGAAAGGTGTTAGCGAGGCTACGCCCCCAGGGAAAAGAGGTTCTCTAATTAAGGAACTTCGCGAAAGCGTTGGAAAACCTCCCTCGAAGTACCGACACTGGCCTGGCTGAACGGTTAAGCAAGTATTGTGCGGTGGGATTGATCCCGACTAATTCTTCTTTTATGGTTTGAGGAGGGATTCGAGAGACAGTGGGAGCCATCCTGTTTAGACAAATTAAAAACCACTCTAAACTTGCAAGAGCATCGTGCTAAAGTGTTCCTTCTCTCCCCCCTGCAGCGACCAAATCGAAATGACTGGACTTAAGTTACTTCTAGATAAAAACATACTGACAGGGCCAAACTACAAAGATTGGCTCAGGAATGTCAAAATGGCAATCACTTACGACAAGCTGGGGTATCTTCTTACCACCAAAGCTCCCTCCGTCCCAGGTCCCACCTCCAGCGTCGCGGATAAGGAAATCCGTAAGACTTGGGAGATTGATTGCGCGAAGGCCAGGTGCCTCGTGCTTGCCTCTATGGACAACGAACATCAGAGGAGGCACGAGAATATGGATTTGGAATCCATATTTCTTCATACAAAAGAACTGTATGGAGAGCAGTCTTGTATCGCAAGATACGAAGTGTCGAAGAAGTTATTTTCGGCAAAATTGGCCGTCGGATCATCGGTAGCGGACCACGTGCTTAAGATGATTGGCTACATTGAGGAGCTCGCGGAACTTGGGACCATGTTGGAAAGTGAACTCTATACGGATTTAATTCTCCAGTCCCTTCCACCCACTTACGCCCAGTTTATACTGAACTTCAACTTACAAGAAAAGGAAGTTGAACTTTCAGAACTCCTCAACATGCTGAGGAGCGCAGAGGGCACCCTACAGAAAGGTAGGGAAACACCCGCTTTGTTTGTAGGAGGATCTTCTTCTAGGTCCAAGGCGAAAGCCAAGGGAAAGAGGAAGAAAGCCTCCGCCAAACCAAGAGGCGGTGTTAGTAAAGTGGGTACGAAGGGAAAGGAAAAGGCAACAATGATTGCGGGGAAGCTTGTGGGAAAGGAGGAATGCTTCTATTGTCATAAGAGTGGACACTGGAAGAAAGATTGCAGGGCTTGGAAAGCCAGGACACAGGAACTGAAGCAGGTTGCGGCTTCAGCTTCAGGTGTGTATGTTATTGAAAATTGTCTTTCTATAAACTCTACTTCCTGGGTATTGGAAACCGGATCAGGATCTCATATCTGTAATTCTTTGCAGGCGTTGAGAAACCGTAGGTTTTTGAAGGCAGGTGACATGACCCTCAGAGTTGCGAACGGAGCTAGCATGGATGCTAAAGCCGTGGGGGACTATCACCTGGGAATGTCAGATGGGCATGTTTTGGTTTTGCGTAATTGCTTTTTTGTACCCAACGCAACTTATAATATCATTTCTGTATCTTTGGTTTCTAAAGAAGGTTATGAATTTGCGTTTGTAAGTAATGTTGTAAACATTCACCTTAATCAAGTTCTGATTGGGTCAGGTTCACTAAGCAATGGTATATACGTGTTAAACCAACCACAGATTTTCAATGTCCAGAATACACACAAAAGAAAGTCTCCAGATATCAATCAGGCTTTCTTATGGCATTGTAGACTGGGTCACATCAATGAGACATGGTTGACTAAGTTACATAAAGAAGGATACTTGGATCCGTTCGAGTATCAGTCTTATGCCACTTGTGAATCTTGTCTCATGGGAAAGATGACAAAGACTCTGTTCACTGGACACGGAGAAAGAGCGAGCGAGCTCTTGGGACTCATACACAGTGACGTGTGTGGTCCAATGTCTACACATGCGCGAAGCGGTTATTCATACTTCATTACTTTCACAGACGATTTCTCTAGGTATGTACATGTCTTCTTAATGAAGCACAAATCCGAGGCCTTTGAGAAATTTCGGGATTACAAGAATGAAGTTGAAAAACAAACAGGCAAAAGTATTAAGATTCTAAGATCGGATCGAGGTGGTGAATACTTGAGTGCCGAGTTCCTGGACTATTTAAAAGAGAATGAAATTCTCTCTCAGCGTACTCCTCCATACACTCCGCGACATAACGGTGTATCGGAAAGGAAGAATCGAACCCTATTGGATATGGTTCGTTCCATGATGAGTAAGGCTGAGTTACCGCGATCTTTCTGGGGCTATGCACTAGAAGCAGCTGCATATCTCTTGAACAAGGCTCCCACCAAGACTGTGCCTACCACTCCATATCAGATGTGGAGTGGGAAGAAACCCTGTCTTAAGTACCTTAAGATATGGGGATGTCCAGCTTTTGTAAAAAAAGCAGCATGCGGACAAGCTCGAGACACGCTCAGTACAGTGTAAGTTTGTGGGATACCCAAAGAACTCCAGGGGGTATCTGTTCTATTCCGCTGAGGAACAAAAGGTTTTTGTTTCTCAACATGCCCGCTTCTTGGAAACTGAGTTTTTGGAAACCCAGATAAGTGGGAACGCAATAGAACTGGAAGAAATTCCAGAACCACAAGCTATTACTGAAAGCTTGGAAGAGCCAGTAAGTTCAAAAGAACAGGACATTCCTATGCCGCTCCGCAGGAGTAGTAGGCAGTCTCATCCGCCCGAGAGATACTACGGTTTTCTCATAGACGGGGATAGAGAGGATTGCATCATAGATTATGATGAGCCTACTAGCTTCCAGCAGGCCGTTCAGAGCGTTGACTCGGTAAAATGGCTGGATGCAATGCGGACCGAAATGGAGTCCATGTACACCAACAAAGTATGGACGTTGGACATTGCTCCAGACGGGGTAAAACCCGTAGGATGCAAGTGGATCTTCAAAAGGAAGATTGGTGTAGATGGGCAGGTTGAGACCTATAAAGCTAGACTTGTAGCGAAGGGTTTCCGTCAAAGACCTGGCTTGGACTATGACGAAACCTTTTCTCCAATGGCTATGCTGAAATCCATTCGGATCCTTCTTGCCATTGCTGCCTTCCACGATTATGAGATTTGGCAGATGGACGTAAAGACCGCTTTTCTAAATGGAAATTTAGAGGAGTGTGTCTATATGGATCAGCCAGAGGGTTTCATTCAGAGTGGGAGCAGCGGAAAGGTGTGCAAGTTGCTTAAGTCCATCTATGGACTAAAGTAGGCATCGCGGAGTTGGAACATCTGTTTTGATGAGACGGTCAAGGAATTTGGCTTTATCAAATATCCAGATGAACCATGCATCTATAGTAGATTTGTAGCGAGAACTGTAGTATTCCTCGTTTTATACGTGGATGACATTCTCTTAATAGGAAATGACATTCCTATGCTACAATCTGTCAAGGGGTTCTTGTCACAAAGGTTCTCCATGAAAGACCTGGGTGATGCCTCATACATCCTGGGGATCCGGATCCATCATGATAGATCCAAGAGGATATTAGGACTTTCTCAGTCCAGGTACATCGACACCGTACTGAAAAGATTCAGTATGGAAGATTCCAAGCGCGGTAACCTACCGGCTTGTCACGGGATCACCCTCTCTAAAGAGATGTCCCCCAAGACTGATTTGGAGAGGGATCGCATGTCTATTATACCCTACGCTTCTGCGGTAGGCTCTATAATGTATGCGATGTTGTGTACCAGACAGGATGTATCTTATGCACTGAGTGTGGTAAGCCGGTATCAGTCAAACCCTGGGGAGAAACACTGGATAGCGGTAAAGAACATTCTCAAGTACCTGAAAAGGACTAAGGAGATGTTCTTGGTGTATGGCGGAAAAGACCTCCAGATCGAGGCCTTTGCTGACTCCAGCTTTCAGAGTGACAAGGATGATTCCAAGTCCATGTCGGGTTTTGTCTTTACCCTCAATGGAGGGGCGGTGTGTTGGAAGAGTTCCAAACAGGAAACCGTTGCGGACTCGACTATGGAAGCGGAATACATCGCTGCATCTGATGCCGCAAAAGAAGCTGTCTGGATGAGGAAGTTCTTGATAGAACTTCAGGTGGTTCCGTCCATTGTTGACCCAATACCTCTGTATTGCGACAACAACGGGGCTATAGCTTTAGCGAAGGAACCCAGGTCCCATCAGAGATCCAGGAACATCTTGAGGCGGTATCACCTGATCAGGGAAATCGTGGATCGCAAGGAGATTGAGGTTCGGAGGGTTGCTTCAGAAGAAAACACTGCAGATCCATTCACCAAGGCACTGCCCCAGACTCAGTTCGAGCGGCTGATCGAGATGATAGGTCTTCGATACGCCAGTACATGGCCTTAGTGCAAGTGGGAGATTGTTAGTGTATATGCCCTAGAGGCCATTACTGTATCATACTAGTTTGTATATTACTTGATGGAAGCTTGGGATATTCACCTTGTATAAACAATCTTGCTCAATATAGTAGTATGCTACATGGTTTGTTTCTACTTCGATGTGTACATGTGTTTATATTAGTATATCACCTATACGCATTAGTGGAGCCCTTAGGATCTTTGCTTGATTACCAGCGTTGTGATGGCAGTCACACTAGTGGGGGCTGGGTAATCTATAAGCACATCCTTATACAGGTCCCTAGTCGCAGGACTATCGAGACAGGGCATCGATACTCCGGAGTAGACTAGAGTATGCGCTTCTCATCCCAGTGTGGGAGATGGTCTGTCCCACAGCCATCAGTACGTCGTACTGGAGATAGTATATGGGTGCTCGTTGGGTTACGAGTACACTGGACAGGACTCGTCGGGGACTGACAGGTTGGTATTATACCTATCGTCAGTTATCAGTTCCCAGGTGACATGAGTACAGCTTAGTCCGCTGACTTGACACTGGCACTTCGCCTCGAGTGTGTTCCCACTGCACTTTGATCACTACCCTACCACGGCTCAAAGGAGTCGTGCAAACAGGTAATGGTTGGGTACAGTCCCGAAGCACTTGGAGGCAGTGACGGTTAGACAGGATTCGTCTCTCCCAGTATTGGGAGTTGACATCGCGCTGTGTCTAGGAGAGCCATTACACGAGTAGTCCCTGGCCAGGGCAAGCGAGATATACTAGTAGGCTTCCAGTGTTATCTCAGGGTGTTTTGGGCTTCACTCCGACACGACTTGTACTGCTATTAGGGGACTGACGTTTTACCGCCCCCTAGGCCCGACATGCGATGTATTAGACGAACAGACCGGACTGTACGGAGACTGTCACATTCAGACTCAGTAGGAGTTCAGATGGGGTTCACCTCGTCAGCCTTCTTGTCGGCATCTACCTGGGGACCGTTACACACAGCTAGTGCCGCTTGCGGTCTGTGGTTAAACCCACTGCCAGCGTAGTGTCGAGTCTTTAGAGTCCCACACAGAGGGTATTCGCCTCTGGGCAAAACAGAGTAGAGGTCGCATGGTTTTGCGACAGGGTTCGTTCTCATCCGCGCACTTGTGCACGTTTGGAGTCCGGACGGATTATACTAGCAGGCTCTGGTTTGAGCCAGATACTGGTATATGTTTTGGGGTTGTTTTTATCTCTCAGTATTCTTGTTCCTCGGAACGAGAATGCAGGTGTGTATGCACAGTTGTTTGAGGCGGAGGAAGAGATCTTTCATTAGGGTTTCGGAACGGGTGCGTATGCACAGTTGGCAGTCATATTTTTCCAAACCCTAATGGATTTATGAAATATCAATTAATAATGGTAATTAAATGAAATTGTGTCATGGTTGATTTTGTTGACTAGTTGACCATGGTTGACTTGTTGACCATGGTTGAATGTTTGACCATCATCATTGTTTTGCAAGGATACTCCTTGATTCTAGCTTACACTCATTTAATAAAGTGATGATAGTGGTCATTCCAAATACAACCATCAACTATTTCATTTTGAATTATTATTATTAATTAGATAAATCTTTTTCCTTTTGTTATGGTTGCAAGAGGAAAATAAGCTCATTCTATCATATTGATTCTCTCTCCTCATTTCATCTTCTTCTTCCTCAAGCTCAAGGAGAATCCTTCTCATATGTTGAGAATCCCTCTCCTTGAAAAGAAAACACCCCTTAGATACTCTCTACTCTCTCTAGGGTTCAAGGTTTAGCAAGCCGGAGATCCTAGTTCACTCCAAGTTCGAGAAAGAGCCCGAAGGTTGAACCCTCAGGTGGATCCATCTTTGACGGAAGAAGGCGACGAGGAGAGAACCATCAACCCTCTACAAAGTCTCAAGAAGAAGGAGTTCAAGTTAGGTATAACCTTTATCCGAGTAGCTAACTCTCCTTTGCATGTTTGCTAGTTTAGTTTAGAAAAGATCCCGACTTATGTTAGTCCATGTTGCCCCATGCGCTAAAAATTTGATTTTTATACCGTTTCCGCCTCCCCGTAAGAACCGGGGGTCGCAACGTGGACTTACAAATACAACAGGATTGCTACTCGGGATTAGCTTAGCTTCACTTTTATTTCAACTTATGTATGCCACATATTTAGGCATTTTCTTTTATTGTATTTACTTACCAGCTGAAACTCATGCACTTGTAAATATTTGAAGCTGAATGTAAATAAAGTTATTTTGTTGAAAATTTTACAGTCTCTATTTATTCTTGTATTGTGTATTATTGTTTCAATATACTTAGTATATTTATTTAGGTAATGAGCTTCTCTGGATAAATATGTCGCGGGCTTACCACATCACTGTTTCCGTCTACTGGGAAGCGGGGCGTGACAATGGTACTCCACATCTACCAACACCCAAGCTTCCTCTCATTCTGCTGCTACCTTGACTGCCAATGTCTGCCACATTAGGAGTAGATTTCTCCACTGAAGATACAGTAGGCTGACTTGGTGCCTGAGAGCTTGACTTTCCAAACTCACTGAAATTCCTTTCAATTTTCTTAGGTCTTCCTGGCTTCTTGCCCGTTGGTCCTTTCTTAGGTACTGGAGCTTCTTTATTGGTGCAACTTCTTTTATTATGACCTCAAGTCTTGCATTTAAAGCGCGTTAGAGAACCAGTAGATGCCTTAACTGAAATTGGTTTTTTTGGCTCATTTACTCCTCTCTTTCTCTTCTTCTTTGACCTTCCAGGCTTGGTCTTGTGCCATGGATCTTGATGGATGCATCATATCCCTTCAGGTAGGTTTCTTTAGAGTGGTAAGGATGGAAAAAGTCTTCTGGGTTCAATCTTGTTGCAACACATGCTCCAATGGCATGGCGACATGGTATTCCAGTCTTATCAAATATCCTATAATCACAAGTGCCATTGTTTAAGTTACAAATGTAGGACATGCACTTATCCATTACCTCCAACTCATCTCTTCCTCCTTGTAGCACCCTGCATACTCTAGATTTTTCTATCTCTTTTACAATCGTCTTCAATATAAGTGGACCCAGTCTCTTAGGATGACCCAGCATCTACACTCTTTTCTTGTAAATCATAGTCATCATTTGCTTTCTAATCATCTCCAACATAGTCAATATGGGTTGGTCTCTTACCTTCTTGATTCAGCAACGTTGTTTATCACTAAATCACATTTCACCCTAGTGGCAAAGTATGTCCTACACCAATAAGATAGTTGATGCTGCTTCATGAGCCACTTATGGGCTTTATGATTTTTGGCTTTCAATTTTCTCATCTGCATCTTGAACATTGAATCTATATAATCCTGTGTGCACTTATGAAATTGTTTTTAATAGCACAGAACATCTACAGGCCACCAACATGTTAGCATACATATGCCTTACACAAAATCTATGTTCGACTTCAGGAACAACATCTTCAATTGCTTTGATAAGTCCCTACATGAGAATGTTCTACCGAGTATAAACTATTTAAATTTAGAATTTTTAAAGTTAGATTATCTAAAATAGATTAATTATCTTAAATATTCAACCATACTACTTATCTTTTTCCTATCTGATATAAAAACAGAACCATGCTCCTCTTGTGGACCCACCGATGCTAAAATGCATTCAATAAAAAAATTTCAAATATACTTTGTTTCAGATTCAACTACAGAAATTGCTAATGAGAACATCTCATTAGCTGCATCCCTATATAGATGTTAACATATGCTGCATAAACTGAGTTTAATTTATAACCTACCTTCCAATTGCACTTAATGAGAAACCTTCCTGTACATTAAGATAACAGCCATCAAGACCTATGAATGGTCTGCGACCAGCCTTGAATTCTTGTATTTGAGAAGCCATCAAGATATATATCCTCTTAAACACAAGAAGAGAATTTAGCTAAGGGTAATCAATCTTAACCTTGACATAGCTTTCTGGATTCTTAACAAGTATCATATTTGCATAATCCTTCATCTTCCAGTACTTCTCCTAGTGACAACCCTCAAATTTTCTCTTCATAAGTTTCTTAGCTTTGTAAAATTGCCCCCATATTCACCTCCAATATGTAATATCTTTTCAATTTTTTTTGCATAGCCTTTATATCCCAATTTGGATTCTTCCTGATTTCGTCCTCATATTTCTCAGATATCCACTTAGTTGATGCATGCTTATTCCTCCATGTTCTTACACAAGTGTGCTCTTTGACCAACTTCTTCACTTGAAATGATTTACTCCCCAAAGCTTAGGAAACATGTATTCTCCACATACATTTCTCTTCTTCTCTTTTTGAACAAATACACGTTACTCTATCATCTTCATTATTTTGATAATTCACTATATAACATCTGAAAATTGCATCTTTCTGAAGTGCCATTCTAAACTCAGCTATATTTGCAAACTGATCCCACTCTATCAATTCTATGTGATCTGTATGCTCTTTCATATCAAATTCTCTAAACCTATCCTCATAGTTGATGTCATCACTAGACAGTGACATGAGATCATCACTATCTCCATATTCTGAATCAACTTCAACCTCAGGATAGCCATCAATATCCAAATCAACTGTAGCATCTAGAATTTCTTCATCAGCTTCTTCAGTTGAAGCTGGGCTGTTACCTTTTCCATGTATTATAGTAGATTTCTGATGTTGCTGTGTAGTATCAAGCACTTCTAATGTCTCAGGCATCTGTGTAGTCTTCTACTCTTGATATGTCTCAGGAATTTGTGGTGTCTCAAACTGATGTCTTGCCTCATCATTACCAAGATTTATAAAGATTGAATCAGCAGTTGGTTTCTTTAATTTGTGAATCCTGGATGATCTCCTTATAATAGTTGTAGCTGATTGACTATCAAAAGATCCAAAATTTAAGTTATAGATTAGGAAAAAAAATTCAAAATTAAAATTTAGCTCAAGTGCACTGCATTTAGCATAACTAAACATACATGGATACTTACTTTCTGTCTGAAGTTGCAGGTGGCATAAATTCAGTTGCATGAGCTACATTCTGTATAGAGTTGGTTGCCTATGGTTCATATGATACATCCTTGGTTGCCACTATTGGTGGTGCTGTTGATGAAATCTTCCTAATTGATTTCCTTGGTGTAATAAAATCGAGATTGAACATCACCTGGATTTTTTTTGGAAGGTGTTGTGATGCCTTTAGATTTTCTAGCAAAAGTTTGTAATACATAATTGGAAAACAATATAGAATTTCAATTAAAACTACTAATTAATCCTTCAAAATGATACTTACTTTTGTTTTTTATAGAGGGCGGTGTCATGCTAGTAGATTTCCGAGCATGGGTTAAAAATATATAATAGGCTAACAATATTGATTTTCAATTAAGACATACTAATTAATCACATAATATAATACTTACTTTTGTTTTTCTTTAGAAGGTGGGGTCATACGAGCAGATTTCCTAGCACAAATTTAAAATTAAAGGATAGGCCAATAATATTGAATTTCAATTAAGACATACTAATTAATCACATAAAATAATACTTACTTCTATTTTTCTTCAGAAGGCGCTGCCATGCCAGCAGATTTCGTAGCACGAATTAAAAATATAGAATTAATATTTATTATTTAGAATAAAACAGTATTTAGCCTATAAAAATACATACTTATTAAATATACATGATGATTGTAACACCCTAGCACTGTTATACTATTCATTTGGGGTATTTCAAACCTTGCGGCAAAATTCTTGATTATTGTTTCTTTTAGGTTCTGATTGGTGCTATTAGTAGTTATGGTTATTTTCCGACCTGGCCCGCATGTTTGAAACCCATCATGCTTCAAGATTACATCAAATATTCGCTGGTATAGAGGATCCATGCAAATCTAGATTCTATACACATATATAATATATTTAAGTACCAGCATATCTTTTATAATACAAAATAAAAATCAAATAATATATTTTGATATCTAACCTTACATGTCATCACACCCCATATCATGTGGTTGCACCCATATATCATGTTCATGTCCTAATTGTTAAACAGACTCATTTTGGATCGCTACGTATATTTACGTAGATCCGTACTTGGGGGTATACATTTTTATTTACTGGATATCATATTATGGTTTAACTTTTACGTATGTTCTCCATATTGAAAAACTAAATTTTTGAATGGATACGGGTAATATTCGAAGCAATTTGGTATTACATGTAAAATCCTATAATATATATATATATATATATATATTAAATTTATAACTAAATATATATACCTGTTTTAATATATATATATATACATATTAATTATATTAATATAGCTAATTAAATATCTCTCTCTCCTCTGCTTCTCTTTCTCTCCCTCTCTCTTCTTTCCCTGTCCCCACCTTTGTCTCTCTCTAATATATATACATATATATTATATAATAATTTATATAAAACCTAAACTCTCTCTCCCCCTTATTCCCCACGTCCCCGTTGTGAGCGAACCCAGAACCCTAACCCACGGTCGCCGCCGCCATCACTACCCCTCTCATCCTCTTGGCCTCACCTCTACCTCCATCTCTTCCTCCTCACCCCGAGACCTCCCCTTCTTTCTTCCCAGCGACCCGACCCGAGAACCCATCATCTAATCCATACATCGCCGGCAGCACCTCGTCTTCGAAATCCAACCACCAACGCCGACCACCTCTTCACCCGCTCGTCTACCCAGCACCAAGAACACCCATATACCTTCACCACCGACGACCCTGCACCATCCCCGACCACGAGCGGAACCCTAACCCACGACCTAGTCCCTCTCGTCGTCGCCGTCGGCCTTCATCGCCATCACCTCGTCGCCACCATCCCCTTTGTCCTTGCCAAGTACAGAGAACCCACAGAAACTCTCCTTCTTCTTCATCTTCTTTCTTCTTTCTTTTCTTGTTCTTTTCTTTTCTTGATTTCCGGCCGTCTCGCCGGAGTTGCTCACATCGCCGACGATCCAGACGACCCAGTCACCGTCGTTGTCTAGCCCAGTAACCACGTCATGCAGCTTCTCAGCCAGGTCCAGTCCTGCGTGCGTCGTGACTTTATTTCGACATTAGAACGTGACATCCGTATCTCGACATGAGATCCAATCAGGAAAGTTCTAAACTTGCAACATGCTATGTTATTATATCGATATTTATTTAATAAATGATAGTGCATGTATTTAACTATTCAATAGAAAGTACCAAGTTATAGTTTTATAGCATCCGTCTTTATCCTTACTGATAATAGTTTATCTAGTTTCATGGTGGAACATCACAACGTTATCATATTACTATATTAGTTTAATACATTATCTAGATTGCATCATACATGGTAATAGACGTGTAATGGCTATTACAGATAGATTCATATGCATCCTGGCATCAGTTGTGTTTATCGTGTTTCGGTGTTGGTTATGGTTTTACATTTGGAATCTATTGGGTAATATATATTACATGACATATTCACAACCCACTACCAGACTTGTTGCTTGGATCTTATACTAATGTCGACAATCCTGACTTGTTGTCTTGACAAACGTGACTTGTTGTCTGTATATACAAGACCTGTACTTGGTTGATCCTGTGTTGGCATTAGATTTATAATATCAATACTCGACTTGAACACAAAACCTTAGGGGTAACGGGAAATCAATAATGAAACCTGACTTGTAACTCAACAGTTCGATATTTATACTGATCAGTTTTTACGGGTTCAGCCAACCCCGAAATGATGCCGTTGACATCATTCATCTATACATGTTACATGTTTACTGCTTAGCGGCACGTCTCGGATTCAGCCCGAGAATCTTGACCGTGGTCCCGGACACGCACGGGATACTACTGAGTTGTTGGGTTACGATTGTAGGGTTGCATAGCGCGGCAGCGAGGTTTCGAGAGGTATCTCCCATGCCGTTTTTAAAAATTTACCATTCTAAACAACCCTAACCCTAGAATCTTAACTAGAGATTTAAACAAAGTAACATGTTAACATCTTAACATCTAAGTGAATGCGGAATACAAACTTTGTAGACCGGTCCTTCACCTTAAATGCTCCGTGTAGAAGTCCCTTCGCTGCGAGTTAGAATCTCGAACTCTTGAGAGGCTCCACAAGGTGAAAGATGCAAACTTGCTCGAAATCTTCGAGGCCGAAGATGATCTATGTCGAGCAGACTCAAGCTCATGCTATCTCTTCACTAATATGTGAATTAGTGAAACAAACATCCTAAACTAAATGGTTAATAGTAGAGGATGATGAAGTAGGAAATGAGCTCACTTTAGATTTATTTTTCTCACAATATTTTCTCACTTTGGATAAATCTAGCAAGCTTTTTCTGATGAAGAAGAAGATGAATTGATCAAGAGAGAATGGACTCATGAGGTGAGAATGCGAACCATGGGTGAGTTAGTGTCATACACTGACCCTTGTAGGGACTTGACTATGGTTAGTATAATGGTTGGGTTAATAAATATCTATAGCAAAACAAAAAGAGTGGACTTGGTCAATGGTTATCCACAAGCTTTCTCAAAGTTTCCACCATGACAAATTCCACTATTTTAGAATTACTTTGATAAATAAAAACCCTAGGATTATGCCAACTATAGTGTAAGTCTCATACACCCATGTTTCATGTATCATCAAGCATGACACAATAAAATGTACATTAATATATATATCACATATATACTATATGCACACAAGTGAGAAAAAGAATACTTAGTGAGCAAATATTAGTTAATGAAAGTTAATATATCAAATATATAATTATACATTAAATTATCAAATCAACACTTGATTTAATAATTCGGCTATATCACATACAACCGACTAATATCATATGAATCAACTTATCGAATCAACACTTGATCCGATAACCCGGTTATATCTCATATAACCGACCGATATCATATATCGCGAGAATAAAATACGGTATCACATACTCGTATTAATCTCGGTCCCGCACATGTCACATATGTGCTCCTATTTCGTTTCGCATGAACCAGGAAACCTCTATATAGGACTCTAAAGACTCAAAAATACGTCGGCAGTAGGTGATGATCATATCAAACACCCACAAGCCGCAAGCGATCTGCTAAACGTAACGGCCACCCGGGTATTGAGCGATCAGAAGATCAACAAGCAAGAGTGCTCATACTCCTGTGAATCCAATCAGTACCACTATCGTACAGTTCGATCTCTTCATCAGATATGTCGCATATCTCAGCCTGGGGTTAGTATAACGTCAGACCCCAATAGCCTGATAAGTCATGCCGATATAAGGTCCATAACGATTTGAGAAACTACTGATAACACTTACCAGTAGATCTCAGCAACCCTGGCCAGGGATTTCCTGTTATAGCCAATCGAGCATAGCGCAACATCAACTCCCAATACCTGGAGAGACTAATACCCTCTTATCGCTCATTGCCTCCATGTGACTCGGGAATGTACCCAAAAACTACAGTTTTGCATGATCTCTTGACCGTGGTAAGGTGGAAATAAAAGCACAGTGGGAATCACACAAGACTCTATGACGATCTCGGGTCGACAGACTAACATGTACCAGTGTCACCAGAGAACTGCTATCTGACGATAGGTATAATACCATCTAGGAGTTCTCAGCTAGTCCGTCCAGTGTACCCAGTCTCCAC
The DNA here is from genome assembly GCA_030015575.1 of Agapanthus africanus. Lineage (NCBI taxonomy): Eukaryota > Viridiplantae > Streptophyta > Magnoliopsida > Asparagales > Amaryllidaceae > Agapanthus > Agapanthus africanus. The sequence continues at coordinate 333,470,287 of JASDDO010000004.1, forward strand.
TGAGCACCCGTATATCATCTCTAATTTCAAACACTAATGGACATGGGATCATCCATCGCCTATCATATGGGTCGAGAAGCGTATACGCTAGTCTACTCTGGAGTATCGATGCCCTGTCTCGATACTCCCACGACTAGGAACATTTGAAGGATGTACTTTCCGACTACCTCTGCCCTACTAGTATGATCTGCATCATAATCCTTGTAGTCAAGTACTCATCCTAAGGGCTTTATCAATATGTAATAGAGAGACAATAAGTGTACATGTTAAGATAAAGAGCAACCAGATAGCTTACTATCATGTCGAGTAAGAAAGTCCTCCCTATATATGTCTAAGCATCCACTACAATATACATCACATGTACAGTAATGGCCTCTAGAGTATACATATAACTAACAACGATAGCGTCTTGGCCATCAACCATGGACGATGCGGAACAAAAATGGCGTTTAAAAACTTGGCACTAACGAAACCGTTCTAGATTGAACCATAAACCTATACTAGCAAACTATAAGAAGCACTAGCTATTGAGATAGAAGGTTATACCGAACGAACCAAGTCCTTCGATCTTCTGTCATCTTACGTAGCTCCTTGAGGCGTGCTCGATTAAACTTGGCCACCAGTCTTCCTTCATCGAAGATAATCCACCCGAGAGATGTAGCTTATGGCTCTAACTCCACATCAAAAGTACATGAAGCAACTAGGGATTCTAAGTTGCTAATCTAGAATGCTTAGGATGTAGTGAGTATTCTAAATGTTTATCCATCTCACCTCCTCTCTTGATTCTCAACTCATGAGATTGTAGAGAGGGGGTTGAGTATGAAAGTGGAGGAATTCAAGAAACTCATGAGAGGAGAGTGAAGCATGATGGTAAGAAGAAAACTCATCTCACAAAAATAATAAGCCATCAATGGAGAGAGAAAATGAGAAGCTAGGTTTTGTAAAACCAATTCATTCAATATAATATCAAGTCCATGCTTGAATAGTTTGCACAAATAAATTAATAATTCATTTGTGCACACTATGCAAGCATGGTTCTCACCATACACCTCTCTCTCAATAATCCACATCATTATCCATTTAAAATAAATGGTCAAATCCAAAATGAGGTATCCATATTCTAGAATGTTTTCCGGATAAATACGGATTACATTCTACTGTATATACATACCTGTATTCGTAATGAAATACGAATACCGGAAGAGATAGAATAATACAAAGAACATAATACTAGAATATACATATCGAAATACATATACGTAAATTATTAAATCAATACCTGATTTAATAATCCAGCTCAAACCCGAGCCGGCTAGTATTATCAGCCGTCCGATCGAAAGTCCGTGTAACTAGTACACTCATTCGATCGGAACCCTGCACGTATCCAATATGGCTACTACATCATTTCTCCAGAATCAAGGAAACTTTCACTGTGGGACTCTAAACACTCGTCAATACGCTGGCAGCGGGTTTAACCATAAGCACGTCAGCGGCACTAGCTATACATAACGGCTGCCCAGGTATTAAGCGAAAGGATGGCCGACGAGCAAACTCATCCGAACCCCTACTGAGCCTGTCCGTGACAATCTCCGTACAGTCCGGTATGTTCGTCTAAGAGTATCGCATATCGAGTCTAGGGGGGTGGATAAAGTCAGACCCCTAATAACGTGATATTTCGTATCGGTATGAAGCCCATCACCAACTGAGAAACTACTTATCCAAATCAGTAATTCTAAACCACCTTGGCCAAGGATTTCTGGTGATGGCCACCCATGCACCGCGCGACATCAACCCCCATTACCGAGAGAGACGAATCCCCGACGATCCGCTCGCTGCCTCCATGTGGCTCGGGACTATACCCAACTAAAACCTGTTTATACGACTCCTTTGAGCCGTGGTAAGATAGTAATCAAAGTACAGTGGGAACTCACACGAGACAAATAACGATCTCAGGTCGATAGAATAACCTGTACACATGTCACCTGGGAACTGCTATATGACAATAGGTATAATACCAACTAGTATGTTCCCGGCGAGTCCGTCCAGTGTACTCATAACCCAATGAGCACCTGTATACTATCTTAGGTGACTAACTGACACCAATGGCTTGTGAGACCAGAGACTGCCCATCGTCGGGGTCTCAATAAGTATACACTGGTCTATTCCGGAGTATCGATGTCCAGTCTCAATACTCCCTCGACTAGGGACATTTAAGGATGTGCTTATAGACCACCCAGATCCCACGTATATGATCGCCATCATAATACTGGTAGTCAAGAAAGAATCCTATGGGCTCTATCAACATGTAATAGTGATTTGTACTACCACATAATACATGTACATGATGATAAAGACAAATCAGATAGCATACTATCATCTCGAGTAAGACTGTTCTATCCGTATAGGTCCTCCCTTAATCATCATAATCGCGTGCCTGCGATTACAATAATTGACTTGAGGGCACTATAGCCAACAATCTCCCACTTGCACTTAAGGCTAATTATTGCGGTGTCGCGTACTCACAGCCCGTGTGATACCGAACACCCAACTTCTCTACTAATCAGTCTCGCAAAGCTCATTTGCAAAACTATTGCTTTGAGAAAGAGCCTCAGTGGGTGGATCCGCTCCAATGTTTCTATCTTTATCTCTCTATATCTCAATTTTGTGGAGAAAGACTATCTCCCGAAATGAGCGGTACCTGTCTTAGAATTTGTCTGGATATCTGATGGGACCTAGTTCACAAATGAACTCCAAATCCAACAAACTTCATAGACCATATCATCCACTGAATTTAATCAGTATCCTGCACCATGCCTTCCTCAGTATCTGCTTGGACCACCTGTCCAACATACTGGCCCTCAAAAGAGGGAAAACTATAGCTCTGACAATCACTCTGTCATCCAGGTCACCGTGAAAGCCGGATATGATAACCGCCTCCTGAAGGAGGCGGCCGTTACCATATACCAAAAATATCCACTTATATTCATAACTTCTTCCCAACGTTTCTCCAGGATTGGATTAATATATGTTTATTGCAGCTAGTGCAAAAGAAATATCTGGTGTCGTACTTGACATCTCATGATTGACTTAATTGCCTAAGCAAAAGATATGCAATTCATGCAAATCTCTCTCCTCATCAGTCTAGAAAACATCTCTTTAGAGATAGTAACTCCATCACCTGTGGGTATACCACCACACCAGGATTCATCCATTCTAAAACACTTTAGAATAGTGTCAAGTACCCAAATTGGGACACTTTCCAAATCTAGATCTAAAACCATAGATATAGTTACCAGAATCCCTGATAATTTATCCAGATCCTATGTGGAGAAACACCTTGTGACAACCACAGTATAATCGATCGTAGTATAGAAATATCACTTCCTATCAAGAGCGTGTCATCCAAATACCAGGACATCACTCCACACTACCTTCTTACCAGGTCCTTCTATTGTTCTGATGAAGTCAAACTCTATGACTGTAATATCAAAACTAGATGATCTATCTCTGTTATACCTGCTTTAGTCTATAAATAGATATAAGCTACTTGCCCACTATGCTTCCACTACTCTTACTGATTACAACAACCCTCTGGCAGAGTTATATACACGTGCACTTCTAAAGCTAAGTTAGAACGACACTATACTCATCTTCCTGCCAGATCCCATAGTCTGGAACAGTAGTGGTGGAAAGTTTAGGTAATCAAAAATCTCCCTATCACCTTCTTTAAGGAGACTGCAATACCTCTCGGGTGCCTGAGATTACCCACCAAATCCGTGGATTGGCTAATGAAATGTCGAATCCAATTGAATTTTTAGATTCTACTAAATTTTCAGTAATCGTTTGTGGTTCTAGAATAACTTCTAGTTCTACCATACTCCCACTAATGTTTTCTGAAAAGAATTTATTTTACTAAAACTGTGGCGAGTCAAGAACAATATAACTATTGATCTTCCAGATGGTAGAGTGTTAACCCTCGTCAAAACCCGGGATAACCCATAAACTTCCATTACTGAAACGTGCCTAGAGTTTATCCAGATTCTTATTTTAAGCATAAGTCAGACAACTCCATATACCTTAATATCGTTAAGATATGAATCCATTCTATATATCCAATATAGAAACAAATGCACTAATTTAATTTGAACCAGATTCAAAATACATGCAGATGTTTCCGGTGCATATCAACTAGATGGAAGGAGGCCAAGCAGCATTACTCATCAAGGAGAACACCCACGCGTGAGTGACCTGAGAGAGAAGCAAGTTCTCAAAACTATTACTTGCAACATATGGTTCTGTACTTTATTCTTATACCCATATCTTCTCAAAATCCGGACCTTGTATTTCAACGAAATACCTGTCTAACACTAGAGAAGTCATGAGTAAACAGAATATAGTACGAGTACCAACCCTTTGTCCTCACGGACATCGGACAACTTACAATACTCTGTATAAGTCCACTGAGTTTAATAACTCAAACCCTGTGTGTCATAGGCTGAAAACTGTACAATGGTTAAGAAGAATTACACCGCTGTTGAATGCTCCTTACCTAACCATCAACTGATATAGGTAAATGTCATAGACATAATTTCAAAAATTTATATCTCACTTTATAAAATAAATGTACAGATATATCAGTTTGAAATTGGTGAACAACGACGGATATTCAAAACTAAATATTTGTCGTCAGGCAAAACCTAAGTGATTTCCTCAAATATCACCAATTACAAAGAATTCCGATATATAGAGAATCTAATCACCCAATTCCCAATATCTTACTCCCGCTCAGCATCGTAACTCCATACAGATGTGAGAATCAAATCTGTTAAATACATACCCTGATGTTAGAATCTAATTAGAAAGATAGTTTTCACTTAACACCGCACAGAAAAACTGAAACATGAAATGTTTTGAAGGGGTGACTGGGTATTCCTAATAATGCCTCTTCCACTATCCAAATTCATGACAGTAACCGTATACTTCCTTGCCCTTACTGCAATCCCTTTATATGTCTTTACTTATTACCTTCTGTACACCACACTTAGGCTAATTGGTTTTCTTCCTTCCCTACTTTTCGGCACCTGCCTATGGTTTGGAAGAAGACTATCCAATAAGCGCAATAGGTGTACTCTCCTAATACTAGGAACCCTCGCAACCTGAGAGAAGGTAAATGGAAAAGACAACCGAATAATCCTATTCAATTTCTCCAAAACCGGAATCCATTCTCGAACTGGAACAAGTTCCTTCGAGTTCGTATGTAACTATACGATGAGATCTCTAAGAAATGTGGATCTTCATAGTGATACGGGGTGTTCTGGAAAAATGCAAAGTGAAAATAGGAGGGGCAATGATATATGCGACTAAATAACAATCCAATAGACAAAGTGTTTTAAGAAGGTTCGGTTAACTTGGTTCATGAGTTTTTAAGGTCAGGCCATGGTCACTGCCAGAGAAAGAGAGAAAAGAAATATTCAGCGTGCACTCTAACCTAGATCATATTGGTTAATCACTTTATCTAATCAGGATGGCTCCCACTGTTTCCTCGAATTCTCCTTCAAACCCTAAAAGGAGAATTAGTCGGGATCATCTGAAAATCACCCGAGGAGTAACAGCTACTCATCAGTGGAAATCAGGATTCAACTATCATCGCATGATAACTTGATGGAGGCCACTCAAGTCACCACACTCCAGAAAGTATGCGCATGCCTGGCAAGTTTCCTGTATGTTTGAAACTCCAGATGTGGTTTTTTCCTCTAACACTTATGACCATGACGTAGGCCAACATATCATAAGTCGTTAGTCAAGTTCAACCCGTCATTATCCTGGATTAACTTAGACCCACCCGTACAAGTCCTTGACGTAGACCAAAATAACTGTACGAATGTCCTAAATAATCGCATATTCATGCAGCAAACAAGCATTACCCAGCTACCATTCACTATGCCTTGACGTAGGCCAACAAACATAGCATGAATACTAGGTGATACTTGTAAGAAAAGACGGGGGGCTATTGCTGGTTTTTGGTGAAAAACGTTTAACGTAATGAACTTGATATCGTTGAAGAAACCCGAGTAGTTTTACAAATATATAGTGGCGTAAACTTTTGCTAAAGAGATCACTCCCTGTGAAGGGAACTCGGCTCTTTCCTCATCGAATGAGGTGCAGGATATTCCTAACTGAATACCACGATGCAAAGTAAAAGAATCGACTATAGTGAAGTTATTACACTGACGCAAACTTTCTCCCAACAGGTCACTCCCTATGAAGGGATCTCAGCTCTTGCCTTGTCGAATGAGGTGCTGGATATTCATAACCGAATACCACTGTGCAAAGCAAAACGAAACGTCTGTAATAACAGTTTTCAAAAATTGGTTCCAACAACATCATTTAGGTTTTTTTCCTTGCATTAATCAAAGTTAATGCAGTCCCGTCAATTAATCCATATTCACACCAAAAAGAACGAAAATACAATGTACGTATATGCCATCCGCATTCGCCACGGGGCCCCGTCATGCACTGTTAGGTTAATTAATGGGAGAGCAGGACTAGTGCGGATGCAAAACATATACAACATCTATATATATATATATATAACATTCATCCTAGGCTTGATATAAGCAACACCACAGAACATCAACAAGCAACATAGAATGGTGGATAATCTTGGAGTCTCGGGTTTCATTTGAGCCACAAATGAGACCTGACGTTCCCAGTAGTGTCGATAGCCTGTGCAATGAAAACCTGGACCCCTACGAGTGCGGCATGTTACCCGCCAATCGCAGAAGTGAGGAAACCCCAATCAACAAAGTGAATGGGCCACCTAGCACTTCACGGAATCCGGTAACTTGAGCACCCCTCTGTGGATCATCCTATACCCCCTACAAGTATGGAGAATAGCCCGCCAATTCTAGTGTAAGGCCCCATCCGTCTCAACGCCATGAGATGCGGGCCCGTTGCCTTCTAGAACCCGGCTATTCGTGCACTCCATAGCGGGGTAAGCTTAGTACAGAAAAGAAAAAATATATATATACAATGGCGACATCGACCTCAACCCGGTCGTGCTCCAATAAAAGAATATACAATCTGGAAGAAACGACTGTCCACATGTTGGACGCTCACCCTGCAATAACAAATATACAAATGAATCTGAACTGTACAACTATCATTGCACCACTGGCTATCCACCACGACAATCCAACCACAATATCATCACAAACACAGAACATCAATGTGAATGTCATGTTCGCAAACTCGTTTAAAAGAACATATAGTAGTTAGACAGGTTATACCGCTTTAATGACATTTACGGTCGCAGATAGTAATGTATGTACTGAAAACTTATAAACGGTGTTAAAAATAGTGACTTCGAAATACTCTGTATTTCCCTTAAACCAAAGATAACAGAATATGCAATCTAGAAAAAAACAAATAATACCTAAAACTTAATATTCAAGAGTCCAGAACACCCAAAAAATTTCAAGACCCAAAAGCTACAGTGGACCGGCCAGGCCGGTAAAATAGGAAATCTCGCCGGCCAAACTTTAGAGATTGGGTCTCATTTTTTAGTTGTGTTCTAGATACAACATGAGTAGTCTTCTACAATTGTTTAAAAAATTTGGAAGACATTTTAAAATCAACAGAAACTTGAATATTGTGTGGATTGTTTCGGAGTTGTTTCGGTTTCGTTACATTAAACATCATTAAACTGCTAGTTAGGGGTTTATGGGTTGGCTCTGATACCATGTAAGGTTACGATAGTGCCCGGCCTTCAACCGTGGCCGATGCGAAACAAAAATGGCGTTTAAAAACTTGGCGCTAACGAAACCATTCTAGATCGAACCATAAACCTATACTAGCAAACTACAAGAAGCATTAGCTACTGAGATAGAAGGTTATACCGAACGAACCAAGTCCTTCAGTCTTCCATCATCTTTCTTAGCTCCTTGAGGCGTGCTCGATTGAACTTGGTCGACGGTCTTCCTTCGTCGAAGATGATCCACCCGAGAGATGTAGCTCATGGCTCTAACTTCACATCAAAAGCAAATGACGCAACCAGAGATTCTAGGTTGCTAATCTAGAATGTGTAGGATGTAGTGAGTGTTCTAAGTGTTTATCCATCTCACCTCCTCTCTTGATTCTCAATTCATGAGATTGTAGAGAGAAGGTTAAGCATGAAGGTGGAGGAACTTAAGAAACTCAAGAGAGGAGAGTGAAGCATGATGGTGAGAAGAAAACTTATCTCTCAAAAATAATGAGCCATCCATGGAGAGAGAAAATGAGAAGCTAGGTTTTGTAAAACCAATTCTTTCAATATAATATCAAGCCCATGCTTGAATAGTTTGCACAAATGAATGAATAATTCATTTGTGCAAACTATGCAAGTATGGTTCTCACCATACTCCCCTCTCTCAATAATCCACCTCATTATCCATTTAAAATAAATGGTCAAATCCAAAATGAGGTGCCCACCTTGTAGAATGTTTATGGATTACATTCTACTATATATACATACATGTATTCATACCGAAATACGAATACCGGACGAGATAGAATAACCCAAAGAACATAATACTAGAATATACATATTGAAATACATAAACGTAAATTATTAAATCAATATCTGATTTAATAATCCGGCTCAAATCCGAGCTGGCTAGTATTATCAATCGTCCGATCGAAAGTCCGGGTAATTAGTACACTCATTCGATCGGAACCCTGCACGTATCCAATACGGCTACTACATCATTTCTCCAGAACCAGGGAAACTCTCTATGTGAAACTCTAAAGACTCGTCAATACACTGGCAGTAGGTTTAACCATAAGCACGTCAGCGGCACTAGCTGTACGTAACGGCCACCCTGGTATTGAGCGAAAGGAAGGCCGAAAGAGCAAACTCATCCGAACCCCTACTGAGCCAGTCCATGACAATCTCCGTACAGTTCGGTCTGTTCGTCTAAGAGTGTCGCATATCGAGTCTAGGAGGTGGATAAAGTTAAACCCCTAATAACGCAATATACATGTCGGTATGAAGCCCATCACCAACTGAGAAACTACTTATCCAAATCAGTAATTCTCGACCACCTTGGCCAAGTATTTCTGGTGATGGCTACCCATTCACCGCGCGACATCAACCCCCAATACCGAGAGAGACGAATCCCCGACAATCCGCTCTCTGCCTCTATGTGACTCGGGACTATACCCAACTAAAACCTGTTTGCACGACTCCTTTGAGCCGTGGTAGGATAGTAATCAAAGTACAGTGGGAACTCACATGAGACAAATAACGATCTTAGGTCGACAGAATAACCTGTACACATGTCACCTGGGAACTGCTATATGACAATAGGTATAATACCAACTAGTATGTTCCCGGCGATTCCGTCCATTGTACTCATAACCTAATGAGCACATGTATACTATCTTAGGTGACTAACTGACACCAATGGCTTATGAGACCGGCCACCGCCCCTCGTCAGGGTTTTGATAAGTATACACTAGTCTACTCCAGAGTATCGATGCTCAGTCTCGATACTCCCTCGACAAGGGACATTTAAGGATGTGCTTATAGACCACCCTGCTCCCACGTATATGGTCGCTATCATAATGCTAGTAGTCAAGCAAGAATCCTATGGGCTCTATCAACATATAATAGTGATCTGTAATACCACATAATGCATGTACAGCATACTATCATCTCGAGTAAGACTGTTCTATCCATATAGGTCCTCCCTCAATCACCATAATCGCATACCTGCGACTACAATAATTGACTTAAGGGCACTATAGCCAACAATCTCCCACTTGCACTTAAGGCTAATTATTGCGGTGTTGTATACTCACAGCCGGTATGATAACGAACACCCAACTTCTCTACTAATCAGTCTCGCAAAGCCCGTTTGAAAAACTATTGTGTTCGAGAAATAGCCTTAGTGAGTGGATCCACTCCAATGTTTCTATCTTTATCTCTCTATATCTTAACTTCACAGATAAAGACTATCTCCCGAAATGAGCGATACCTATCTTAGAATTTTTCTGGATATCTGATGGGACCCAGTTCACAAATGAACTCAAAATCCATCAAACTTCTTAGACCATATCATCCACTGAATTTAATCAGTATCCTACGCCATGCTTTCCTCAGTATCTGTTTGGACCACCTGTCCAACATATTGCCCTTCAAAAGAGGGAAAACTATAGCTCTGACAGTCACTCTGTCATCCAGGTCACCGTGAAAGCCAGATATGACAACCGCCTCCTGAAGGAGGCTGCCGTTACCATATACTAAGAACATCCACTTATGTTCATAACTGCTTACAAACGTTTCTCCAGGATTGGATTAATATATGTTTATTGCAGTTAGTGCAAAAGAAATATCTGGAGTGGTACTTGACATCTCATGATTGACTCAATTGCCTAAGCAAGAGATATGTCAATCATGCAAATCCCTCTCCTCGTCTGTCTAAAAGACATCTCTTTAGAGAGGGTGACTCCATCCCCTGCGGGTACACCACCACGCCAGAAGTCGTCTATTCTAAAACACCTTAGAATAGTGTCAAGTACCCAAATTGGAAAACTTCCCAAATTTAGATCTAAAACTATATATTTAGTTACCAGAATTCCTGATATTTTATCCAGATCCTATGTGGAGAAACACCTTGTGACAACCATAATATAACCGATCGTAGTATAGGAATATCACTTCCTATCAAGAGCATGTCATCCAAATATCTGGACATCATTCCACACTACCTTTTTACCAGGTCTATCTGTTGTTCTGATGAAGTCAAACTCTATGACTGTAATATCAAAACTAGATGATCTATCTCCGTTATAACTGCTTTAGTCTATAAATAGACATAAGCTACTTGCCCATTATGCTTCCACTGCTCTCACTGACTACAACAACCCTCTGACAGATTCATATACATGTGCACTTCTAAAGTTAATTTAGAACGACTCTATACTCATCCTCCTGCCAGATCACATAGTCTAGAACATCAGTAGTGGCAAGTTTGGGTAATCAAAAACCTCCATGTCACCGTCTTTGAGGAGACCGAAGTACCTCTCGGGTCCCTGAGGTTACCCACCAAATCCGTGGAGTGGCTAATGGAATGTCAAATCCAATTGAATTTTTAGGTTCTACTAAATTTTCAGTAATCATTTGTGGTTCTGGAATAACTTCCAGTTCTACCACACTCCCACTAATTTTTTCTGAAAAGCATTCATTTTACTAAAACTGTGGCGAGTCAAGAATAATATAACTATTGATCTTCCAGATAGTAGAGTGTTAAACTTCATCAAAGCCCGGGATAACCCACAAACTGCCATTACTAAAACGTGCCTAGAGTTTATCTGGATTCTGGTTTTAAGTATAAGCCGGACAACATCATATACCTTAACATCGTTAAGATATGAATCCATTCTATATATCCAATATAGAAACATAGGCACTAATTTAATTTGAACCAGATTCAAAATACATGCAGCCGTTTCCAGTGCATATCAACTAGATGGAAGGAGGCCAAGCAGCATTATTCATCAAGTAGAGCAGCCACACATGAGTGACCTGAGAGAGAAGCAAGTTCTCAAAACTATCAAAAATAAATAACTATAATAAATATTTCCATATGAACTTCATATCTACAAAATACAGAATTTCTTTAACATGTATTGCATAGATTAGGGTTATTTTATTATAAAAAAAACTACTAGCAAATTATTGTGCATGTGAAACCTTATGTTCAATCTCATCATCACTTTAAGGACCTTCACATGCAAAGATTGGATAGAGTTGATAGCCAATGCTTAAGGTGTGACACTAAACTAGAGGCCAAATACTACCTTTACAAGATTACACATTTAGTCAAAAAGTGAGAAAATCGTTAAATATTAGAGTTGTAACTATTGATACAAGAAGAATCCAATGCTTGGAACCTCATATAAATTGTAATGAAGACAGCTTGTGTAACAGCATAATACAAATGAAGAAAACTTGATAATTTTTTTTTAGGTTTTTGTTGTTTACTTAATAGACTATTTATGAAAGAATTAGAGAAGATAGAAGAGAATACATTTGCAATGAAAATCTAAATAGTTACAGAAAAGAGAAATGTATTGGAGGGAAAGGAGTCAAAGTTTCTAAGTGGTTACTAACGTGATCACTTAATGACCATTTAGAATTGAGTCATTGAATGCTCAAGTTAGAAGGAAGAAACGAAATGTCGGAATACGCTTTTTCCCTCCATCTTAGAACTGCATTTAACCCAACACTAAAAACCATGTGGCAACGAGTGTTTGACTGGTCTGGTATAATACTGAATTGATGTCTAGGCATGTATATGTAAATCTGTAAGTTTTTTTTATTTGAAAATGGTCCAGACAGTGTAATCTTATGATGATCTACTGTTAGTGTAAATTTGCAAATTTTTCTGAAAAGATTTCTTCCAGGAATTCTGCTCAAAACAAATCAGTTTTGCAGATCACTAAGAATTTTTTTTGCAATTTTTTTTCTTTCCAACGATAAATTTCTTCCTATGAAACAAAACCAAACATCGATATGGATCCACATGAAATTCCATGTGATTTACTTCAAACAACATTTAAAAAACTTAAGTCATGGATAAATTCTCAAAATACAAAGTAAATCCGTAAGAAAGTGTCACACATCGCTTCCCAGTGTACGGTAAGAAGACGCAACGGGTCACGCGACGTATTTACTCAGAAGTAAATACGCTAAGCGTAAATAAGCAACATAAAGTAAAATGTACATAAGAGACATGAATATAAATAAACAACAACTTTTATTTATTTAACAATTTTTTACAAGTACAACTGGAAATGTAAATACAGGAATAGAAAGAAATGCCTAAACAATGATATAACTGAAATGAAAAGTATATACAAGTGCCTACAGCTCTGAGTCGATGGCAAACTGCTCCAAGTCCTCAGTACTGGGCTTGATCTTTAGTGAGTCGGATCCACCTGACAACATTCCAAAAAAAAAAAGAAAATGAATGTCGTCAGCAAACAATCGCTCGGTAAATCCCAAAGAAAGAGAGAAGTAGAATAGATAAAAAAGAGAATATAACTGTATAATGTTATCTTTTGTTCTGTTATCGCAGTTGTTTGTAGGTTGGTACAGAATATGCCAGCGTATACGGAAAAAGTCCCACTATTCCGGAGACTAAGGTACACGGAGCACAAGGAACCGTTAAGCCACGGTACAACAGCAATGGATATTCAGGTTAGGTGTAATAAAGTGACCGTCTCGTGCCACTTCTAACACATTCCGTACCAGTCTACCCCTTTAAAAACCCCGTAATGTTTTTTGTATTGATTGTATGGTTTGTTTTGTAAATGGAAGACTTGAACCATGATATAATGTAAACATAATAGATATAAATTGATAGTCATATAATCAGAGTATATCCATGGTTCGGTTCAAGTCATGTTCATGTTGATATGAATTGTATTCTGGTAGTCATGGATTTATATTGTATTGCAGTTATACTTGAATTGAATTCAAGTCAGATTGATTTCATATTAGACGGAGACTCTGTCTGAGTCAGACAATTTAAAAGAAGTTGAAGTCCGGAATTAGTTTTCATGTTATTGGTAACTGCTGCACATGGACGGCAGGATTTGTGTCTTTTTCCAAGACAATTACCGTTTTGATAACACCGTTGTTAGGTTGTCTACCTTAGATAGGCAAGCACCCATATTCTCCGCCTCCCTAAAGTCAAGAGAACCGGTCCCGCTTAAACCTATGTTTACTAGGGTCCTTATTGTAAATTAATATAACTTGATAGGGTTTTATGAAAAATAGTTTTGATATATTTTCAAAATACATCTCGAGCATTTAATTATCGTCTTTAGGGTTTTCATAATTATAATTTTTATAAAGTGAAATATTCTAGTGGATATAACCTAGATTTCATTTTATATGGTATTTTAATGTAATATTGGAATTGTATTGGTTTGTAATGGTAGTTTCATGAAATTGGTGATTCCTTTGATTTAGAAAACAAGGAATATATATAATGTATACTTAAAGTAGATATTTTGATATAGTTTGTGTGTGTGTGTGTATTTATTTATATATAAAAATAGAATTTATTTATTAAATAGAAATCACATTTTTCTTAAAAATTGCATTAAAAATTCCATCGAGATCGAATGCTCCTTGTGGAGGTCTGCATCTCGCTCTACTAGGCCCGAAGATGTGCGATAACCTGCACCATCCCGATCAGGATTCCCCAAAATGGGTTGTAGAGACGTATTTGCAAGGAATTAAGTAATACACTCTTAAAGAAAACAGTTTTTGAATGTTTATTGTATTTAAATGTAAACTCGTATTTTCCTACAAACTATATTCCACAAATCATCGTGCTATGTCAAGAACGTGCGTTGTGATGAGATAGGTCATTACCTCATGAGTTTTCTAAAGGTATTATGGGTAAAATGAATAAACAATGGCGTATGTAAACATGATGGTATTTTACTGTAAAAGTGAAATAGAAATTGCAGTACCAATTATTTTGAGATGAAACTTGTTCTAATGTGTTTATTTATATTTGTTAAATATTATAAGAAGATATGGTAATTTATTTTTTTAAGAGAAATTGTGTTTTTAAAGAAAAGAGAGTCGGAAGTCGGAATAACTCTGCTTCCGACGGGTTTTGAAAAGAAGATGTTTAAGACTAGAAGTTGAGAAAGGTGAAAGGAACTTACAGATTGAAAATAAAGAAAAGAGATAGAGGAAGCTATTGGAATCATCAGGAAGTCGTTTCGTAGCCTTTCCGAAACGTCGCCGGAAGCTTACCCTTTACTAACTCCACTTGTACAACTTGGGACGTGGAAATTTTAGAGAGTTTTTGTATGGGATTTTTGAATAACGAGGGGTGAAATGTAGTGTGGTATTTATAGGGAAAATTAGGGTTTAGGGTAATGAATTTGAGAATTAAAATGTGCATTAAAATTTTGGTTTAATAGTGATTTTAAATTCTCTGGATAATTGCAGAGTAAACAAACAACATGGGAGTAGTGGGGTAGGCCAAGGGGTGCCAGGGGAAAAAAATCCAAGGCAATCCCTACGGATATGCCCGGCGGTGCCGGCCCCTCCTTCGCATCTCGCCGGTCCAAAACCGGTGGCTATGCGTGGATTTTCGCCACGTGTCCTGTCTATTGGTATACCTCAGTGCACGTTTTTGATTACTTTGTGACTTTTCATTTTACGTGTGATGCACGTGCAAACCTTTGAGCTTCTAAAACTTTAAAAGAAAAATCAACAAAAAAATAATGTGGCTGGGGGGAATCGATCACATGGGCTATGTCACAGCAGTGCAAAGCTTTACCAATGAGCTACAAGTTATTTCTTTCTGTTCAAAAGCAATTCAAATACTTATAATGTACAAAGGATTGTAAATACTCCATTTGTACATTA
This sequence comes from Agapanthus africanus, assembly GCA_030015575.1. NCBI lineage: Eukaryota > Viridiplantae > Streptophyta > Magnoliopsida > Asparagales > Amaryllidaceae > Agapanthus > Agapanthus africanus. The sequence goes on from JASDDO010000004.1 coordinate 333,485,729, forward strand.
AGTTTTAATCAAATTTTCTGTACACTGAAACAGAGTTGTTACATTCTACCCTCCTTACAAAAATTTTGTCCTTGAAATTTACATTTATTTTAAGGACTAATTTACAAACAATTGAGGGTATTTTGTACGCATGCCGTCCTCACGTTCCCATGTTGATTCTCTTGGTGAGTCTTTTCTCCACATCACTCGAACCAAGTTTACTTCCTTGTTTCGAAGTGACTTCACTTTTCTATTCAAGATTTCAACAGGTTGTTGCTCACAGGATAAGTCTGGCTGTACAGTGAGCTCGAAGTGATCAAGAATATGACTGGGGTCACTCACATACCTTCTGAGTTGAGATATGTGGAACACATTGTGCACTCCTTTCAATGAAGATGGAAGTGCCAAGCGATAAGCCACTTCTCTGACTCGTTCGAGTATGTCGAACGGTCCAATATATCTTGGACTGAGCTTACCCCGTCTTCTAAAGCGAATCACTCCATGGTTTGGAGATATCTTCAAAAATAAATGATCTCCCGTTTGGAACTCCAAGTGATGGCGCTTTGGATCAGCCCAGTATTTCTGTCGATCTTGGACTATGCGCATTCTTTCCCTGATAGTGCGAACTATATCGACTATTGCTACTATCATCTCAGGTCCAAAGAATTCTCTATCTCTGATGTCGTCCCAACTTAATGGCGATCAAAACTTCCTTCCATATAGAGCTGCAAATGGTGTCATTCCTATACTTGTTTGGTAGCTGTTGTTGTATGAAAACTCCACAAGATGTAGGTGATCTTCTCACGATCCTCCAAAATCTAGTATACACGCTGTTAGCATATCTTCAAGTATCTGAATAGTTTGTTCAGACTGTCCATCTGTTTGTAGATGGTAAGCTGTACTGAAGTTCAGACTTGTTCCCAAGCTAGCTTGTAGATTCTGCCAAAATTGCGATCGGAATCTGGTGTCACGATCGGAGACAATACAAACCGGTACTCCTTGTAATCTCACGATTTCCTGCATGAGTTCATGGGTATCAGAAATAGTACACATTGAAAAGTTTAAATCTTACTTAGATTCTTACCTCCATGTACTTCTTTGCTAGTGTCTCGGTAGATTGGCCAACTCGAAATGGGATGAAGTGAGACGACTTTGTGAGTCGATCCACAATAACCCATACCGCATCGTTACCTTTCATGTTGTGAGGAAGTGCAGTCACGAGATCCATAGTGATGTGTTGCCACTTCCATTCTGGGATAGGTAACAGTTGAAGTAAACCAGCTGTCCTGTGATGTTCAACATTTACTTGCTGACACACCAGGCATTTAGCGACGCATCTAGCTACTTCACGCTTCATTATATGCCACCAATAATTTTGACGTAGATCTTTATACATCTTTGTGTCTCCAGAGTGTACTGAATAAGGAGAGCTGTGAGATTTTTTCATCAACTCTTCCCGTACATGACCATTTGGTACACACAACCTGATGCCGTATCTCAAAGACCCATCTTCATGGATGAGGAAGTCTGTTCTAAGTCTACTTTCTACTTGTTCTCTGATCTTTTGAACCTTAGCATCACTTACTTGAGCTGCTTTGAACTGATTGACAATGGTAGATTGAACTTGTAAGTTCATCAAACTTGAAGCGTTACCTGGCATGACCACTTTTATCTCTATCTGATACAAATCTTATTGAAGTTTCTACTGTGCAGTGAAATTCAATGCTAATGGTTGGCGAATAAGTGCATCAGGTACTACATTCACCTTCCCTGGATGATATTGTAGATTGATGTCAAAATCTGCCATAAGTTCTAACCATCTTCTCTGCCGCATATTCAACTCTTTCTGAGTAAACAGATATTTCAGACTCTTATGATCTGTGTATATGTCCACTCGTTCACCAAGAAGATAATGGTGCTAAATCTTGAGTGCAAAGATTACGGCCGCCAACTCCAAATCATGCGTCGGATAATTGCTCTTATGAATCTTCAGCTGTCTTGATGCATAAGCTATGACTTTACCGTGCTGATGTAGAACACATCATAATTCCTTACCTGATGCATCGCAATGTACTTCAAAACCACCAGATTGGTCCGGTATGACAAGGATAGGTACTGATATCAATCTTGACTTGATTTCAACGAAAACTCGTTCGCATGCTTCTGACCATAAAAATTCTTCATCTTTTCGTGTGAGCTTGGTCAGGGGTGTTGCAATCTTCGAAAATACTTCAATAAACCTTCTGTATCCTGCTAAACCCAAGAAACTTCGAATGTCCTTCACTGACTTCGGTGTCGGCCATTCTCTTACTGCTGATACCTTAGCTAGATCTACAGATATTCCATCGCCTGATACAATATATCCGAGAAAACCGCCTTGATCTAGCCAAAACTCGCACTTGTTGTACTTGGCATAAAGTTGATGCTGTTGTAAAGTCTCCAGGACAATTCATATGTGTTCAGCATGTTCTTTCCGACTCTTAGAATACACTAGAATGTCGTCGATGAAGATGACAACAAACCTGTCTAGGTACTCTCGGAAAACTTGATTCATTAGGTTCATGAATATAGCCGGTGCGCTGGTCACTCCAAATGGCATCACAAGAAATTCGTAATGTCCATAGCGAGTTCTGAATGTCGTTTTATGGATATCAGATTCTTTGACCTTCATTTGATGATAACCCGAACGAAGATCTAACTTGGAGAAAACGCAAGACCCATTTAGCTGATCGAACAGGTCGTCGATGCACGGAAGTGGATACTTGTTCTTTATAGTTACTTCGTTCAGAGCTCTATAATCAATACACATTCGATATGAACCTTCCTTCTTCTTCACAAGTAGAACTGGTGATCCCCAACTTGAAGTGCTGGGACGAATCCATCCTTTCGTTAATAATTCGTTCAACTGAGTACGGACCTCTATCAAACCTTCAGGGCTTAACTGATACGGTGCTTTAATCACCGGTTGTTCTCTAGGTACTAAATCAATGATGAAATCAAGAGCTCGATCGGTAGGCAAACCTGATATGTCTTCAGAAAATACATTATTGAACTCTCAAACTACCTCTGGCTTCGATCCTTCCTCCGTTTGAAGTGATACAATCACTGCCTTCTTCGGTTTTGCCTTGTATGTGCTTGGTTCCAGGGTACGGTCTCCACTTTTGAAATAAAAGACCGGATGGTCTAGAATCTCGAACATTACCCTCCTTTGACGACAGTCGATGGTAGAGTAAAAAGTTCTGAACCAATCCATACCCAAAACGACATCAAAATTTGGTATGTCCAGCACCTGGAAGTCAGCATAGAATTCTCTACTGTAGACGACCACTGGACACAGGTCGTATCCTATTATTTCCTTTAGAACGCCATTCCCTGAACTGACATTCCAGCTGGATACGAGAGGTTTGACTGAAATCGCATGAGTTCGGATGAACCGTTGCGACATAAAGCAATGAGATGCTCCAGTATCGAAGAGTGCTAGTGCAGGAAGTGAGGCTACTAAGATCGTACCTAAGTTATGTAGGATATGTTTAGGTATAGGAAGTATTGTGAGTATAGCAAGTATTGAACAGCTATGAAAATTGAAATGTTACCAGTAATGACTTGGCCAGTGGCTTCAGCTTCTTCCACAATCATTGTGAAAGCCCGTCGCCTCGGCACATTCCTCTTTGCTGGAGGAGCATTCCTCTGTCCGTTCCATTTTCCTTGAGGTAAGTTCCTTTAAGCTTGATGGAACTGACGAGGAGGAGGTCCAGCCGGTCAATGAGATGGTGGAGCTGGGAGAGCTAGTCGTGGAGCAGGTGTCTGGATGGTTGGTCGCTGCTGATAAGTGATTGCTAGTCTGGGTGCAGCATTTGGATTGAGTCTTCGAGGAAAAGACCAAATATCATGTGTGGCCGAGCCGCAGACTAAGCAAAGGCGATTTTCACACCGGCAGTCCTTCACTAGGTGTCCATCCCTTCTGCAGTAAGTGCAAAAGGCTGTGCTGGGCCGGTTGATTGGTACTCCCGGTCTCCTGGGCGCAAAAGGTGGCCTTGAAAAGGCTCTTCCTGCCAGCTGAGTGGCAGGGCGCTTCACTCCGGCAGATTGGGGTCTACCCTTCATCTTCACCACTGCCTCATATCGACGGGCAGCTTTCAGGGCCCGTTCGTGGGTTGGGAAATCCCCTGTAGCTAAGGCAGCTTGGATCACCGGATCTAACCCTTGCTGAAATCATGTATACCTGATCTCAGCAGTCGGTGTCAAGTGTGCCATGAACCTGTTAAGGTCTTGTGTTAGCTGTGTAGTATGTGATATAAGAAAATCGAATATTGAGACATATCTTACCTACTGAGTATGGTAAACTCAGCATCATACTCAGATTTGGTCCACATCAAACCCTATTGTAGGTGGATGAATTGCTGCTCCATGTCAAATCGGGCAGTCTCTGGAAAGTACTTCATGTCGAACATGTCGCGAAAGGTTTTCTATTCGATCGGTTGGTCAAGACGGCTTTCTTCTGCCTTCCACCAAACTTGGGCATTGTCGGTGAGTTGCAGCTTCGCAACCCGTACCTAAGCGATCTCTGGCATTTGTGCTGCTTCCAGATCATCCTCAATGCTCTGAGCCATTCTTCCGCTTCCAGAGGGCTCTCTTTTCCCAAAAATTGTTTTGGGTGCAATGCCCGGAATTGCTTTACTCCGGGCGCTTCCGCTTCTGGACGGTTTAGTAAGATAGCAGTATGCTGCTGCTATCCTTCCAGGAAGCTTTAGATTGCCTCAAGCAGTACCATCTGCTCATTGATCGAAACAGCAACGGTAGGCGTAAGCGGTAGAGGTGGTGATGTGTTGTTGAAATTGGTGCTGGTATTGTTTGGAGAATCCATAACCTTGAAAGAAAAATAGGGTTAGCATAGACTCAAAGTATATGAAATTGTAAGATTCAAGGAATATGAAATGTAAAGAATGTTTTTAGTTGCTGATTCTTGTGTTATATTGCTTTGGACTTCATGCAGAATTGACCAGCATGTCCATACAGAACTGACCTGCATGGGCCGCCAACAAAACCTGCCACGCCCCGCTTTCCGGTGTACGGTAAGGAGACGCGACGGGTCGCGCGACGTATTTACTCAGAAGTAAATATGCTAAGCGTAAATAAGCAATATAAAATAAAATGTACACAAGAGATATGAATATAAATGAACATCAATTTTTATTTATTTAACAATTCTTTACAACTACAACTGGAAATGTAAATACAGTAATAGAAAGCAATGCCTAAACAATGGCATAACTGAAATGAAAAGTATATACAAGTGCCTACAGCTCTGGGTCGATAGAAAACTGCTCCAATTCCTCAGTACCAGGCTCGATCTCTAGTGAGTTGGATCCACCCGACAACATTCTAAAAAAAGAAGAAAAGGAATGTCGTCAGCGAACAATCGCTCGGTAAGTCTTAAAGAAAGAGAGAAGTAGAATAGACAGAAAAAAGAATATAACTGTATAATGTTATCTTTCATTCTATTATCGCAGTTGTTTGTTGCTTCGTACAGAATAAGCCGGTGTATACAAGAGGAGTCCCGCTATTCCGGAGACTAAGGTATACGGAGCACAAGAAACCGTTAAGCCATGGTACAATAGCAATGGATATTCATGTTAGGTGTATTAAAGTTAGCGTCCCGTGCCACTTCTAACACATTCCATACCAGTCTACCCCTTTAAAAACCCCGTAATGTCTTTTGTATTGATTGTATGGTTTGTTTTTTAAATGGAATACTTGCCGAAACCATGATATCATGTAAACAGAATGGATATAAATGGATAGTCATGTAATCAGAGTATATCCATGGTTCGGTTCAAGTCATGTTCATGTTGATATAGTTGTACTCTGGTATTCATGGATTCATGTTGTATTGCAGTTATACTTGAATTGAATTCAAGTCAAATTTATTTCATATTAGACCGAGACTCTGTCTGAGTCAGACACTTTAAAAGAAGTTGAAGTTCTGAATTAGTTTTGATGTTATCGGTAACTGTTGCACATGGACGGCAGGATTTGTATCTTTATCCAAGACAATTACCGTGTTGATAACACCATTGTTAGGTTTTCTATCTTAGATAGGAAAGCACCCATATTCTCCGGCTCCCTGAGGCTCAAGAGAACTGGTCTCGCTTAAACCAATGTTTACAAGGGTCCTTACTGTAAATTAATATAACTTGAGGGGGTTTTTTGAAAAAATAGTTTTGATATATTTTCAAAATACACCTCAACTATTTAATTATTGTCTTTAGGGTTTTCATAATTGTAATTTTTATAAAGTGAAATATTCTAGTGGATATAACCTAGATTTCATTGTATATGGTATTTTAATGTAATATTGGAATTGTATTGGTTTGTAATGGTAGTTTCATGAAATTGGTGATTTTTTTTTATTTAGAAAACATGGAATATATATATATATATATATATATATATATATATATATATATATTGTATATTTAAAGTAGATATTTTAATAGCATTTATATAAAAGAAAATAGAATTTATTTATTAAATAGAAATCACATTTTTCTTAAAAATTACATTAAAAATTCCATTGAGATCGAATGCTTTTTGCGGAGGTCTGCATCTTGCTCTACTAGGTCCGAGGATGTGCAATAACCTGCACCATCCTGATCGGGGTTCTCCAAAATGGGTTGTAGAGACGTGTTTGTAAGGAATTAAGTAATACACTTTTTTTTAAAAATGATTTTTGAATGTTTATGGTATTTAAATGTAAACTCGTATTTTCCCACAAACCATATTCCACAAATTATGGTGCTATGTCAAGAATGTGTATTGTGATGGGATAGGTCATTACCTCGTGAGTTTTCTAAAGGTATTATGGATAAAATGAATAAACAATGGCGTATGTAAACATGATGGTATTTTACTGTAAAAGTGAAATAGAAATTGCAATACGAATTATTTTGAGATGAAACTTATTCTAATGTATTTATTTATATTTGTTAAACATTATAAAAATATATGATAATTTATTTTTTTAAGAGAAATTGTGTTTTTAAAGAAAAGAGAGTCGGAAGTCGGAATAACTCCGCTTCCGATGGGTTTTGAAAAGAAAATGTTTAAAACTAGAAGTTGAGAAGGTTGAAAGGAACTTACGGATTGAAAATAAAGAGGAGAGATAGCGGAAGCTGTTGGAATTGTCGGAATTTTCCCGAAACGTCGCCGGAACCTTGCCCTTTGCTAACTCCACCTGTACAATTTGGGACTTGAAAATTTTAGAGAGTTTTTGTATGGGATTTCTGAATGAGAAGAGGTGAAATGTAGTGTGGTATTTATAGGGAAAATTAGGGTTTAGAGTAATAAATTTGAGAATTAAAATGTGCATTAAAATTTTTGTTTAATAGTGATTTTAAATTCTCTGGATAATTACAAAGTAAACAAACAATATAGGGATAGTGGGGTAGGCCGTGGGGTGCCAGGGAAAAAAATCCAAGGCAATCCCTATGGATATGCCCGGCGGTGCCGGGCCCTCCTTCACATTTCGTCGGTCCAAAACCGGTGGCCTGTGCTTGGATTTTTGCCACGTGTCCCTGTCTGTTGGTATATCTCAGTGCACGTTGATTATTTTGTGACTTTTTATTTTAAGTGTGGTGCACGTGCAAATCTTTGAGTTTCTAAAAGTTTAAAAGATAAATAAAAAAAATAATGTAGCTAAAGGGATTCAATAACATGGGCTATATCACAGTAGTGCAAGGCTTTACCAATGAACTACAAATTACTTTTTGCTATTCAAAAGTAATTCAAATACTTATAGTGTACACATGATTGCAAATACTCCATTTGTACATTAACTTTTAATCAAATTTTCTATACATTGAAACGGAGTTGTTACTGAAAGTGTGATCTAAGGTTCGAAATTTGGGAAATACTCTAGATCTGGGTTCGAAATTACGGAAACACCCTAGATCTAGGTTCGAAATTTGGAAATATCATCTAGGGTTCGAATTTCAGGAAATTTATCTTAATTCTTCACCGGATCTAAGCTGTCGTTCCGTCGATTTCGTGTCGCTGCTGTCGTCCCATCAGTTTCATGTCGCATTAAGTAAAGATCTTGGTTCCTCAAAGAATTTCTCTACGAAACTGTGATTCCCAACCAAATCGCTACTGGAAATTTCGGTTTTCTCTTTCCCAAACGAGATCGAGTATTATTTTGAGAAAGACTTTGAGAAAGACGATGGTAATAAGTTCATTTGAGAAAGATTTAACGCCAGGGTCTATGGGGTAACAATTGTAAAGCTCAGGGGATTTTTGACCAACGGCAGAACGATTTGGGAATTTCTGGATATTACCCCAAATTTCAACGGGGTTTCCGTAAAATAACCCTTTAATAATATGTTGATCAAGAAAAGCTGTGTCGATCATTTATAATATTTTTATGGATTGAATAGAGCTGCTTTCCTCCGTAAGAAAAATTGTTGTTTAACATCTTTTCGCCGATGTTGCATTTATATATCTTATTGATTTTTTAGTTGCAAGTTTATATCCTAAAATATTTTATGTTAGCACTTAACTAGCTTCTTTTAGGCGATGTTAGAATACACCTTTAAAAATTCCACCTGAGAAAAATATGACATATCCAGGACATTTCTACTCCTAAGCAGGTTGAAGGATTTTTAAATATAATTTCACTTACGCACCCTCCCCACATTTCTTCTTCTTCTTTTTACCCTGATATTCTTTTATGGCTTCTTTTTCTGGAAACTTAGGCGGATCTTATTGAAATTTCACATCTAATCCTTCAATTAAGAAGTTTTGGGTTCTAGATTCTTAACGAAAGGCACTACGGTAAAATTTTTGGGACGACCGAAGTAAAATGGGAAAAACAAAACTCCAGACATTTTAATATTATTACAGGCGAGAGCAAAATGGCTATTTTTCAATTGTGCCATGGATATATGCTATCGATATAAGTGCAAGAAAAAATCAAGGGTAAATTCTCAAACCTTCCAAACACTTTTTTCCGTTGTCAAAAACTTATGGTCTCTAAACTGTAGTCAAAACCTTTTTAGAAAAGGTTTTAGTTGTCAAAAAAAAACCTTACTTATGATATCTAGTAGTTCCCTGTCTTATAATATTTAAACAAATGTCTGTGATATCCAAGCAGTTTCTTGTGATGTCTAAATAGTTTGTATGAATTTATCAGATATAATATGCTACTATGTACATATGCAAGAAAAATTTCCAAAAAAGTTTTAACCTTCTTTTGAGGTCATGAGGTTTTTGACAGCGGAAAAATTGCTCGGGGAATTTTTTTTTACAATTTACCCAAAAATCAATCACGTATAGTATGAAAGTCGTCGATGACCCAGGCAGTTGATGGATACATATGGACGCGGACGTCCCATCAACTCACCTCCTTCAGATACATTTAAGAGGGATGGAAAAGATTGTTACCTTTCGCTCTCCCTTCCTTTAATGCAATTAAATCCACTCTTTTTTCAGAATAATGAAAAAATAAAAATAAAAAAACCAAAAAAATACAAACGATCCAGAATTTAAGATTTAAAATTCATAAAGCGGCACATTCTATTTTCCCTCTTTTTTCCTCCAATTTTTAAGCGTCATGTTCATGGCGTTGCTTGCTTTTGCTGCAGGGTAAAGAAAGCTACAGCAGAAAAAAATAACTTAGAAATAGGAATGCTAATGTCACCCGCCAGTAAATAAAAGTAACCTGTCGGTTTCCACTTTCCACTCCATGCACTCCTATCCACCGGATGAATTCCATATAAACTACCTGATTGATAATTGAGCGATAAGCGAATTTAATATGGATATAGATATTACCATATACATATCTGACAGTCGTAGGCAAATTCGAATACGGATATTGATAGTTATTGGAAATAAAAATTAGTATCTGTAGTTTTTAAAAGCCGGATGCGGATACAGATATCAAATGAATATTGAAAAATTTTACGCGATAAAGTAAAAAATTATTATGTTTAGTATCGGATACACATACGGAATGTATATAAAACCATATCCATATCAAGTGGTGATGGTAATGGTGAACTCCAGAAGAAGTCCTTTACCGATTTGAGCTTTCAGAGTGATAAGGACGACTGAAAGTCAGTCTCGGGTTTTGTCTTTACCCTCAGTAGAGGGACTGTATGTTGGAAGGGTTCCAAGCTATATACAATAGCAAACTCGTTGATAGAGGTTAATTACATCGCTATCAACGATGCTGCCAAAGAGGCTGTCATGAGATGAATTAGGTTCCTACCATTGGACATCCAATACATATGTATTGTGATGATAATAGAGCTGTGTCTTTGGCCTAGGAACCCCGGTCCCGTCAGCGATCCAGACATATTCTTAGACAGTATCACCTGATCAGGAAGATAGTTAATTCCAAGAGATCGAGGTCGGGAGAGTTGACACAGAGGATAACACAACGGATCCACTCACCGAGGCCATCCCCCAGATGCTATTCGAGAGACTTTTGGGTCGTTGGGTATGAAATACTACAACAACTGGCATTAATGCAAGTGAGAGATTGTTAGTAATATGTATGCCCTAGAGGCCATTATTGATAATATAGTGGAAGCTTGGACATATAAATAGAGGACTTTCTTGCTCGACATGATAATATGCTACCATGTTACCTTTATCTTAACATGTAAACTGGTATTTATACTTTCTGTCTCTTACATGTTGATAAAGCCCTTAGGATATATACTTGACTACTAGGACTATGATGAGATCATACTAGTGGGGCCAGGATGGTCCAAAAGTATATCCTTTAATCAGTTCCTAGTCGAGAGAATATCGAGACTAGGGCATCGATATTCCATAATAGACTAGTGTGTACGTTTCTTGTCCCTTAGAGGGCGATAGTTGATCCCACAACCATTGGTGTGTGACATCAAAGATTGTACACAGGTGCTCATTGGAGAATGGGTACACCGAATGGACTCGCCGAGGACTCCTATGTGGTAGTATACCTATCGTCAGATAGCAGTCCTCAGGTGACACTGGTACAGATTAGTCTGTAGACTCGAGATCGTCATAGAGTTTTGTGCGGCTCCCAATGTGGTTTGATTTCCTCCCTACCACGCTCAAAGGAGACGTGCAAACAGGTGGATTTTGGGTACAGTCCCGAGTCGCATGGAGGAAATGAGCGATAGGAGGGGTTTTATCTCTCCCGGTATTGGGGTTGATGTTGCGCTATACTCGATTGGCTATAACTGGAAGTCCCTGGCCAGGGTTGCTGCCGAGATTTACTGATAAGTGTTATCAATAGTTTCTCGAACCGTTATAGGCTAGATATCGGCATGACTTATCACATTACTGAGGACTGACGTTTACTAGCCCCTAGACATGATATGCGACATATCAGACGAAAAGACCGGACTGTACGGTAGTGTTACTGATAAGCTTCATGGAGACTATGGACAAGCTTGCTTGTTAATCTTTATATCGCTCAATACCCGGGTAGCCGTTACGTTCAGCTAGTACCGCTGACGGCTTGTGGGTGACTGATGTGATCGTCACCTACTGCTGGCGTATTGACGAGTCTTTAGAGTCCCACACAGAAGTTCCCTGGTTTAAGCGAAACGAAATAGTACACATATGTGATATGTGTATGAGCCTGATTAAATACGAGTATGTGATACCGTATTTTAATCTGGAAGCTATCTGTTATCGGTTCGGTTATATGTGATATAACCTGATTGTTGAATCAAGTGTTGATTTGATAATGTGATATACAGATAAATAATATTAGTCGGTCATATGTGATATAACCGGATTATTAAATCAAGTGTTGATTTAATAATGTGATATATATTATATGTGATATAATTATATCTTAACTAATATCATTAGCTCACTAATTATTCTTCATTATAAATATATTAATATATATATATAATAATAATAATAATAATAATAATAATAATAATGAAGCATGATATATGAATTTCTATGTTTGAGAAAAATAGAAAAGATGTGGAAAATGGGAGCATCGTTTCAAGCATGGGCTTTATGTTATTTTATTCATCTTGACTCACTATTCAAGCATGGTTGCAATTTTATATTGCTAATTCCATGCTTGAATGAGTGAGGGGTCAAGAGTTGTCATTCATTCTTTGCTCAATTCTCAATACTTAGCCATTTGTTCTTGAGTTGCTCCCATGGTTGCTCTCTAGCTTCTTCATCTTCCTCATTTGTCATGGTTCGAGCTTTAACCCTCGCATGAGATGTTAATCATGAAGTTTGAACACAAACATGCGAGCTTTAACATCCCCTACTTCATCATCCTACACTTGACTAGCGATCGAGTGTAGCGTGTTTCCTATGCTAAAGAGTTTAGTGTAGAGGTAGCTTGAGTTGAAGGGACTTCGCGTGGATCATGTTCGGCACAAAGGTCATCCGAGAAAGCTCGTCCAAAGCCTCAAGTGGAGCCTAGAGGAGTCGTGGGACTAATACACGGAGCATGTGAAGTGAAGGACTCGATCTACGAGGGTATAACCATCTTTCACTTCTTTAGTTTTAGTAGATATCAAACTATAACCCTAATCACCTAGCTAAAGATCTTATTTAGTGTAGATTAGCACCCCGAAAAATTTAAAAATGGCATGCTTGATGCTTGTAAAACCCAGTGGGGTGCTAGCGTACACTTTCAGTAATTGCCAAGGATTACAAAAATACTGATTAAAAGAAACCCGTTTTGAAAAGGTGTAGTATTTTAATGAACATGTGTTTAGAATATCGTGCTATGCAACCATAGTGTGTGTGTGGGGGGGGGGGGTTGGTCGTTACCCCGTGAAATTTTCCTAAAGGTAGATAAACTAGTTACCGAGAAAGGTTATACTAAAGTTCATGGTATTTTAATGAAAAAGTTTGTTATATGTTTGTTTCACATGAAAGTTTTTATTAAACTAAAAGCTAATGATGTGAATAAGGTTAAGCTTATTATAGAATGTTAGTTTGATCTAATTTGCTTATCACGTGGATTACAAATATTAAAAAGAAGATTATATCAGAGATAACTCCACTTTTGTCGATTTGTTTTAAAAATTGTTTTGAGATGGAAAGGGAGAGAGATGAAGGGACTTACAAGTTTAAATCGTTATCAAGGATGGGGGGGAAGCTTTCGGGTGTCGTGGTGTCGTCGGAAAGGTTTCGGTCGTCGAGTTTGGCTTGCTACTCCACTTGGTCCTTAGAGAGTTTGAGAGAATTTTTGATAGAATTTTCAGAATGGGGAAGAGCTAGGAGATGGGGTGCTTTTTATAGTGAAGAATTAGGGTTTGAGAATTAAAAATTTGGATTAAAAGAATTAAAATGGTTCTAAATGATGAATTTAAAGATCACTGTTTAATTGCAGGGAAATAAAACAGTGCAGGGGAGTTGAGGGGAGCTGAAGGGACGAGTGTGCAAAGCACGGAGGTGATTGGGGGTAATCCAACCGTCGGCGCCGGCCTAAAGGAAGAAACGGGCAGTCTGATTTTGAGGGTTTGCCTCGAGATTCCTGCCATGTGTCTAAATGTGTGTTTACTCCTCTTTGCGCCTGTTTGATTTTTCTGAAACTTTTCGTTTCTCCGTGTATTGCATGTGTAACTCTTGGGCTTCCAAAAAATTAAAAAGAAAAATCTGGGTTTGATGGGATTCGAACACACAGGCTATGTTATAAATGTGTAGAGCCTTTACCAGTGAGCTATAAGTTGCTTCTTGCTTTTATTGAAAAAAATAACCTATAACTCTTACACAGGCTTTAATACCCTTTTCTGTACATTAACAAGCAATTTTTGTACAGGAATTTCAGAGTCGTTACATTCTATCCTCCTTATAAAAATTTCGTCCTCGAAATTTACATTTACATAGAGACTAATTTTCAAAGAGATAATGCTATCGTGCTCGCATATCTTCTTCTCGTTCCCATATCGATTCTCCTGGAGAGTCTTTTCTCCACATTATCCGGACCAAGTTCACTTCCTTATTCCGTAAGGTCTTCACCTTTTGGTCCAGGACCTCAACTGGTTGTTGCTCATAAGTCGGATTGGTCTGTATAGTGAGCTCTGAGTGATCAAGTATGTGGTTGGGGTCGCTCACATATCGTCGTAGTTGGGATATGTGGAATACATTGTGCACTCCTTCCAATGAGGGTGGTAGTGCTAAACGGTACGCCACTTCTCCAACTCGTTTGAGTATGTCGAACGGTCTTATGCATCCTGGAATGAGTTTATATCTCATGCCAAAACGTAACACTCCTCTGTTTGGAGAGATTTTCAGGAATACATGCTCTCCGAGTTGGAACTCTAGATGTCGACGCTTTTCATCTGCCCAATGTTTCTGTCGGTCTTGGGTTATGCGCATCTTTTCCCTGATCGTGCAAACCGCGTCCACAGTTGCTATGATCATCTTTGGTCCAAGCAGTTCACGATCCTTGTAACTCAACGATCTCCAACATTTTCGTCCGTAGAGTGCTGCGAATGGTGCCATCCCAATACTGGCCTGATAGCTGTTGTTATATGAGAACTCCACAAGGTGTAGGTGATCTTTCCATGAACCTCTGAAGTGTAACATACAGGCTCTCAGCATATCTTCCATTATATGAATTGTTCGCTCGGATTGTCTGTCCGTTTGTGGATGGTACGTCATGCTGAAATTCAGACTCGTTCCCAGGCTAGCTTGCAGGCTCTACCAAAACTGTGATCAAAATCTTGTATCACGATCAAAGAAAATACAAACAGGTACCCCATGTAATCTTATGATCACGTGCATAAGTTTATGGGTATCAAGATAAGTAGGGTACATCTTGAAGGTATAAATCTTACTTTAGATTTTTACTCACCTCCATGTACTTCCTTGCCAACGTCTCAGTTAACTGGCCAACTCTGAATGGAATAAAGTGAGCCGACTTGGTGAGTCGATCCATAATAACCCAAATCATGTCGTTACCCTTCGTGCTGCGAGAGAGTGCAGTCACGAAGTCCATGGTAATATGCTGCCATTTCCATTCTGGGATTGATAACGGCGGAAGTAGATCAACGGTTCTGTGATATTCAGCCTTCACTTGCTGACACACCAAACACTTGGCTATGCTCCTTGCTACTTCGTGGTTCATTCCATGCCACCAGTAGTGTTGCCGTAGATTCTTGTGCATCTTCGTGCCACCGGGATGTACAGAATAAGGAGAGCTATGAGCTTCTTTCATCAACTCTTCTCGAATATGGCTGACTGCACGCATAAACGGCTTCCATATCGCAAGGATCCATCTTCATGGATGATGAAATCAGTTCGTAGTCCACTTTCTACTTGTTCTCGGATTCTTTGTGTAACAACCCTAAACTTTCTCTACAGAATTTTTTTCAAAAATACAGAAAGGAATACTTGAGCCTGAGCACAAGTTCTAAATTTGATTGCTTTTGAATAGCGAGAAAACATTTGTAGCTCATTGGTAAAGCCTTGCACTACTGTGACGTAGCCCCTGTGATCGAATCCCCCCAGCCACATTATCTTATTATTTAATTTTTCTTTTAATCTTTAGAAGCCCAAAGGTTTGCACGTGCACAATACGTAAAATGAAAAGTCACAACAAAAACAAACATATGCAAAATGTTATATACACTGAACATGACACGTGGCAAGAATCCAGACCTAACCTACCCAAATTGGACCGGTGAGATCTTGTTTTGGGCCGGCACCATCGGTCCAAACCGTACCAAATGCTCGCAAAATTTAACCCTAGCACTCCTTGGCCTACCCAACTACCCCCATATTGTTTGATTTCTCTGCATTTATCCAGAGAATGATAAATCGCCTCTTTAATCCATTTTTAATGCACATTTTAATTCTATTCTTCATTACCCTAAACCTTAATTTTTCCTATAAATACCGCACCACATTTCACCTCTCCTCATTCAGAATTTCCTCACAAAAACTCTATAAAATTTTCAAGTCTCAAGTTCTGGAAGTGGAGTTAGCAAGAGGCGAAGTTCCGACGAAGTTCTAAGGAGATTCCGGCGACGAAACGACGTCCCGACACTTTCCTAGTCTTCCCCCTTCTCCCCTCTAACCTTGTAGCCAGTAAGTCCCCTCTCCCCCTCTCATCTTCTATTATAAAAACTTTAATTTCTAAAACCCGGCGGAAGCGGAGTTAATCCGACTTCCGATTCGGTTTTTCTTTAAAATTCTATTTTTCTTAATCAATAAAATACCATACTCTCATACAATGTTTAACAAACATTAACAAACATATTAAAACAAGTTGTATCCCAAAAGAATCTTTTATGCAATTTTATTGTATTATTACGGTAAAATACCATATAATTTACATTTCGCCATATTTCACATAATACTTGTATTACCTTTAGATAACTCACGAGTTAATGACCTACCTCATCACAACGCACATTTTTTTATATAGCACGATGAAATTTTGGACATTAGTTATGGGATAATACGACATTACAAATAAATACCATCAAACTTGCGAAACCATTTCTTTAAAAGTGTGTTAGTCAATTCCTTGCAATTGCGCCTCTATAACCCACTTTTGGGGACCCTGTTCAGGATGGTGCGGATTATCGCACATCCTCGGGCCTAGTAAAGCGAGATGCAGACTTCCGAAAGGATCATTCGATCTCGATGGAATTTTAATGCATTTTTCTTTAGAAAATGAGATTTCTACAAAAATAAATAAAATTTATTTTTATTAAATATATATATATATATATATATATATATATATATAACTATTATCAAAATATCTATTTTAATTATATTATATAAATATTCCAAGTTTTCTAAATCAAAGGAATCACTATTACAGGAAAATACCATTACAATTCAATGCAAAATACCGATATTTCAATAAAATACCATATACTATGAAAACTAGGTTTTACTCACTAAAAAATTCACTTTTATAAAATATACATCTATGAAAACCCTAAAGACGATAATTAAATATTTGAGGTGTATTTTGAAAATATATCAAAACTATTTTTACATAAAACCCCTCAAGTTATAGTAAATTACAATAAGGACCATAGTAAATATAGTTTAAGCGGGACCAATTCTCTTGAGCCTCAGGGAGCCAGAGAATGTGGGTGCTTGCCTATCTAAGGTATACAATCTAACAAACGGTGTTATCAACATGGTAATTGTCTTGGGAAAAAACACAAATCCTGTCGTCCATGTGCAGCAGTTACCGATAACATCAAAACTAATTCAGGATTTCAAGTTCTTTTCAAAGTGTCTGACTCAGACCGAGTCTCAATCTAATCAATCTGATTTGAATATAATTCAAGTATAAACTACAATACAACATGAATCTATGAATTCGTCTATTCAATCTATATCAATCTATATTGACTGAACCGAACCATAGATATATTCCGTTTACATGACTATCCATTCCATTTACTGATATCATGGTTTCGGCAAGTCTTCCATTATTACAAGACAATACAGTACCATCAGTACAATTAATACAATCAATATAATAAGACATTACGGGGTTTATAAAGGGGTAGACTGGTACAGAACATATTAAAGGTGGCACGAGGTGGTCATTTAAGACGTAATTACATCAATGCCGTTGTTCCATGGTATTTTCGACGGAGTCTTGTACTACGGGTTACCAAAGTCCATGGTGTAAGTTGGACTCCTCTCGTATACACTGGCATATTCTCTACCAAGTTACAAACAACTGCGTTAATATTATAATCAAATATTACTAGTTATACTATCTTTCTGTGTATTCTATCTATACCCATCTTTGGGAATTACCGAGCGATTGTTCGCTGACGACATTTCTATTTATCTTCTTTTTGGAATGTTGTTAGGTGGATCGGACGCATTAGAGATCGAGACCATCCAGGAGCACTGAAGACCCCGAGCCATAGGCACTTGTACATACTTTTCATTTCAATTATGCCATTGTTTAGGCATTGCATTCCAGACTTGTATTTACATTTCCAGTTGTACCTATAAAAGAACGTTTAATAAATAAAGTTGCTATTCAATTACATCTATTGTCATTTTTCTTGTATACTTTTACTTTATATTGCTTAGATACGCTTAGCGTGTTTACTTCGGAGTAAATACATAGCGGGCATCATCGCGTTTCCTTGCCATACACCGGGAAGCAGGACGTGACAGGTTTTGTTGCGGCCCATGCAGGTCAGTGCTGCATGGAACCCTACCATGCAGGTCAGCTCTGTATGGACATGCAGGTCGGTTCTGCATGGACATGCGGGTCAATTCTGCATGAAGTCCTAAGCAATATAATACAAGAATTAACAACTAAAAACATTCTTTACATATTCCTTGAATCTTCCAATTTCATATATTTTGAAACTGTCTTAACCCAAATTTTTCTTT
The DNA here is from genome assembly GCA_030015575.1 of Agapanthus africanus. Classification (NCBI taxonomy): domain Eukaryota; kingdom Viridiplantae; phylum Streptophyta; class Magnoliopsida; order Asparagales; family Amaryllidaceae; genus Agapanthus; species Agapanthus africanus. The sequence continues at coordinate 333,504,083 of JASDDO010000004.1, forward strand.
CAAGGTTATGGATTCCCCAAACAACACTAGCACCAACTTCAACAACACATCACCACCTCTTCCGCTTACACCTACCGTCGCTGCTCTGATCAATGAGCAGACAGTACTGCTTGAGGTGATCCGCAGCCTCCTGGAGGGACAGCTGCAGCAAACTGCTATTTTGATGAATTGTCCAGAAGCGGAAGCACCTGGGGTAAAGCAATTCCGAGCTTTACACCCCAAGCAATTCTCGGGAAAAGAGAGTCCTCTGGAACCTGAGGAATGGGCTCAGAGCATTGAGGATGACCTGGCAGAGGCACAAGTGCCAGAGATCGCTTGGGTTCGAGTTGCGAAGCTACAACTCACTGACAATGCACGAGTTTGGTGGAAGGCGGAAGAAAGCCGTTTTGACCAACCGATCGAATGGAGGACTTTTCGCGACATGTTCGACGCGAAGTACTTCCCTGAGACTTCCCGATTTGACATGGAATAACAATTCATCCATCTACAATAGGGTTCGATGTGGACCAAATCTATGGATGAGTATGATACTGAGTTTACCATGCTCAGCAGGTAAGATATGTCTCAATATTCGATTTTATATCACATACTACACAGCTAACACAAGACCGTAATAGGTTTACGGCCCATCTCATACCGACTGCTGAGATCAGGTCTAGACGATTTCAGCAAGGGTTGGACCGGGAAATCCAAGCTGCCTTAGCTACAGAGGATTTCCCAAACCATGATTTGGATTTGAAGGATGCCAAAAGATATGAGGCAGTAGTGAAGAGGAAGGGCAAACCTCAATCTGCCGGAGTGAAGCACCCTGCCACTCAGTTGGCCGGAGGAGCCTCTTCCAGGCCATCGTTTGAACCCAGGAGACCGGAAGTAACAGATAACCAGCCAAGTCCAGATTTTTTCTTCTACTGCAAGAGGGATGGACACCTGTGGAAGGACTGTAGGCGGGCAAAAGGCATGTGCTTAGTTTGTGACGTATCCAATTATGGAATTGGAACATGTCCTTATAGACGCGACCCAGTTCCAACTCACAACACTTACCGCATCGGCCAGCTATCCAGGCTCCTGCACCTCATCTTGCACTCTCAGCTCCACCTCCTACACAGCCTAATCGCCAATTCCATCAAGCACTGAGAAACATGCCTCGAGGGAAGAGAAACATGCCCCAAGAACAAAAGAATGTGCCTCCAGCTAGGAAGAATGTATCCCGGTATCAGGCTTTCACTTTAGCAGCCATAGAAGCCGAGACTGTAGACCAAGGTAACCCTGGTATTTCCCTCACACCTTTTCAATCTTACCAAAACTTTTGCATTCTCTCGTTCTTCTACATATTTTTCATGCACTATCAATAGTTCTATCACCAAAATTTTCTTGAATCTGTTACACTTTCCTTCTACAAATTTCGAGGACGAAATTTTTATAAGGAGGGTAGAATGTAACAACCCTAAACTTTCTGTACAGAATTTTTTTCAAAAATACAAAAAGGAACACTTGAGCCTGAGCACAAGTTCTAAATTTGATTTGCTTTTTGAACAGTAAAAAAACACTTGTAGCTCATTGGTAAAGCCTTTCACTGTTGTGACGTAGGCCTTGTGATCGAATCACCCCAGCCACATTATCTTTTTATTTAATTTTTCTTTTAATCTTTTAGCAGCCTAAAGGTTTGCACGTGCACAACACATAAAATGAAAAGTCACAACAAAAATAAATATGTGCAAAATGTTGTATACACTGAACATGACACGTGGCAAGAATCCAGACCCAACCCACCCAAATTGGACCGGTGAGATCTTGTTTTGGGCTGGCACCATCGGTCCAAACCGCGCCAAATGCTCCCAAAATTTAACCCTAACACCCCTTGGCTTACCCCACTACCCCCATATTGTTTGATTTCTCTGCATTTATCCAGAGAATGATAAATCCCCTCTTTAATACATTTTTAATGCACATTTTAATTCTATTCTTCATTACCCTAAACCCTAATTTTCCCTATAAATACCACACCATATTTCACCCTTCTCATTCAGAATTTTGTAACACCCTAGTTCATTTATACCAGTTCTAGTTAATGTATTTCTTTATTTATGGTATTTTCCTGATTTACTGTGTTTTGGGTGCGAATAGTATATTTGACATCTGTATTTGCATCCGACCTGACCCGCTTGCTTGAAACCAGTCTTGATTCCTGTTTATGATTTATCCTGGCTTGTTATGTGGATCTGTGCACTTTCATTATTTGTATACTGCATACTGGCATTTTATCTGGCATTTGCATTTTTACAATATAACATTTTAAGTCACATAAAATATTTTAAAAATACATTGCATGGCCTTCCTGTACCCCTAACCCTGTGGTAGCATCTGCACATCTTGTTCTCGTCCCGTTCAGTGAAACGGACTTGTTTGGATGGCTACGCGCACGTACGTGCATCCGTTTTTGGGGGTATGCATTTTCGTTACCTGTTCATACCATAATATTGTATTATTATATTCTCCATTCTTATTCGTTTTATAAATAAACAGGTGCTTTTGACGCATGTCGGCTACATATTACAGGATACAGGTTCTTGGAGCGAAAACAGTGAAAACAACAAAAGACGATGCAAAAGTGGGAATTTTGACCAACAAGTAGAAGGATCCTAGTCAATCCTAGACGAAGAACAGTTCACAATTGTACAAGGCAACGCATGGTCCAAAATGTCAAAGTGAACAGTTAAAAAACCACTACAAGTTTCACTGAAAAATCTGGAGAAGACCCAGAAGCCAAATGGAGAAAAGAACTAGAGAAATAAAAATCCCAAAGCATCAAGAATGAGCCCAGAAAAATTGATCAGACTACCTCACCAAGGGGCCACGGAACCGCGGCCCTACCCCCACCAATGCCGCGGTTTCGCGGCCGTCCATTGCGCATGTCGGTGCAGGAAAATGGTGGCGGTGCGTCGGTACTTTTGTTAGGATTTTTAGGGGGTATATCTGTAATAGCACATGTGCGAGCAATTGTAACCCTAATTTTCCTATTCCCTATAAATATGTATTCTAAATATTGTATTAAGGATGCCTCTTTTTCATAAATAAAAATTCAGATTCAATCAAAGTTGAGAGAATCAAATCTGTAAGTTTGTCTTTTATTTTCTACTTTAGTTTATAATTAAATTCTTGCCCTAGATTAATTCATTCTTTGCCCTACATTTATAATTAAATTCTTGCCTTAGATTAATTAATCTTTTGCCCTAATTTAATCTAGTGTAGAATATTTTAACCTGCAGTAGGTAACTAATCTATCAGATCCAAAAAAAAATACATACGACAAAAATGATGTTTTTAACAGATCCCCTAATGAGCGAGTAATTTCCTCGCTTGTTAGGGTTAGGAATAGGGAGGAGTTTGAGAGATGAAGATCTCTCATCTCTTTCGAGCCCAATCATTTGTAAGAATTAGAACTTCATGCATGCATGCATGATCCACTCCCTACGGCTCCCTACCCACGAGGTAACGGTAAATAATAGTATAAAGGACCGAACATGCATGACTTCCATGAAGGTTAGAGCAAGTATTAGGAAAGGACGGACAAGGATCTAGAGGAAGGAATTTCGTTTCTTCCCAATCATTCTAATCCCCTTTACTAAAAATTGCTATAACTCCTAAAAAATTTAATTTAGGGCATTGAAAGAGGTGGGAAATTTAATCTTACTAAACTCCACCTTAGACCTAACCCTAGCAAGTTTCTTAACTCTCGTACAACTCAGTTTTTAGATTTAATAAAAAAAACCAAACACCCATTGGAATTAGCTCGTAAAAACACTTAGGAAAATTACAACATCCCTGTGGATCGACCCGTACTCACCGGCTAGCTGCAAAGCGATGTCGTTTTTGATTGCGGTAAAATATCTTTGATCATTAAAATCCTACACTAATTATTACCCGGACATTCATTTTTTTAATTTTGGTCGTCACATATATTTTTCGTATTTTAAAACTGAATTTTAGACCCAACCCGGGCGTGTTTTGGAATAAATCTGTATTTACCAGAAAATCTAATTTTTATTTAATATAATATTTATATTTAAAATGTGATTAACGGTTTAAATTTTTATATAACTTACAAATCTTTTTTTATTTAAAATCTTTTTCTTAACAACCTCACTCTCTCTTTCTCTTTCTTCCTGGCCCCCACCACTCAGAGCCTCTCTCTCTCTCGCTGTCTCTCTCCTCTCTCCTGTTTCTTTCTCTTTCTCTCTGTCCCCCTCGCTGTCTCTCTCTCTCTTCTCTCTCTCTCCTCTCGCGCCTCTCTCTCGTCTCGCGATTACTGTGTGTTCCTCGAGTCGCGTCACCGCCGCGTGCTACGCTCACCTCCCTTCATTCTTTTCCTTCTTCTTCTTTTTTAAAACCCCCGAGCACTCGCCACGAGAACCCATCAAGAACTCCTCTACCTCCTCACTGCCCTCAACCTTCAACTCCATCTCCCTCAACCGAGCCTCTTCCTCCTCCTCGTCACCTTCTTCTTCTTCTTCCTCCTTCCCGAGCTCTCCCTACACCCTCAACCCAACAGAACCCATCGTCACCACCCTCACCTCATCGCCGAAGATCACCTCACCTCGCCGTCACAACCACCATCTCCTCCTCTCCTTCTCCTCTTCTCTTCTCCCTCCTACACCAGACCCCTGCACACCCGACCCCGGCTGCACCATCACCCCAAACCCTAACACCGAAACCCTAGCCTTCATCTTGATCGCACCTTACCGCCGGTGAACCCTACACCACTACCTCATCTCCGCTGTCCCCAAAAACCCAGTAAGCTTCACCCTTCTCTCTTCTTCTTCCTCTTCTTCTTTCCTTTTTCTTTTCTTTATTTTCTTGAATCTTGTTTTAGCGATCGCCGGAGTCGTGACCGCCGTTGCCGTTCCAGTCGATCCAGTGAACGTACCTTGCCTGTGTGATCACCCTATTGCCTTGCCTGGACCCGTCCCGCGTGCCGTGTGTGCGTTGCGACGATTTACCGACGTCGGACGTGCCGTATGTATCCGTCGTGTGATCCAATCGAGGCAAGTTTATCTTGCTATATGCTATGTTACTCTATTTACATCCATTTGAAGAAATATAATACGTGTATTTTAAATTATACATCCCATGTTATAGTTTTATAGTTTTACGACGTCCGTTTGTATCCATATCATTATTTACATATCTAGATGCATGCTAATTCATCTTGTTACATGCTAGGTATAGTATTGTGCATCCACATGAGTAAAGTGTTACCCGTTTATCGCATTGTGCATCCATATTGCAATTTTACAGTTTTCGGATACCCGTTTGCATCCATATCATTTAAAATATATATAACCGCATCTATAGATCATATTAATTCATGTTATTATTGTAGTAACACCCCATGTGCATCCCACTTAGTAATGGAACTATAAATGCAACCCTAATCGGTGTTTGTGCATCCATACCATTAATTGTATACCTATTTGCATTCCATATCATATTATTACATATTATTGTTTTATTAGTACCCCATGCTTGATATTGTGCATCCTACATAGTCATGATGTAACCCCTGATGAATATTTTTGCATCCATACTTTTATTTGTGCATCCTTACTTGCTACAGTTTTATTATGAGCATCCGCTTGACACATGTGCACTATCTGTCATGACCTGATATACCACTGCTTGACTTGATACCTGATCTTGTTACTAATGCCGACAATCTTGACCTGTTGTCCCTACGGACATATCCTGTTGTCTATTTAGACAAACCTGTACCTGCTTGATCCTGTATTGGCATTAGCTCCAGATTTATCAATACCTGACTTGAACACATAACCTTGGGGGTATGGGGAAATCAAAAGTGTAAACTAAAGTGTAACTTAAAAGGATATTACTTGATCCGTAGTCCCGGGGGGTAACGGGACAGAGCCATTCGTGACTCTTACATATTCTTGATCCATGGTTCCGGGAGGTAACGGGACAGAACCACTCTTGGTTCACATATTCCTGATCCGTGGTCCCGGGGGGTAACGGGACATATCCTTTGAGTTACATGGAGGATTACATTAATTGATTTCAAACAACTTTAGAATAGATAACCCAGTAGCACAGTTTAGATTGATCACTGCACATCACATATATTGATACACTTCACTGTTCTATATCCGTGTTTACTTATTACACTCATGTTACTGTTTATGATTCATGCCTGGATATCTCGTGTATCCTGATCATTTATTATTGTTGATATCATGACGCACCGACGTCTGGGTTTTGCATGGCCCAGATCCCTTATCTTTGTCGCAGGAAGTTCAGGAGTATTTTGACCAACAAGCCGAGCAGTGAAGATCTTGTTACTTGCTAGTTAGTTTAGTTTTATTTCGCATTTTTCATTCCTGATGTGAGCTCGTATTATGGGACGTACTTTCCAGATTATCATTGCTACTTGAATTTATTGCTTCTCATATTATTTCTTGACTCGTTTATTTTGGCTCATGGACATGTACTAGATAGTTTCTTTTTTCCATGTTCTTGATATCTATAGACAGCCGTAATGTGACCGTGGAGGGATGTTTTCTAGCCACAGGTAGCATGGTTGGCTCTGTCACGTGCCGATCGTAGCGCACTCTGGGAAGCGGGGCGTGACAGGGTTTGTTTGGTATTAGAGCCATAAGATTTAGGTTAATCGGGTTTGATTCTTTTGTAGTTGGGTATTGGACCCAATACACGAATCAGAATACTCGTAACTAGGAGCATGTCCTGCCTTATTACTATCTTGCCATCTTTGAATCCATAACTATCTTGCTTCTTGTATCCTGTTTATTGAATCTTGTTCATCTTGCTAATCATCTTCGGTGTTTTGGCTTCAGAATCATGGTGGACAGAAATCTGAGAGCGTACCAGAGGCATGTTGATGACGCCGCTTTACTTGGAGTAATTCGTGGGATGCTGGAGAACCAGAAGCGGCAGACCGAGCTGAACCAGCAGCACGCCGAAGCTTTTCAGGAAGGTTTGCGGACTGTCTAGCAGTCCGTAAACAATGTTGTGGCCAAACCAGTGGAGCGTGTGGGTACCGTGGCGGATTTCAGGAGACTTGGTCCGTCCGTCTTCACTGGTCTGGAGGAGCCGTTGCCAGCGGAGCAGTGGCTGGTTGATACAGAGAATTTGCTCATTGCGGCACATATTCCAGAGGACAAGAGAGTGGATGTTGTACGCATCCAATTGGTAGACTATGCCCGTGAATGGTGGCTTGTGGAAGAGACCCGTTTGCCCAAGCCGATCAGTTTGTTATTTATATATATGCCCTAGAGGCCATTACTGTACATACGTTGTATATTGTAGTGGATGCTTGGACATATATAGGGAGGACTTTCTTACTCGACATGATAGTATGCTATCTGGTCACTCTTTATCTTAACATGTACTCTGATTGTCTCTATGTCACATGTTGATAAAGCCCTTAGGATGAGTACTTGACTACCATGACTATGATACAGATCATACTAGTAGGGACAGTGTAGTCGCCAAGTATATCCTTCAAATGTTCCTAGTCGTGGGAGTACCGAGACAGGGCATCGATACTCCAGAGTAGAATAGCGTATGCGCTTCTTGACCCATATGATGGGCGATGGATGATCCCATATCCATTGGTGTTTGACATCAGAGAAGGTATACGGGTGCTCAGTGGAGACTGGGTACACTGGACGGAATCGCCGAGAACTCCCGGATGGTATTATACCTCACGTCAGATGGCAGTTCTCTGATGACACTAGTACAGGTTAGTCTGTAGACCCGATATCGTCATAGAGTCTTGTGTGATTCCCACTGTGCTTTGATTTCCATCATACCACGTCCAAGAGGGCGTGCAAAAAGGTGGCTTTTGGGTACAGTCCCGAATCACATGGAGGCAATGAGCGATAGGAAGGGTTCCGTCTCTCCCGGTATAGGGAGTTGATGTTGCGCTGTGTTCGATTGGCTATAACTGGAAATCCCTGGCCAGGATTGCTGAGATTTACTGTTAAGTGTTATCAGTAGTTTTTCGAACTGTTATGGACCTCATATCGACACGACTTATCAAGCTAATGGGGTCTGATGTTTACTACCCCTAGGCGAGATATGCGACATATCAGACGAAGAGACCGGACTGTACGGGAGTGTTACTGGTTGGATTCACGGGAGAATGTACAGGCTTGCTTGTTGATCTTCTGATTGCTCAATACCTGGGTGGCTATTACGTTTAGCTGACCGCTTGCAGCTTGTGGGTGTTTGATATGATCATCACCTACTGCCGGCGTATTGACGATTCTTTAGAGTCCTACACAGAGGTTTCCTGGCTCAGGCAAAACGGAGTAGGAGCACATATATGATATGTGCGGGACCGAGAACAATACGTGTATGTGATGCCGTATTAGATTCTCGCGATATGAGATATCGGCCGGGTATATGCGATATAGCCGGGTCATCGGATCAAGTGTTGATTTGATTAACTGATACAGATTATATTAGTCGGTTATTTTTGAAATAGCTGGATTATCGGATTAAGTGTTGATTCAATAATTTAATGTATAATTATATATTTGATATATTAAATTATATTAACTAATATAAGCTCACTAAAAGATTCTTTTTCTCACTCGGGTAATACATTGATATATATGCGATATATGTTAATTGTATTATTTTATTTTGTTACAATAAATATTGTATATGTGATATATAATATTGTAACAAGTTATGATTACTAATGCAACATTCTTAGTGGAGATTAAACATGGTTAGGGTTTGATTTGGGTTAAACTTTTCTAGAAGCTTCTAGAAGCTTTTATTTTGTTTCTTGCAAAGATATTTTGTTTAGATATTTTGCTTGATATTTCCTAACCCAACCCACACCCTTTAACCCTAGTCAATTCTCTACAATGGTTAAGTCCTTCTTAACTTAACCGTGGTTGCATTTGTAATTATAACAACAATTCATTATTCATCACAAAGGACTTGATCATCTTCTTCCTTCTTCTTCCTTACAAGAAAAGCTTTCTAGCTTTTTATGATGTGATGAAAATGAGTGAGAAATAGAAAATAAATGAGAGCTAAATTCCTACTTCATCATCCTCATCTATTCTAGCCACTTAGATTAGGGTGTTTGCTTTGCTAATACTTGATTAGCAAAGCAAGAGCTTGGGTTTGAGTTTCTTCAAGGTAGATCATCTTAGTTATCGAAGATCGGAAGCAAGCTTGCATCTTTCTTTTGTGGAGCCTCTCTAGAGTCCGGATACTCGATGATCGCAGCGAAGGGACCTCAACACGGAGCTTTAGAAGTGAAGGACCGGACTACAAAGGTTGTAATCCCAAACTCTTAGAAGTAAAGTTGTTTACTTGCTTTGTTTCGCCTAATCTCTAGTCTAAGATCTTGGTTAGGGTTGTTCGGCACGTCTAAATTTTAAATCGGGCATGGTTGATGCCTTATAGACCCTTGTGAGAGTGCCTAGTAACCCTACAGTGGTATCAGAGCCAAGTTAGAGTTTTAGGCGAAGTCTAGACGAAATTTAAAGTCCGATCAAACCCCGAAACCCCGTTTTACACCCCTCTCTGGAAATTTTTTAAAATGTTGATTTTTTATGTATTAAAAATACTCAAAAAATTAAGCAGGGAAATCTAAGAGTTACTGTGAAAAACGAGCCACTAATACCATTAAAGCGCCGCGGAACCACGGCAGAACCATGTCTTGCGCGGCGGTTCCGCGGCCGAACAGTGAAATTAGGGTTTGAGTTCTGCACGGTAACATCCGTATGTACTTATGCATGTTTCTGGGAATTTTTAATATTACTCAAGTGTTGAGTTTTCTGGATATCTTTTGTATTCGTTGATTCGATCGGAAAGTTTAACTTCGTTTAAGTTTTTTCCGGATAATTTAGAACCTGTTAAAATGTTCGAACGGATATCAATAACTCAATTTTTCCCCTGCCGGAAAATTTCCAAGTGTTGGATTTTTCCTTAGTTAAAGAACGTTCTAAGTCGTGCAAGTAACGCGGTGGGCCCTCTAGAAGAACACAAACCTTAACTCGATCATGTGACCGTATGAACCGCCTCTAAACCTTAGGGTTTGTGGCAGTACGGCGTTGCCACATGTGAGGCGTTGGTTTGACCCTTCTACGGCTAGACCATTGGTACTGTGGCATGTGATGGATACTTTTTGAACTCCGCACAAGTGTTGAGCTATTTGGGAAATCTTGGGTGTTTGTTTATTCGATCGGAAAGTTTAACATTGTCTATTTATCTGGAATGTGATATAATATTTGGAATCCACAAGTAGTTATGAGATAACTAATTTGAATGTTATAAATCTAGCAGTTCAGTCTCAGATGATCGGTTGCCACGGGATTTTGATGCGATCAAAAGTCCGTCGCAATCACGTAGCATACGCGGATACTCGCCGGGTAAACTTAATAGATAGTCACGCCCCATAGCCCCGACCAAGTGACTGTAGGAGAACCCCGTCGCCAAAAGCATCCGTTCGGGTGCTCGCGGCAGCGGTGTTCCGCCTTAGTACGCTTCGTCGACGGCATCTGGGGGTGTGGCCGTCTTCTAAAGTTTGCGACGAGCATTCGATCAGGATGTTGGGAATCTTGTTGAATTGCCCGACTTTATATTGAAAAGAGTTTTCAATGCGGGGTTTATAATTGTTAGGCATATGATGTCTAAGGAATTCATTTGGTTAGGCATGAGATGTCTAAAGAGGTTGCGGATTCCATCTGCTGTAGTTTTACACTTTCTTTTCTGTGACCGTAAGAGTAGTATGTGGTGTATCGCCGGCTTCGTTGCTATACATCAACGACAATCGGGATACGCATGCTTGCTTACGTTGATGATATGAGATGTTATGTGTTGCTGTGATATGTTATATTGGATCGTCGCATTTTGAATAGCCGGGGGTTTTATGTGAGATGAGGGTTTTTATTTTCATTCATGTAAAATTCATTGTATGTAATATTCTTTTATTAGGGCACTTCCGGGCTGAGGATGATGTCACCATTGTATATTATTTACTTTTCCGCATTAGATAGACCCAAGGCGGGGAGCACAAGTAACCGGGTTCTAGGGTCCAGTGGGAGACCATCTCGAGGAGTCAAGATCGGGTCTCCTAACCCTAGAATTGGCAGTGTTGCTTGCCGCTCTCGTATGGGTCTAGGGATATGGGTTTGCCTATTCATCGAGACCGTGGAATCCGCGTTTTATACAGGCTCGGATAAAACACGGAAATCCTAGTATATCCAATATTTCATATGTTATCTTCTGCTGCAATGTTCTGTGATGAGATCATATTACTGCCTGAGACGAATGTTTATATTATATATATGGGATCTATGTTATATTTCAGATTTCGTTTCAAATGTGATGCTTGTGAAGCATAATAAAATGCGACTTCATTAATGAGATTAATGAAACTAAAAGAAACCTAAAGATGTTGTAGAAACTTGTTTAAAAACTGGTAGCTCTAGTTCTTGTTTTGCATAGCGGTATTCCTTGTAGAATATCCAGCACCTTATTCGATAAGGAAAGAGCCGAGATCCCTTCACCGGGAGTGACCTCTTTAGCGAAACTAGCAGATGTTACAAACTCGGTTTGTCTTTTGATTGTTTTTATAGTTTTTGCTTTGCATAGTGATATTTGTGAAATATCCTGCACCTTATTCGATGAGGAAAGAGCCGACGATCCCTTCACCGGGAGTGACCTCTTTAGCAAAACTAGAAAAGGCCTCAAAAACATTCCAATTAAAATCACTCGATTCTACAACGATATCAAGTTCATTACGCAAAGGGTTTTCTTAAAAGCCTGTCGTAGCCCTCCGTCATTTCAGATAAGTAATAGTTAGTATTCGTGCTGCGTTTGTTGACCTTGTCAAGGCGTAGTGTGCGGTAGCTGATTACTGCTTATCTGCATAAGCATATGATGCAATTGGATTAGGGTAGTCGTGCGACTTTGTTGACCTTGTCAAGGGTCGTGCGGGTGGGTTTAATTCATATCAGGAAATGACGGGTTGAACTTGACTTGCGGTCTATGGTTTGTTGACCTTGTCAAGGTCATAGATCGCTCGGGGTAAAATATTATCGGGAATTTCAAGTGTTGAAATTTGCAATGAGATTGCATACCTTCTATGAGATAGTTGGATCCCGATACCCGCTGCGAGTAAGAGTTACTCCTGGGAGAGTTTTACACATTAAAATTAGTCGATCAGGTAGGTGTGTAGAAAGGTGTCAACAGGGTTATGCCTCTGGGAAAACGAGCTTTACTTTAATTAGGTCCATGCGAAAGCACGGGGAACCTCCCTCAAAGTACCGGCACTGGCCTGGCTAAAATATTGGCGAACTTGTAGGGTGTAATTAATCCCGGCTAGTCTTTCCTTTTAGGGTTTGAAGGAAGATTTGACTAAAACAGTGGGAGACATCCTGATTAGATATATTAATAACCAATCTAATCTTACAAGAGCATACGCTGAGTGTTTTCTTCTACCTCTCTCCTGGTAGCGATCATGTCATGCCTTAAATCAAGATAATAATACAGATGTATTGACCAAACCCGCTTGTTATACTGCGCTAAGGAATGTTGGTCCCGCTCCAACTTATAATTGTTATAAGACAGAGCAGGAAATAGGGGATTACCAGAATTCCCGTGCCACCAAAACGAAGAAAGTGCATGCTGATGCATCTTCTTCGGGTGTGTTCATTACCGAGAACTGTTTCTCAGTATCCTTTACGTTCTGGATATGAGATACCGGATCAGGATCCCGCAAATGTAATTTGTTACATGGGCTATGGAGAGGTAGAGAACTGAGAACGAGTGATAAGTTTCAAGAGTTGGAAATGATGCAAGTGTTGCAGCCAAGTCTGTTGGCAGTTATCACCCTGTATTACCAGAATACATTGATTCTGAACGAATGTTATTAGATACCGAACCTGATATATAACATCATATCAGTCTCTTTATTAGTAAAGAAGGATATAATTTTGTATTGTTGGATAATCTTTTGAACATTTCCTATATCAAGTGTTGATCGGTTCAGGCACGTTATCTAAAAGCATAGACGTTCTAAATCAAACCACAGTTCTTAACGTACAGAATACACACAAGACGAAGAGTTTAGAAATGAACGAATCCTTCTTGAGGCATTGTAGACTAGGTCATATCAATGCGACCCGACTAGCTGAAGTTACATAAAGATGCATATTAAATTAGTTTGGATTTATATCTTGTAAAACTTGCCAGTCATGTCACAAAGATAAGATGACCACAGCTCCGTTTATTGGAAACAGAGAAAGAGTTAGTGAACTCTTGGGATTGATACATGCTGATGTATGAAAGTCCCATGTCTACATATGCCAGGACTGGTTCTTTGTACTTCATTACATTCAATGATGATCTCTCAAGATTCAAACATATGTTCCTGTTGAAACACAAGTCCGAAACTTTTGAGATAATCACATAATATAAGTTAGAAGTAGAGAACCAAAAACGGGTAAAAGTATTATGTCCTTTAATGAGATCAAGGAGGAGAATACTTGAGCACGGAATCCCTGGACTATTCTAAAGGAGAATGAGATTCTCTCTCAGCATTACTCCTCCGTATGCACCACAGCACGTCGGTGTATCGGGGCGGAGCAAACGCACCCTATGTGATATGGTGTGCTCTATGATGAGTACTACTGAGTAGCCTATTTTCTTTTGGGGATATGCACTTGAGAAGTTGCATACCTATTGAATAGGGTTCCAACCAAATCAGATGCCTACCACTCCATATGTGATATGGTATGGGAAGAGCCCATCTCTTAAGGAAGTTAAGATTTGAGGTTGTCCGGCCTATGTCAAAAGAAAAATTTGGACAAGCTCGAGGCAAGGTCAGTTCTGTGGAAGTTTGTTGGATATCCCAAGCATTCGCAAGGGAATATCTTCTACCACACTGAGGAACAAAAGATGTTTTATTTCTCGGCACACCATTTTTTGTGAAAAAGAGAATTTCTTGTGAAGAAATTAGTGGTCATGAGGTAGAACTGGAAGGAGTTCCAGCTATACAAACTGCAGCTGATGATTTGGTAAACCCGGAGGATTCAATAGTTTCCAACGAACCTCAGTCTCTCCGCCGATCTGGTAGGGTTCCTCATCCACCTGAGAGATACTTCGGTTTCTCTATGACAGTGGGAGCGAGGATTGCATCATGAGATGATGGCCCAACTAGTTTCGAGCAGGCCATCAGGAGTGAGACTCTGTAAGAATGGCTGGATGCTTAGCGATCTGAGATGGAATCCTTATACACCAACAAAGTATGGACTTTGGTTGTTTTATCTGAAGGGTTAAATCCCCATCAGGAGCAAGTATATCTTGAGAAGATTACTTGGTGTACATGGAAAAGTTGAGACTTTCAAAGCTATGCTTAAGTCCATCCAGATCCTACTTGCCACGGCTACATACCATGACTACGATATCTGGCGGTTGGGTGTCATGACTGCTTTTCTAAATATTGATTTTGAACAGAGCGTCTATAAGTATACAGCCAGAGGGCTTCATAGACAGTGGGAGCAGCGGAAACGTGAGCAAGTTGTTTTATGTGATAAATCAGGCATCGCGGAGTTGGAACGTCTGTTTTGATATGGTAGTCAAAGAGTTTGACTTCATCAAAATGGTAGATGAACCTTGTATATACAAAAAGGTTGTAGAGAGTATTTTGGTGATCCTCGTAGAGTACGTGGATGACATACTCTTGATAGGGAAGGAGTTTCCTATGCTATGCTCGGTCAATCTCCTCTTATCACAAAGATTCTCCATATAGGATCAAGGTGATACCTCCTAAATCCCGAGTTATGGATCTATGAGGTAGATCTAATTGGATGTTAGGATTCTCACTAGTTGTAGTGAGATAATATCAATCGATCCTGGGGAGAATCACTGGAAAGGTTCCACGGTGATAAGGACGACTGAATGTTAGTCACAGGCGTTGTCTTTACCCTCAGTGGAGGGACGGTATGTTGGAAGAGTTCCAAGCTAGATACCGGGACTTACTAGACGATTAAAGGCAAGATACATCGTTACCAAGGATGCTACTAAAGAGGCAGTCTGGATATATTTTAGTTCATGAGATGAACTTCGTTCCTGCCATTGTGTGACAATGGAGTTGTGGCTTAGGCCTAGGAACCCCCGTCCCATCAGAGATCCAGACATATTCTTAGGTAGTATCGCCAGATCAAGGAGATGGTTGATCTCCAGGGAGATCAAGGTTAGGAGAGTAGACACAGAGGACAACAGCGCGGATCCACTCACAAAGGCCTATTTCCCAGTAGAGACTTTTATGGGATGGTTGAGTATGAGATACTTCAACCACAACTGATTTTTGGGTATGCGATACCACACCAGATGACCCTAGTGCAAGTGGGAGATTGTTAGTTATATGTATGACCTAGAGGCCATTACTGTACATACGTTGTATATTGTAGTGGATGCTTGGACATATATAGGGAGGACTTTCTTGCTCGACATGATAGTATGCTATCTGGTCACTCTTTATCTTAACATGTACTCTGATTGTCTCTATGTCACATGTTGATAAAGCCCTTAGGATGAGTACTTGACTACCAGGACTATGATGCAGATCATACTAGTGGGGACAGTGTAGTCACCAAGTACATCCTTCAAATGTTCCTAGTCGTGGGAGTACCGAGACAGGGCATTGATACTACAGATTAGACTAGCGTATGTGCTTCTTGACCCATATGATGGGCGATGGATGATCCCATATCCATTGGTGTTTGACATCAGAGAAGGTATACGGGTTCTCAGTGGAGACTGGGTACACTTTACGGACTAGCCGAGAACTCCCAGATGGTATTATACCTCACGTCAGATGGCAGTTCTCTGGTGACACTAGTACAGGTTAGTCTGTAGACCCGAGATCGTCATAGAGTCTTGTGTGATTCCCACTGTGCTTTGATTTCCATCATACCATGTCCAAGAGGGCATGCAAAAAGGTGGCTTTTGGGTACAGTCCCGAATCACATGGAGGCAATGAGCGATAGGAGGGGTTTCGTCTCTCCCGGTATAGGGAGTTGATGTAGCGCTGTGTTCGATTGGCTATAAATGGAAATCCCTAGCCAGGGTTGCTGAGATTTACTGGTAAGTGTTATCAGTAGTTTTTCGAACTGTTATAGACCTCATATCGACACGACTTATCAAGCTAATGGGGTCTGACGTTTACCACCCCTAGGCGAGATATGCGACATATCAGACGAAGAGACCGGACTGTACGGGAGTGTTACTGGTTGGATTCACGGGAGAATGTACAGGCTTGCTTGTTGATCTTCTGATTGCTCAATACCTGGGTGGCTGTTACGTTTAGTTGACCGCTTGCAGCTTGTGGGTGTTTGATATGATCATCACCTACTGCCGGCGTATTGACGATTCTTTAGAGTCCTACACAGAGGTTTCCTGGCTCAGGCAAAATGGAATAGGAGCACATATATGATATGTGCGGGACCGAGAACAATACGTGTATGTGAGACCGTATTAGATTCTTGCGATATGAGATATCGGCCGGGTATATGTGATATAGCCGGGTCATCGGATCAAGTGTTGATTCGATGAACTGATACAGATTATATTAGTCGGTTATTTTTGAAATAGCCGGATTATCGGATTAAGTGTTGATTCGATAATTTAATGTATAATTATATATTTGATATATTAAATTATATTAACTAATATAAGCTCACTAAAAGATTCTTTTTCTCACTCGGGTAATACATTGATATATATGCGATATATGCTAATTGTATTAGTTATTTTGTTACAATAAATATTGTATATGTGATATATAATATTTTAACAAGTTATGATTACTAATGCAACATGCTTAGTGGAGATTAAATATGGTTAGGGTTTGATTTGGGTTAAACTTTTCTAGAAACTTCTAGAAGCTTTTATTTTGTTTCTTGCAAAGATATTTTGTTTAGATATTTTGCTTGATATTTCCTAACCCAACCCACACCCTTTAACCCTAGTCAATTCTCTACAATGGCTAAGTCCTTCTTGACTTAACCGTGGTTGCATTTGTAATTATAACAACAATTCATTATTCATCACAAAGGACTTGATCATCTTCTTCTTTGTTCTTCCTTGCATGAAAAGCTTTCTAGCTTTTTATGATGTGATGAAAATGAGTGAGAAATAGAAAATAAATGAGAGCTAAATTCCTACTTCATCATCATCTATTCTAGCCGATTAGGGTGTTTGCTTTGCTAATACTTGATTAGCAAAGCAAGAGCTTGGGTCTGAGTTTCCTCAAGGTAGATCATCTTAGTTATCGAAGATCGGAAGCAAGCTTGCATCTTTCTTTTGTGGAGCCTCTCTAGAGTCCGGATACTCGATGATCGCAACGAAGGGACCTCAACACGGAGGTTTAGAAGTGAAGGACCGGACTACAAAGGTTGTAATCCCAAACTCTTAGAAGTAAAGTTGTTTACTTGCTTTGTTTCGCCTAATCTCTAGTCTAAGATCTTGGTTAGGGTTGTTCGGCACGTCTAAATTTTAAATCGGGCATGGTTGATGCCTTATAGACCCTTGTGAGAGTGCTTAGTAACCCTACACAGTTGGGCAGATTTTTCGGAGAGTTTCTTGGAGAAGTTCTTCTCGCAGACTGCACGGGAGGAAATGAAAGAAAAGTTTATCAGTTTGAAGCAGAACGGCATACCCGTGATGTATAAGCGGCTGAGTGGACACGGCTCAGTAGATTCGTTGGACCTTTTGTTGCCAACGATACTGATAGGGCAAGGAGGTTCATGCGCAGTTTGGACGTGGAAATCCAGAGGCACATCACATCTCTGGGATTGACCACTTTCTCTCAAGTTCTTAAAGTCGCTCGAGAGTAGCAGAGCTTGTCAATGAAGACTAGGGGTACGCAGTAACAGGCAGTTGCAGTGCGGAAGCCGGCGTATGCGCCGAACCGAGCGCTTATACGCAGAGGTATTCTGGTGAACCGACGTGGCGTGGTACCGATGAAGAAGCCCGTCGTACCCGAGCAGAGAGGAAGCATGATGTGGGACTTTTGCCATCTACCCGGACATCAGCAAAAGGATTGTCGAAGGAAGCTTGAACTTTGTTTGGTTTGCGGATCAGCTGATCATACTATCAGTGTATGCCCGTCGAAGTTTCGTTTGAAGGATGATGTTCAGAGGCCACCGCAGAAGCAGTTTCAGGGGCAAAAGCAGTTGACTCAGGGACCCAATCAAGCTCGAGCCTTTACCCTAACGGCTGAAGAGGCCAAGGCTTCAGAGGAAGTTGTTTCAGATATCCTACTTGTTCTTGATTTTCCCGCATTAGCATTATTCGATTCTAGTGTATCCTATTGTTTTATGTCGTCCAAGTTTATTGCGGGCAAGCTCGCTGCACAGATTTCATAGTTACATCGAGCACACTCGATTTCTTGCACAACCTTATCTTGTTGTTGGGACATACACACTGGGAATGGGAAGATCATAGCTAGTAGAGAATGTAAGGATTGTCCAGTTGTTATTTATGGACGGGAGTTATTTGCAGATTTCTTGGTGATTAATACCAGCAGCTACGATGTTGTCTTAGGAATGGATTTTCTCGGCACTTTCCACGTTCACATTGATTGTAGGGCAAAGAAAGTGATTTTCCAGATTCCCGGACAACCGGAGTTTGTTTTCACTGGAGGAAGCAGTTCTGTCGGGCCAGTCGAGTTTAAGGCTAGGCCGACAAACATTGTTCTTTCATCGATGGAAGTCGATAAGGAGGAAGCGCCAGCTATAGTTCGAGAGTTTATGGACGTGTTTGAGGACATCTCGGGTTTACCGCCAAAACGAGATGTGGAGTTCGCGATCGATCTTGTTCCTTGTGCAGCGCCAATCTCAAAGGCGTACTATCCAATGGCACCAGTGGAGTTGGAAGAAGTCAAGAAGCAGGTTACCGAATTACTTGAAAAGGGTTGGATTCGCAGCAGCAATTCACCTTGGGGAGCTCCAGTTCTTCTAGTCAAGAAGAAAGATGGCACAAGGAGAATGTGCATCGATTATCGAGAATTAAACCGGGTGACTATTAAGAACAAGTACCCGATCCCTCGCATTGGCGAATTATTCGAGCAACTCAGTGGCGCGAGGGTATTCTCGAAGCTGGATTTTCGATCCGGATATCATCAGGTCCGAGTTAAATCAAAGGATATTTGCAAGACTGCGTTCCGAACTCGGTATGGACATTACGAGTATTTAGTGATGCCATTCGAAGTCACGAATGCACCGGCAATATTTATGGACTTGATGAACCGAATCTTTTCACCGTTCTTGGACCAGTTTATAGTGGTGTTCATCGATGATATTCTGGTCTACTCGAGGAGCATTGAAGAGCATGCGGAACACTTGAAGATCGCACTGCAGACATTGAGGCAAGAAAGATTATATGAAAAGATGAGCAAGTGCGAGTTTTGGCTTGAAGAAGTGAAGTTTTTGGGGGCATGTTGTATCCGGAGATGGAATTGTCGTTGATCCCGAGAAGATTGCAGCAGTTCGAGATTGGCCGATTCTGAAGAATGTAGCAGAGATCAGAAGTTTTCTTGGACTTGCCGGATATTACAGAAGATTCGTGGAGAATTTTACTCGTTTGGCTGAGCCTTTGAAAAAGCTTACTCGCAAGGAAGTACCGTTTGTATGGACGGTTAAGTGTGCGTCATCTTTTGGGGTGTTGAACCAAAGGTTGATAACCGCTCCTATTTTGACCGTACCAGACGGTTCCGGAGGATTGGTGATTCACAGCGACGCATCTGGGAAAGGTTTGGGATGCGTTTTGAAGCAGCATGGGAAGGTTATAGCTTACGCATTAAGACAGTTGAAGACCCATGAGAAGAATTACCCAACTCATGATTTAGAGCTAGCAGCAGTGATTTTCGCTTTGAAGATTTGGAGACACTACTTATTGGGCGAAAGGGTCGAAGTATTCATCGATCATAAAAGCTTTAAGTATGTTGTTCCCCCGTCGAAACACGGAGACGCAACCACGCGGGTCCGTCTTGCCTGAATTTCGGGGAAGATGCTAGTCTGTGCTATTCGTCCACCTCTCCAAAGATGCCAAGTTGATTTATGACACCATGTATCGAAGGTTTAAACGGATGTGGCCGATGTAGCAGACTTCGTCAGATTCCCCCTCAATTGAGGGGTTTTTTATTGTGGGGACGCTCTTCCCTACAGGCGCAAGCCCCTGCAGTTAATTACGCTACCGCATCGCAGTAACCACTTTCTCCTTCTCCAGATGGTCACTTCGTGTCGTGGGTGTTTGTTTTGTTTTTGGTTGCCCGTGGATTGTATACAGAGACTATTGTATGTTGTCGCCCGTAGGGCGTGGAATAGTCCAAATCCGTATCTTCTTAGATTTGGGTTTGGGAGTTGGGTTTAAGGATACGTTAGTCTCATTTGGGACTAAGATCAACTTAAACGTATGTTAAGGATACGTTAGTCTAATTTTATACTAAGATCAACTTAACGGGGCCGTTTAGATCCAACAAAAGAGCATTTGGGCTCTATTGTTTAGTTTAGGGACATTGCGGTCGATTACCAGTTTAAGGACATGGTGGTCCAATGTTAGTTTAAGGACATCTCGGTCCAAGATTAAGGACATCATAGTCCGTGAGTTTAAAGACCTCACAGTCAAGGTTAAGGACATCATAGTCTGTGAGTTTAAGGACCTCATAGTCAAGGTTAAGGACATCATAGTCCGTGAGTTTAAAGACCTCGCAGTCAAGGTTAAGGACATCATAGTTCGTGAGTTTAAAGACCTCACAATCAAGGTTAAGGACATCATAGTCCGTGAGTTTAAAGACCTCACAGTTAAGGTTAAGGACATCATAGTCTGTGAGTCAAGGTTAAGGACCCCACAGTCCATGAAATGTATGGTTGTCGGGACCCGTCACCTCTCTGAAAACGTTGAAGGATTACAACGACAAATATCAGAGGAGTTCAGAGAAGTACCCTTAAACCGATGTGGGTTGAGAGACCTGTAGTCCAATTAGGACTAAGATCTGTGATTTATGAGCATATGAACTCAATTAATCTGAATTGAGGACTTATGGCCAATTTGGGCTAAGTCCATTCAATTGCAATGTTCAACATTTGTTTTTGAGTTGTTAGATGTTTGTTTGAGCCCAATCCCTTTAAAAATGCTAAGCATTGGTTTGGTCTCTGACAATGTTTTGTCTTTAGTTGAATGTTGTGCATTTATCATAGCTCCAGGCTTATTCAAAGAACAGTTTATATTCTGTCTATGCGCACATAAAAGCATGTGGTGCACTTGGCATTAGCGCCAGTCGATGAGCGCGGTGCTCTATGGTTAAAGCGTTAATGCGCTTTGCGCCAGATGAAGAGCGCTGATGCGCTTAGCGCTCTGCGGTAGATGTAGAGCGCTGATGCGCTATAGTTGAAGTGTTGAGGCGTTTGGCGCTGGTGCCATATAATTAGTTGTGCAGCGCACACGTGAGGAGCACGTGGCGCGCATAGCGCCGAGCGCTAGCCAATGAGCGCAGTGCGCTGTGTTTGAAGCACCATGGCACTGCAGCGCTTTGCGCTAGATGAAGAGCACTAAGGCACTTTTAAATTAGGAGCGCTAAGGCTCTTCTTAGATTAGGAGCGCTAAGGCTCTTCTTAGATTAGGAGCGTTAAGGCTCTTCTTAGGTTAACTTTGCGCTCTGAAAATTATCTTTTCTTTGATAAGAGATTTTGTCTCAAGATTCTAAGAACAAAGTTCTTAGTTTATAGAAGATATTTCAATCTCTTTTTGATGAAAGGCTTTGCCTTTATGGATCTGTGATCCTAAGAGAATTGAATAATTCTCCCCCCTTATAATGAGATGTTCATAATCTCTTTTGTGAAAGACAATTTGTCTTATAGATCTATGATCTGTGAAAGAAGTAAATACTTCTTTTTATATTGAGACGATTTCATCTTTCTATTCTTTTTTACCTTGAAAATAATTTTCTTCTTTTGCCAGAGCTTCTTCTTCTTCTTGAGATTTTCTCAAAGTTTATGGAGGGGTTCCTCTCTTTTAGACTTGAAGTCTCGGGGCCTTCATATAGGGCAAGATGGTTTGTTCAATCAGTTAAGAAGATCTTTTCTCCAATTGATTTGGGGAATTTCCCATCGTTGGATCTTTGATCCAAGGGCTTCTGGTTTACAGAAGATAATCTTCTTGTTTTTTACCAAGATTGGGAAATCTTTCCCCCCTTACAGAATTTGTTCTGTATTTTAGTGATTTTTAATCACCATTGGATCATTGATCCAACGGTGTTCCAAATTCAGGGCACAATCTTTTCTATTTGGAAAGATTCAACAGAATTTCATTCTTTTCAATTGATGATTTAATCATATCCGTTGGATATTTGATCCAACGGTGAGGAACATTTAGTTCCAGCGCTAGCGCTTATGCGCTCTGCCCATGGTGCACTACTTGGAGAGCAGCGCTCTTAGCGCTAGCGCACACATGCTTTGCACGTGGTGCGCTACTTGTAGCGCAGCGCATCTAGAACTAGCGCCTATGTGCTTTGCACGGGGTGCGCTACTTGTAGCGCAGCGCTATTATAAAAGCGCAGCTTTAATTCACATTTTGAATTCTAAACAGAGTTTTTGCTCTAATTGGGGAAATAAATGCCCCCCACCGTTGCGCTCATGGGGCCCACACGTGGGTGCAGCGGTGGCAGCATCTCCACTCTTGGAATAACCGAGGAATTGAAACGGCGCTTAGTGCCTATAAATAGGACCCTTGGCCCTTAAGATGACTTCTGTTCATCTTCAATCCTTCTTGAAAATTTATTTTCTCCTTCAGAGCGCAGCTCTTCCTCTTAAGAATTTTCTTAAGGACAGAACTCTGTCAGATTTTTTGGGTAAAAGATTAAATCTTTTTGAAACATCTTTTAGGGTTTCAACCATTAACAGAGCCTTGCTCTTCATAGATTTTTTATCTAAAGAAAATCCATTTTAGGGTTTTATTAATAGAGCTTTGCTCTCTTGGAATCACAAATCTAAAAGGATCTTGCTTATGATTTCTTAATCCATTAATGGAGCTTTGCTCCTTTCAGATCATATAGAAGAACTCTTAAGAGTTTGTTCATGGATCTTGAAGATCAAATTGAAATTTTATTTTTGATGGATTATTCCATCATCTTCTCAAAGCAAGACTCTTAGGATTTTCTTGAGGAATTTTATTCCTTCATCATTAGACTTTGACAGATGTCTGTCTAGTGAAGAGCGCTGCTCTCAATGGGAGTTTTACTCATGAGAATCGATTGAGGATTTCCTCATTACTAATCTTTTAATGATGTCTCTTTTCAGGCATTATGGCTGTTCATTTATATAGTCTGAACGAGTTTATCTCTTATGAGGATATTCGCGTACAGGGTCGTCGCCAGAACCAAGAGTTTATAGATGTCCAATGTGCGGAGATTATGGCTCGTCTATACGCACACAACGGTCGACTGCTTTCTCGTCGCTCCGCTCTTTTGAAGATCGTAGTGAGAGAAATTTGGGGAGCACTTCCTGGGTTTTACGAAGCCATGCCGCTAAATGCGCTGGATGATGCTGAAGACAAGGTGCACTCGGTGTACCTGTCTGGCCTGATCTCAAAGAAGCGTCGAGATAACCTCATTGATATTCTGCATCAAACTTTCCAGCAGACGACGATAATCACTTCTTATCAAAGGGAGGAGGGCATTGGCGAGGATCTCGACACCCGCGATCGCGAGAGGATTCACACGAGAATGGTCAGAAAGGCCAGAAAGATTCTAGACGGCCTTACTTTCGAATTTCTCAATCCATGTCCTGGATTTGATGTTGTGCCTTTGTAAACATTCTAATTATGTTTTTGTTTACTGTTTTCCTCAATGTAAGCATTTTCTGAAGTATGAATAGCAAGCTTTTTCATTTCCATGTGTTAATTTTATACATCAAACTTTTTCGCACATGCATGAATGGGTATGCCTTGAACACTTAACTAAACGTAAATCAAATGTGCTCTTTACTGTCGCTTTCTTCTCTTTTTCTTTGTTGCCGGCATGTTACTTTAGTAAGCGTAGCCTATAGTTGATAGAGAGCATTCCGTCTTGAACTCTTCGAGAGGTAGTGATGGCTTAGGAAACAGGTTCAGATCTGCCGCATAAGACTTTTCAACTTTATGAGCCGTGAGGGTCTCATAAAGATTTTTCTCCCTACGAGTCGAGAGGATCTCATAGGTGTATTTTCTCCTTAGGAATCGTGAGGATTCCTAAGTGCGTTTTCTCTTATAAGTCGTAAGGATCTTACAAGATAGTTTTCTTCCTTATGGGTGGAGAGGACCCGTAAGTGATTGATGGTGTTGCCATTATCCGCATTTCATGGAGTCAGGAGTTACTCAGGGCGTTTCCCACGGGGTCAGGATTGACATAAGCCGCGTTCCACGAAACCAGGATTTTGCTCTGGATGCTTCCCACAGGGTCGGATTGACATAGCCGTATTCTGCGAGGACCAGGCTCCGCTGTGGATGTTTCCCACGGGGTCAGGATTGATATAGGCCGTGTTCCACGTGACCAGGAATTTGCTCTGGATGCTTCCCACGGGGTCGGTTTGACATAGCCGTATTCTGCGAGGACCAGGATCCGCTCTGGACGTTTCCCACGGGGTTAGGATTGACATAGGCCGTGTTCTACGTGACCAGGAATTTGCTCTGGATGCTTCCCACGGGGTCGGTTTGACATAGCCGTGTTCTGCGAGGACCAGGCTCCACTGTGGACGTTTCCTACGGGGTCAGGATTGACATAGGCCGTGTTCCACGTGACCAGGAATTTGCTCTAAATGCTTCCCACGGGGTCGGTTTGACATAGCCGTGTTCTGTGAGGACCAGGCTCCGCTCTGAACGTTTCCCACGGGGTCAGGATTGACATAGGCCGTGTTCCACGTGACCAGGAATTTGCTATGGATGCTTCCCACGGGGTCTGATTGACATAGCCGTGTTCTGCGAGGACCAGGCTCCGCTTTGGACGTTTCCCACGGGGTCAGAATTGACATAGGTCGTGTTCCACATGACCAAGAATTTGCTCTGGATGCTTCCCATAGGGTCTGATTGACATAGCCGTATTCTGCGAGAACCAGGCTCTGCTTTAGATGTTTCCGATGGGGTCAGAAGTGACATAACCGTGTTTCGCAAGGACCAGGTTCCGCTCTGGACGCTTCCCACGGGGTCAGGATTGACATAAGCCGTGTTCCGCAAGGACCAGGTTTGGTTGACTCTCGGTTGTCTGTGCATCGTCGAGTCCTGGAACTGGGAACTTTGCCACAACTCTGATTTGTTGATGTTGCGTCTGTTGTAATGAGACGAATGTTGAGATGATCTCCAAGCTGTCTGAGAACCGTCGAGATTTGGAACATGGACTTTGCCATGGCTCCGTTGTTTTATTTTCGCGTCTGAATCCTGCCGGAGGAAGAACGCTGTGGTGACATCTCGTCTGCTCTATCGAGACGATTGTCATGGTGGTGATCACTCCGCGTTGGTGTGGGATGATCTCCGATGGTCTTTCAGGCTTTATATGAGTTTCCATAAAGACCCTGAAGTTAGGAATTTGGCCTTTGCTTCGTTTGCTGGCATTTTGTCTGCTGTATCGAGACGAATGTCATGGTGGTGATCACTCCTCGCTGGTGTGGGATGATCTCCGATGGTCCTTCAGGCTTTATATGAGTTGCCGTCAAGACCCTGAAGCTAGGAATTTGGCCTTTGCATCATTTGCTGGAATTACGTCTGCTGTATCGAGACGAATGTCATGGTGGTGATCACTCCTCGCTGGTGTGGGATGATCTCCGATGGTCCTTCACGCTTTATATGAGTTGCCGTAAAGACCCTGAAGCTAGGAATTTGGCCTTTGCTTCGTTTGCTGGCATTGTGTCTGCTGTATCGAGACGAATGTCATGGTGGTGATCACTCCTCACTGGTGTGGGATGATCTCCGATGGTCCTTCAGGCTTTATATGAGTTGCCGTCAAGACCCTGAAGCCAGGAATTTGGCCTTTTCTTCATTTGCTGGCATTGCGTCTGCTGTATCGAGACGAATGTCATGGTAGTGATCACTCCTCGCTGGTGTGGGATGATCTCCGATGGTCCTTCAGGCTTTATATGAGTTGCCGTCAAGACCCTGAAGCTAGAAATTTGGCCTTTGCTTCATTTGCTGGCATTGCGTCTGCTGTATCGAGACGAATGTCATGGTAGTGATCACTCCTCGCTGGTGTGGGATGATCTCCGATGGTCCTTCAGGCTTTATATGAGTTGCCGTCAAGACCCTGAAGCTAGGAATTTGGCCTTTGCTTCGTTTGCTGGCATTACGTCTGCTGTATCGAGACGAATGTCATGGTGGTGATCACTCCTCGCTGGTGTGGGATGATCTCCGATGGTCCTTCAGGCTTTATATGAGTTGTCGTCAAGACCCTGAAGCTAGGAATTTGGCCTTTGCTTCTTTTGTTGGCATTGCGTCTGCTGTATCAAGATGAATGTCATGGTGAAGCTGGGATTTTGCCGTCACTCCGCTGTGCTTTGACCGTGAGGTCTTTCGTTGACGTTGCATCTGCATCCTGCTGGACTGCGAAGGACACCGTTGTTGACATTGCGTCTGGTGTAACGAGACGAATGCTGAGGTGGAGTTGGGATTTTGCCATCACTCCGCTTTGTTTCGACCGTGAGGTCTTTTGTTGACGTTGCATCTGCCTCTTGCTGGACTGCGAAGGAACGCCGTTGTGGGACTTCAGGCTGTAGATGTGGACATCAAGACTTGGCTCTTCTTCTGATGGAGCCTGGTGGGAAGGTATGGTTCCCTTTTTGTTTGTGCCTCCTGGATTGTATACAGGGATCGATGTGATCTCACCTGTAGGGCAAAAAGTTTCATTTCATTTCATTTTTTTTATTTCTTTCCGCGATGCTCTATCATTTCATCTTTTTATATCGTGAAGGTCACGATTGCCCAATAATTTCGGCTATTTTTCGCGGTGCCCAATCATTTCGGCTATTTGTTTTATTTACTCGCTGCTTTTTATTGCGAGTTGCCCAACCATTTCGGCTATTTTGCATGCATACATTTTTACTTGCTGATTTTGTTGCAAGTTGCCCCATCATTTCGGCTATTTCATATGCATTTGTGGCTCACTGACTTTCACTGTGAGTCTGAGATTTGATACCGATTTAGGCATCGGCATCGCTACAACTGGGATATTTCCAGGAGCGAATCATCATTTGCCTCTGTCGATGTCGAACAAAGGTAGCTTAGTAAACAGGGTTAGGATCCTGTCGACTAAGGCTTTTAACTTCACGAGCCGTAAGGGTCTCATAAAGGTGTTTCTCCCTACGAGTCGTGAGGATCACGTAGGTGCGTTTTCTCCTTAGGAATCGTGAGGATTCCTAAGTGTGTGTTCTCTTATAAGTCGTAAGGATCTTACAAGAGTGTTTTCTCCTTATAAGTCGAGAGGACTTACAAGGGTTGTTCACCATGTCAATATATCCCTAGTCGTGGGTAAGACTTTGTTAGAGAAATGTTTATTCGCGCCCGTGGATTGTATACAAGGGTCAATACTGAACCGCTTGTAAGGAAAAGCTGGTGGTTGTGATGGCTTAAGAACAGGTTCAGATCCCTGTAGCTTAAGGCTTTTGAATCTTATGAGCCGTGAGGGTCTCATAAGAGGGTTCTCCTTACGAGTCATGAGGATCTCGCAAGTGTGATTTCTCCTTAGGAATCGTGGGGATCCCTAAGTGTGTTGCTCCCTTGTGAGTCGTAAGGATCTTACGCAGGTATTTTCTCCTCATAAAGTCGAGAGGACCTTGCAAGTGTCTTTTAACGAGATTGCGCCCTTTCGAGTTTTCACAATACTCGCCGGTAGCCCTGCTGTTTTTACTCACGGGGCCCTTTCAGGTTTTCATCCGTGCTCATTTTTCTTATGTACATACCATTTTTTTAACACCACATCAGCCTGGCGATGTTGCGGGTTGGTAGTAGTTTAACGACGTTTCGGTCATTTGCAAGTTTTAGGACATTGCGGTCTATCGTTAGTTTAAGGACGTTTCGGTCCATCGCAAGTTTTAGGACATTGCGGTCCGTCGTTAGTTTAAGAACATTTCGGTCCGTCGTTGCCATATATGAGGCGAGTTTCTAGTTTACGGACTTTTTAGTCCATGGGGATTTCTCTATGAATGAGTACGATGCCCCCGGCATGTCCATCTTTTTCGGATCATGTGGTTGTGGCGAATTCATTTTCCAGTTTTCAGACAGCGCGAATTTGCCCAGTTGGTATTGGTCCTCAATCCAGCCTTTGAAGATGAAGAAATCTTCGATTGGATGGCTTACTGCTTGGTGGTAAGGGCAGTAATTAGGATTGTTGATATCACCTGGCTGCAACGGACATTTTGGATTCGGCAGATTGATGAGTCTGTTGCGCACTGTCATCTCGAACAGTCTCCTCGTTTTATCCCGGGGAAACGAGTAAGGACGTCCCAGCCTCTCCTTGAGGGATAGGCGTGGACACACGTTGTTTTGGCGAACAACCGACTTTAAGTTGCTCGGCTGTTGTTGAGTATTGGCGACGAAGGTCGCTTTCCCTTTTTCATTCCGAGGATCCGTCTTTAAAGGAGACGGTCTATGACCCATCTGGTCCATTTGGGCCAGCTTGTCAATCAAGGCCTGGAAAGTGGTTGGCTTGAAAAACATCATGAATTGTGAAATGGTCGCTTGAGGGTCAAGCGTGCCCACAAACATGCCCACTGTCGGCGCTTCCTCGATGCGTTGCTCGCATTTCGACCATAAATTTCGCCACCGTATTGCATACTGGACCCAAGTTTCTCCTGGCTTCACCCTGGCGTTAATTAGTGCGGTAATCGGAGTACGCTCGCTAGCACTTGCGAACCTCTGCGTAAACAGCAGCTCCACCTCTGCAAATGTCCTAACAGAATCGTTCGGGAGTTCAGAGTACTATTCGAACGTTGTCTCCGACAAGCTGTCGACGAACTGGCGAAGTAGCAGTTTATCGTCGCCTCCGGTGTTGCCGCATAAGGCCCTGAATTGAGCGACATGCTGATGTGGGTTCCCCGTCCCTTTATATACGTGGAATTTAGGGATCGTATATCCCGGAGGGTACCTTATTTGGTCATACCAGCCTGGATAGGGTCGCCCAGTCTTAACGACCTGTCCAGCCACTTCGTTTGCCTGGTGAGCTCGTATTTGCTGAGCAATGTAGTCATCCAAGGCGGCCTTAGAGATTATCTCTTCTTTGGCTGCTGAAAGAGCCGGATGGGTGTTCGATGTCTCACCTCTGTCGTCTTCAATGATGATCGGGGGGTCTTCAGCTGGAGGTTCCGGCTGTAACATCATCCCAGCCATGTTTTGGAACAAAAAAAACCATTCGTTTGATGTTGGCTGCCTGTTCTCCGGCCTCTTTTTCTTTCCTCTCGAGCATTCTTCGGAGGAATTCAGTATCAGTTTCTTGTTCCCGACACTGCTCTGAGGTCTCTGGATTTTCTTTCTGCTCAGTGAGTGCGGCCATTGCAGTCAGCATCTCCTAAAGTTTCTGCTGCTGTTGTTCCTGAGCCTTCGTTATCGATCGGGTAAGCGGTCGATGACCCGTGGAAGCATGGCTTTCCTTTTTTCCGGAAGCCATATAAACGGTATGTGTTACCATGCCCCCAGACTTGGAGCGTTTAGACTCAGCGTCTTTAAGGTTCGCCGCGGTCACAGGGGCTTTCTCCGGCCTCCTTCTCTTATGAGCGGTTGACGTTGAGGGAGCCATTGCAGCGGGCACCCGGATGTCTGTTGCTTTTTGTGGCTTGACAGGATGGTTTTCTCCTTGTCGAGCTTTAAGCTTCTTTGATCGGCGAGTGTAGTCCTGCTTAATCACCGATTCCTGGACCTGTCGCCAGACTTTGTAAATTTTGGAAGAAAGCCGCTGAGGGGGCTGCTCCGGCTTCTTTTCTGTAGCAATCTCCATAGGTGGAGGAGATCTGTTCAGCACGGCAGTCGGAGAGTTCTTGTGAACCCTCCTAAGCGGTTCAAAGCTGTTTTCAGTTGGAATAGCAGCATTGATTTCCACCATGGGAGCTGGTGGAGTTAGTCCAGAAGGGGAGCTGCCCCCAGCCTTCCTTACTCGGCGCCAGTGACGATGGCGAGCATGTCGTGCAGATGGAGTTGGTTCAGCTATGGGGATGGCTTCGTCATGCCCCTGTCTTGGTCAGAAGTTGTTGTTGTCAGCCTATTGAAGACTGATGTCCGCTGAGTGGGGATGGCCAACCTATCGAACGTAGACTTCCGAGTAGGGGAAGCAACCTTGACGATTTTGCCTGTAACATGAGCTGAAATAGTCAGTCTTGTGAAGACTGACCCTTTGGCAGGAGAATCCGCCTTGACGACTTCGGGAGCAGGGATGGCTATCCTTTTTGGGATAACCCTTTCTGGTATCGCGGTCTTCTTCATGGGCCCAACTGAGCTTTGGCCTAGTCTGTCAAAGACTGAGGCGTTGGAGCTGGACAACCCATTGAGAGGGGCCACAGTAGTTGTAAGCCGATCAAAAACTGACTTCTTCTGAGCTTCTTGTGTTGGTACAGGAGCGCTGAAGCTCGTTGGCGGGAGCATGGTCCTGAAGAACAATCCAGTGGTGGCCTGAGTGACCTATTCCACTGGTATAGAGAAGATGGAGGCTGCTTGGGGCCCGTAAGTCACTCCTCCAGACGGGACGGAGCGAGAGTTGCAGTTGCAGTTAGTGCAGGTTGAACCCATTGATCTTCTGTTTTCTGCACGGAGCAAGACACCAAATCTTAGTACCTCAAACCCAAGGGCAACCATATCAAACCGCGATTTGTTCACGAACACGACACACAAAGTATGGAGTGGAAAGAGGGAAAGGTCCCACCGGCCGTGCCAGAATCTGTTCCCCCACCGAAACACGGAGACGCGACCGCGCGGGTCCGTCTTGCCTGAATTTCGGGCCAGATGCTAATTTGTGCTATCCGTCCACCTCTCCGAAGATGCCAAGTTGATTTATGACACCATGTATCGCAGGTTTAAACGGATGCGGCCGATGTAGCAGACTTCGTCAGATTCCCCCTCATTTGAGGTATTTTTTTATTATGGGGACGCTCTTTCCTGCAGGCGCAAACCCCTACAGTTAATTACGCTACCGCATCGCGGTAACCACTTTCTTCTTCTCCAGATGGTCACTTCATGTCGTGGGTGTTTGTTTTGTTTTTGGTTGCCCATAAATTGTATACGGAGACTAATGTATATTGTCGCCCGTAGGGCGTGGATTAGTCTGAATCCATATCTTCTTAGATTTGGGTTTGGGGGTTGGGTTTAAGGATACGTTAGTCTCATTTGGGACTAAGATCAACTTAAACGTATGTTAAGAATACGTTAGTCTAATTTTAGACTAAGATCAACTTAACGGGGTCATTTAGATCCAACAGAAGAGCATTTAGGCTCTATTGTTTAGTTTAGGGACATTGCGGTCGATTACCAGTTTAAGGACATGGTGGTCCAATGTTAGTTTAAGGACATCTCGGTCCAAGGTTAAGAACATCATAGTCCGTGAGTTTAAAGACCTCACAGTCAAGGTTAAGGACATCATAGTCCGTGAGTTTAAGGACCTCAAAGTCAAGGTTAAGGAAATCATAGTCCGTGAGTTTAAAGACCTCACAGTCAAGGTTAAGGACATCATCATCCGTGAGTTTAAAGACCTCACAGTCAAGGTTAAGGACATCATAGTCCATTTGCTTAAGGACCCCACAGTCCATGAAATATATGGTTGTCGGGACCCGTCATCTCTCTGAAGACGTTGAAGGATTGCAACGACAAATATCTGAGGAGTTTAGAGATGTACCCTTAAACCGATATGGGTTGAGAGACCTGTAGTCCAATTGGGACTAAGATCTGTGATTTATGAGCATATGAACTCAATTAATCTGAATTGAGGACTTATGGCCAATTTGGGCTAAGTCTATTCAATTACAATGTTCAACATTTGTTTTTGAGTTGTTAAATGTTTGTTTAAGCCCAATCCCCTAAAAAATGCTAAGCATTGGTTTGGTCTCTGACAATGTTTTGTCTTTAGTTGAATGCTGTGCATTAATCATAGCTTCAGGCTTATTCAAAGAACAGTTTATGTTCTGTCCAAGCGCACATAAAAGCATGTGATGCACTTGGCACTAGCGCTAGTCGATGAGCGCAGTGCGCTATGGTTAAAGTGTTAATGCGCTTAGCACTTTGCGCCAGATGAAGAGCATTGATGCTCCGAAAAATTAAAAAGAAAAATCTTAAAAAATAATTGGGTCTGATGTGATTTGAACACACAGGCTATGTAACAGCAGTGTAAAGCCTTTACCAGTGAACTAAAAGTTACTTCTTGCTTTTATTGAACAAAAATAACCTATAACTCTTACACAGGCTGTAATACCCTTTTCTGTACATTAACAAGAAAATTTTTGTACAGGAATTTCAGAGTTATTACAACACTCCTATGAACGTCTCTCTGGCTGAGCTGCTAGAGGGGGAAAAGAAAGAGAGATTCTTCAAGCTCCCGCCGATGATATAAAGGCCAGGAAAGCGACTCTACAGCCCATAATGTGCCTTTCATCGGTCACAAGGACACCCGGCCGACAACTGCAAACAGCTGACTCATTGCCATCGGTTTAATTCATCTATTCGCCTCTATCTATTTGTATGCGATTACTTCGGGAAGTTGATATGCTCCGGTCACTTAGAAAAATACCTACGAGAAAAACGGTAAGCAGATAGGGAGCAAGCAGACCAACCTTCCACCGGAGAGTTGAAGGTCATACAGATCACGATTGTCTCCGTTGGCTCGACTTCGAGCAACGAAGACACCCGCCGTATCCGGCCGGTCATGACCTTAGTTGCCCTCCTCCAAGAAGTGCAAGAAAGTTGCTCCCATCACCTTCACCGACGAGAACCTACATGGCATATCCATCCCGCACAATGATCACCTAGTGATCATAGCCCGGGTAAATCGGTACGAAGTTAGGAGAATCCTCGTTGACTCAGGAAGCTCGGCAGACATCCTATTTTACGACTGCTTCCATCGTATAGGATTAAGCATGTCCGATCTCCAACCTACCTCGCACGTTCTCTCCGGTTTTACTAACCACTCTATCCAAGATGAGGGAACGATCACTCTCCCTTTCAACATTAGGAAGGCCAGATGAAACCGAACAATGTCGGTGAGTTTCTCGTCGCTCAGGTTCCTTCGTCTTATAACATTCTCTTGGGTCACCCCACCATAAATGCCCTTCAAGCTTAGATCTCGACCTACCACCTCGCGCTCAAGTTTTCTCTAAGCAATGGTGGGATAGGCCTGGCCTACGGAGATCAGCAAATTGCTTGGGTGTGTCTCGCTACGATAGTTCTCGAGGACAAAGAAGTTGATCTAACCGATAGATCGTGTGATCCTCGGGAATCGCTGGATACACATGATGACAAGAAGGAGATACGGGGTTCCCCGGTAGAAGCCTTGTCCGAAGTCCCCCTCAAAGAGGAAGACAGCAGCCGAACTATCCAGATCGGCTCTCTCTTGACCGGGGAAACTCAGGACAACCTATCCAGTTCCTCCGAGAAAACTCTGACGTGTTTGATTGGACTCCCACAGATATGCCGGGGATCGAACCCCAAGGTGATCTCCTACAAGCTCGGAGTTGACTCAAAATCCCGGCCGGTCCGATAAAAGAAAAGAAACTTCATGCCTATCAAACAGAAGGCGATTGAGGAAGAAGTGGACCGACTACTTACGACAGACTTCATCAGAAACCTAAACTACTCGGCTTGGCTAGCCAACATAGTCATGGTCAAAAGAGCGAATGGGAAATGGCGTATGTGTGTAAACTTTACCAATCTGAACAAGGTCTGCTTGAAAGACAACTATCCGCTCCCTCGGATAGATCAGCTGGTAGATAGCTCGGCCAGTCATGAGCTGCTAAGCTTCATGAATGCCTTCTTTGGTTATAATCAAATCTGGATGGACCCGGCCGACGAAGAGCTTACCTGTTTCACCACTGATCGAGGGGTTTACTGCTATAAGGTAATGCCCATTGGCCTTAAAAATACTGGGGCAACTTATCAACGGCCGGTCAACAAGCTGTTCAAGCCACAGATCAGGCGGAATATAGAAGTCTACGTCGATGACATACTTGTGAAGTCCACCCAGTCAGCCGGGCATACCACGGACTTTGGCAAAACCTTCGAGGTCCTGCGAAAGTACAAAATGAGGCTAAATCCAGCCAGGTATGCTTTCGGCATCATGGGTTGAAAGTTCCTCAGATTCATGGTCACCCACCGAGAAATCGAGGCAAACCCGGAGAAGATCAAAGCCATCATTAATATGACAACACCCAAGAGTAACGTTTAAATCATACGGCTCATAGGCAGGGTGCCCGTTTTGAGTTGTTTCATATCCAAATCTAGGGAAAAGTGCCTACCTTTCTTCAAATCCTTAAGGAAGATCTCAGGGTTCGAGTGGTCTGAGGAGTGTCAAGTCGCTTTCGAGCAGCTCAAAGCGCATCTATCGATGCCGCCGCTTCTCACCCGACAAACCGAAGGATACGAGCTACTACTGTACCTGGCCGTCTTCGGCCAGGCAGCTAGCTCCGTTCTCATCAAAGTATTTGATACAAATGCCGGTTTACTACATCGGCCACATTTTCAAAGATGCGGAGACAAGGTGCCCGGCTATCAAAAAGATAGTCCTGGCGCTCGTCGTCGCCTCCAGGAAACTTCGGCACTATTTCTAAGCTCATATGATCATCGTTCTTACCGACTGATCCCTAGGGAACATCCTCGGTTCCCCCGAGTCGTTGGGTCGCTTGGAGAAGTGGAGATAGGAAATTTCGCAATTCGACATCCAGTACCGACCAAGGCAAGCTATTAAAGCCCAACCCCTAGTTGCTTTTGTAGTCGAATGCACCATTCCTAACAAAGAAGAAGCGCTGACATGGGATCCAAACCCACAAAACTTAGTCAAAGAAAAGCTCGGTCCGATTCCGGACTGGATACTTTATGTGGACGATTCCTCCACAGAAGAAGGAAGTGGGGCTGGACTGGTCATTTGAGGCCCCAATGAAGCTGAGATGGAGTATTCTCTACGGTTCACCTTTAAGGCCTCAAACAATGCCGCGGAGTATGAAGCCTTATTGGCCGGCCTACGAATCACCTCTAGGGTAGGGCTAAAGAAGATCAGAATCCGCAGTGATTCCGCGATGGTCGTCGAACAAGTAACCGAATGATTCAAAGCCCGAGAACTCTTCATGATGAAATATCTTCCCCTGGTGAAAAGGCTACAGAAGAATTTCGATGAAATCCAACTGGAGAAGGTTCCCTGGAGTATGAACGTCGAGGCCGACGCCTTAAGCAAGATCGCCTCCTCCTATTCGGCCAATCATAAGAGGAACATCCTCTTCGAAGTCCTGTCGTGACCTAGCATCGAAGATACAGAAGTGATACACCGGGTCTATGCCACTCAGGAGAGTATCCCGGATTGAAGAAAGCCCATAGTGGAATTCCTTAAGGATGGAACGCTCCCTGAGGACCGAATAGAAACGCGCGATAGAGGAATTGGTCAACTCATCAGGCTCATGACCTGAAGACTACAGGTTTGAATCCTGTCCCCGACAAAATGCATGTTGGGTCTTTGAAACAGTTCGAATCATTTCGATAAAGGCTCTGCATGAGCTTGTCACTTCGTATGGAGCAAAGGTAACTTGTATAAAAAATCATACACCCAACCTCTACTCAGATGCATCAATTCCGACGAAGCTGAGTATGTTCTCCAAGAGATACACGAAGGAGTCGGCGACGCATATTAGGGGACCCGCAATCTGATCCAAAAGACGCTGCAAAAGGGCTATTATTAGTCGACTATTGATTGATTCGTTTTCCGGTGTGTATATAGAAATGTGTAAGAAATCACAACCAAAAATATTTTGACCGCAATCAATAACGGTGTCGATTGTAGCGCGTTAGCGAGTGCGGATCGTCCACAGGGAAAGTGTAATCCGTTCGTATTCAATTTAGATGAATTGAAAATTAAAGAAAAGAAAGAAAAGACAATTCAATTCAAGATTTTAAAGTTGAATTCAAGAATCATCTAGATCTAAATCTAAAATCAAGAAAACATAAAAATCAAGAATCAAGAATTGATGATTTCCAATCCAAATAATCAAGAATCGAAGTGAGGCTCGTAGGAATCGATCGAATCTTTAGACCTGATGAAATCTATTGATTACGTTTCTTATCCATTAATGATTTGATACTAGATCGATGACGATTAATCGGGGTTTAAGGATCTTTTAAAGAAACTAGGGTTTCTTCATCTCATCCTTTGTCCTTTCGATGAATCTCATTCAACAAAACTAGCCTCTAGTAAATTCAAGAATCGATCGTGGATCCCTAATTAAGAGCGAACACAATCAAGAAAGCATCGCTCGAAACTAGGTTGCCGATTCTTCAATTTACAAGAGTTTACAAAACTTATAGGAATTAAGAATCGTTTCAAGATTTGTAACATCATCGTCTATTGATCGTTTCGATTCCTCCACGAGCGGAGTTTTACTCAAACATCACAACACGAAACACAATCACAAATTGAGATCTAGTCATGATGCAAGAATGTAAAGAAAGCAAGATATATAAATTTCACCTTTATTTATCAACAATTTGTTATAATTCACTCGAGATCTACAAGAGGAAAGAACTTGATCGTTGATTTCGGCTTTGCTCGTCACCTTGAGTCGCGGATCTCCTTGGATCACTTGCTCCGATGAAGTCCGGCGTCGCTTTCTAAAGGATCGAAGGCTTCATGCTTGATTTGGTACTCAGAGTTCTTGATTTTTGGCTTTGGAATTTGAATTGGGGATTAGGGTTTACAAGTCGTGTCACTCAACTTGTATTGGGAATTGATGTAGGAATCAACAATGAACAACCTTTGAGAAGAAGCTTTAGGGTTCCTTTTATAGCCTTCACTAGCTTTGGCTTCCTTTAGAAGCTAGGTTTAGGTTAGCTTCTCTTGTAAGCTAGGTAGTTAGGTAGAAGCTACTAGAGGTAGTTAGTTAGGCTTAGCTTCCTTCATAAGCTTGGAGGTTAGGGAGAAGCTTCTAGGCTTAGTTTGTTAAGTAGCTTGCTTTGGAAGCTTGAACATGATTAGCTTGTTTAAGGAGCTTGCTGATCTGGCAGAAGACTCTGGAGATTTCTGGAGTTTGGAGTATATTTAATGAATGTGGGCCCTGAAAGAAGCAGTCTGAAGCTGAGCAGAGGTGATGATGTGGCAGGCCCACCGCGGATCCGCGGCGCCAAGGGGGTTCTGGCCGCGGATCCGCGGCCCATTTGCTGTCTTGGTGCATGAAAACTTCAGATAACTCTTGTGCTGACTTTGGGCTTATTTTTTGATGTGTGGAATCTTATAATTCCCTCTAGTTCACTGCCAGATCTCAAGTCTTGGACTTGGCGTATTTATCTCAGCACTTTTAATTGTTTTGGCTCTTCTCCTGCAATTTCCTGCACAGATTCTCGAGACAAGTGTTGCGCTATACAATGATTATGCGATGCCATGATAAACACTCAATTTCCCTCAGAAATGTCGGTTTTAATATATAACACATGTTATTTGGTATTTTACAGATGTTTTGCTAATATGTGCTATATTAATACCGAACACCTCTAGATGAGTGCAAATGATAGGGAAATTGATGTGTTAAAAATGCAATATTTTTGACTGATCAAATTCCCCCAAACTTATTTTTGGTCGTCTCGAGCGAACTGTTTTATTAAAAAGAGAAGGAGAAAATAAAGAAAAAGAAAAACTAACTAGCACACTTTCGTAGGCAACACGATTGCACTGAGCATGTGCAACAAGCCTTTAAACCTCTAGGTGTCCCTAGTAGGAGGAGTGTTGTCTCCTGAGGGTTTTCAGCAGATTGCACCCACAAAATCCCATAATAAAAGGGAGACCGTGAAAGTTACATATAAAGATAAGAATTATAAAAGAAAGACTTTGAAAATTAGGGTTTCCAACTACACTAGCTTTTCGGTTGTCATGAGCCCTATCTTAATAGTCATGAAAAGATGTTAGAAATCACATCATCCCTCAATAAAACATAGTTTTTATTCTTCATTCCTATCTTTCTTCCAAACATCGATCATATACCCCTACGTGTGTGTAAAAGACATCCCTACACTCGGAGAATTCAATTCAAGCTATCATACTCTTGTCCATCCGCCTCAGTACTTTTTAATTAATGAATATTTATATTTGCTTACACATTTTCATGCGACCGTTAATACTTCTTGAGGTACTAACCGACCGATTACTCATGTGCTTGCTTATTAGATGTATTTCCTCGTCTTGCACCACCTAAGGCTTAGCAGTGACTCCCAGACCAGTTGGTCTAAGGCACTAGGTAGGCACCCTCGCTATATTTTTTTATTGCCGCCTTGACGATAACAAAACCAATGTTCATTTTTCTGCACCCTTTTTATATTTTATTCATTTTTTTTATTTCCTTCATACTTTGGCTTTAAGACAAGAGCATTTCAAGGTATCCTCTACTATCCCGAGTTTCAAGACGTGTGTAAGTGCGTATAGTAGGGTATCAACGTTCAAATGTTTGGCTTCCAGAATAAGAACTATTTTTCAGACTTATTTTTATCCTCAGATTAGTGAATTCCTTCATCTTACTAACCCTTGGGACAATGGCTCATAACTACTTATTACTAGTTCGTTTAAGAAAACTTCTAATTTTCTTGGTTTTCTTAAATTTTTCCAATCTTTTGGATATAATTTTTCACTATCTAATCTTTTATTATCCTATTTATGTACACAATTTTTTTTTTTTGAATTTTTAAATTTTTTTATAGGTTTTAAAATGTTTTGTGCTTATGCAAAGTATGATGCAAATGATGCGAAAATAAGCACAAACCTCCCCCAAACTTGTTTTCAACAGTGTCCTCACTGTTGCCATCCGCTAAATCTCAAAAAACCCGTAAGTTTGGGAGGAAATTTATTAAATGGGGGAAATATATTTAAGTGAAAATCCTCCCCCAAACTTA
This sequence comes from Agapanthus africanus, assembly GCA_030015575.1. Classification (NCBI taxonomy): domain Eukaryota; kingdom Viridiplantae; phylum Streptophyta; class Magnoliopsida; order Asparagales; family Amaryllidaceae; genus Agapanthus; species Agapanthus africanus. The sequence goes on from JASDDO010000004.1 coordinate 333,543,206, forward strand.
TTTTTGGCTCATATTTTTGAGTAAAAATTTTATTTTCAAGAGCCAGATTATACCCCCCAAACTTGAGTTAAACCATGTTAATCTTTGAAAATCACAAGAGGGGGTCAAGAATCATTGGTCGATGCCAAGCTTTGCAAAGACCGAAAGTTAATACCAACCATTCGAAAATTTTATCAATGTAGTGCTCAGGTTGGTGGAAGAAGAAGTGGGGAAAGGGTATGTGGTGGGATAGAATGTGTGTGCGTCTCATTTTGGAGAGACGATGCAGTGACTGTGATGGATTACTCGCATTCTTTTTACAGTCCAGAAGAAGGGGTAGAGGTTCAATTTCATTGATTAGGAGATGATTCGTCTCAACACCCGTGTCTTTCAAAAATGCAAGTTCATCAGCGAAGATCTCCTCAAAAGTCTCATCAATACCCCGAAGAATAATGTTATCACAAAGCGCGGGGTGATTTTCAGACTCTAAAAACAGTTCATAATCAGTGTTAGTTGTTGACCCGGACAACTCGGTGGAAGAGTCCGTATGTGTATGATACATAGTTGGGTCAAACAACAACATATGAAAAGAGTCAATATCAGTATCATGAGGATCATCAATTTCGCTGCTGTCGACATCCATTAAGTCGACAGAACAGACCTGAGCAGTAGGTTCGGAGGGTACACTTCCCAACTTGTAAATATTCAGCTCCATTGACCTATTCCCGAAGGATAGGGTCGTAGAGCCATTACGACAGTTGATGATAGCATTGGAAGTGGCAAAAAAGGGGCGACCTAAAATCACCGGATTTGATTCCGTGGGTTCGCTACAGGCTGTATATCAATTACAATAAAGTCCACAGGGAATACAAATTCCCCGATTTTTATTAACACATCCTCCAGTTCACCCCTAGGTTTGGTGATTGATCGGTCAGCCATCTGGAGAGTGCAGTGAGCTGGTTTCAACTCTCCGATCCCTAACTGCTCGTAAACCGAGAAAGGAAGCAGGTTAACACTTGCGCCAAGGTCAAGTAGAGCACGGTTGATGTGTTTCTCCCCGATGGAAATAGAAATAGTAGGATATCCAGGATCCTTACGTTTCCTCGGTAATTGTTAAGAAAAGGCTGTGTCTACTGTCTTTGCCATGAATATCTTCTTGGGCACTTGAGTCTTCCACTTTCTAGTGCATAAGTCTTTAAGAACTTTCGCATAAGCGGGGACTTGTTGTATTTCATCTAGAAGAGGGATGTTGATGTTAACCTGTTTAAAGATTTCCGTGATCTTCTCCATTTGTGGACTTGGTCTGTTTTCCTTTAACCGATTCGGATAAGGAGCTTGAGCAATAAGGTCGGGGTCCAACATTGGAGAAGATCGTGTGGGTGGAAATGATCTAAGAATAGGAGTGGGGATCGTTTTCGGTGGACTAGAAGAGATGGGCTGAGGTGTCGAGCCTTGGGGAAAACGGAGAATAGGCTCGGAAGAAAATGGTGGGGTAGACGAACTGGGGTCAGAATTAAAAGTAGAAGTGGAAGGAAAGGTCTCAGCCGGGGTATCATTGATAGATTTTTCAGTGTCATCAATCTCTTCCCCAACGTGATTGTCAAGCACTCTTCCAGATCTTAACGTGATTGCATTCACATGATATGAATAGCCAGGATTGGGCAAAGGTTGAGCTGGAAGTTTCCCTTTCTCTCTTGCACTCATTTCAGCTTTTAATCGTGCAATTTCTTCTTCCATCGATTTTATAGTCTCGCTTTGGAACGCAGAGTTTTTCTCAATTTTATCGACGGAAGACTTTATTGTCCAAAGCAAGTTCATGAATGAAGAGGATTCATCAGTACCGGTCAACTGCAAAGGATTAGACGGTGCAGGTGCGTTGACCGGATTTTGGAAGTTTTGTGCTTGGAAGGGGTGCTGACTCAATTGAAGTGGTTACTGTTGTGGTGGAGGAGCTCTTTGAAAATTGTTTTGATTTGGAACCGTGTTTTGAGTTTGTGATTGGTTCCTGTTAGTTGTATGTATGCCCTAGAGGCCAGTATTGTACAGATGATGTATATTATATTGGATGCTTGGACATATATAGAGAGGACTTTCTTGCTCGATATGATAGTATGCTATGTGGTTGCTCTTTATCTTAACATGTATACTTGTCTCTTGATACTGTCTTATAGTTACATGTTGGTAAAGCCCTTAGGATGTGTACTTGACTACCTGGACTATGATGCAGATCATACTAGTAGGGCCATGGTAGTCCATAAGTACATCCTTTAATGTTCCTAGTCGTAGGTGTATCGAGACAGGGCATCGATATACCAGAGTAGACTAGCGTAAACGATTCTCGACCCATGAGATAGGCGATGGATGATCCCATATCCATTGGTGTTTGACATCAGAGATGGTATACGGGTGCTCAGTGGAGACTGGGTACACTGGACGGACTCGCCGAGAACTCCTAGATGGTATTATACCTCACGTTAGATGGTGTTGGGGTAAAAATTTACACCCCCGTTGACCGAGTCAAAGTCAAGGTCAACCCCAAGCCAGGTGGGCCCAAGCCCAGGTCAAGCGGGCCCATGCCCAAGTCGAGCCCGCGGCCAGCCTCCTCCATGCTAAAATATAGATCATGTAATAAATAATTTTTATGTAATTTTTTATACATAAATGTATGCGAAATGGGCATAAAGCCAATATTATGTAAGCCCATGGCTTATGTGCAAAAATGAAATGGCACATGAGCCATGGGATGGCTAAAATGCCATTTTTTTTGAAGCCCAAGGGGCTATATGCAAATATGTAAGCCTATATAAGGCAACATGATGAATAAAAAAAGATATACCTTTCATTCTCTCCAAAAAAAGTTTCAGAGCTGAGCTCTTTCTTCCTTCTTGAAGGTTCCAAAACCTTCTTCTTTCTTTTGAATTAAATCAAGAGTTCTACTCTCATTTTTATAAAACTAAATAGTTTTCCACCACCAAACCCACAAAGGGGAACTTGGATCTGTCATCAGATCTTAAAAAGGAAAGATTTTGAGATTTCACATCTCTTGATCTTCAAGATCCAGCAAGCAACAGGAGGAAGAAGAAGAACCCCTTCCATTAACCCCAAAAACACATTCAGGAGTCCAACTCCTCTCTGATTTCTCTTCTGAGAAATTTTTCAGGCTAAAAGCCTCTTGTGCCTCTCCGGCGCGCAGCGCAAGTGCGCAAGGCGCCAGCGTGCCGACACGTGACGCGCGCGCTTGCGCAAGTGCGCAAGGCGCCCGCGTGTCGACACGTGGCGTGCGCACCTGCGCGCTTGCGCAAGACGCCTGCGTGCCGACACGTGGCGCGCGCGCTTGCGCAAGTGCGCAAGACGCCCGCGTGCCGACACGTGGCGCGCGCGCTTGCGCAAGGGCGCAAGACGCCCGCGTGCCGACACGTGGCGCTTGCGCTTGCGCAAGTGCGCAAGGCGCCCGCGCGCCGACACGTGGCGCGCGCGCTTGCGCACCTGTGCAAGTGCGCAAGGCGCCCGCGCGCCGACACGTGGCCCCCACTCATCCTTTGGATGCCTTTTCCCCTTTATTTATATATACATGTATATACATACATTTGTATACAAATGTACACATACACATACTCCGCAACATTTTCCCCCTCCAAAAAATTTTCGGGCCGGGGCGCTGCCCCGAACCCCGCAAGGGGGCTGCTAGCCCCCTTGACCCCCAGCCCGCTATCCGGATAGCGGGACCCCCGTAAAAACTCTGCGTGGCTCCCGATATATCCAAAACCCCCTTTCAAAACACACGCACACTGCACGTTGAGTTCGCATGACCAGTTTAACCCGTTAATCGGAGGTTCCCTCGCCCCAAAGGCGATGGGTAATTAACGGCAGCTTAGTCCGCGGCTGCCGGAGATTCGGATCCCCACAATCATTAAACCCCGGCCTACCCTAGGCAGGGGGAATCTGTAGTACGCCTGACAAGCGCTCGCGTATTCCCATCTCACTGGGGTGACGAAAAACACCCTACAGATGGCAGTTCTCTGGTGACACATTTGCAGGTTACTCTGTAGACCCGAGATCGTCATAGAGTCTTGTGTGATTCCCACTGTGCTTTGATTTCCACCTTACCACGTCCAAGAGGACGTGCAAAACGGTGGTTTTTGGGTACAGTCCCGAGTCACATGGAGGCAATGAATAGGAGGGGTTTCGTCTCTCCCGGTATTGGGGGTTGATGTTGCGCTGTGCTCGATTGGCCGTAACAGGGAAGTCCCTGGCCAGGGTTGATTTAGAGATTTACTGGTAAGTGTTACCAGTAGTTTCTCGACCCGTTATGAGCCTCACATCGGCACGGCTTATCGGTTATTGGGGTTTGACGTTTTACCACCCCTAGACTTGATATGCGACATATCAGACGAGGAGACCGGACTGTACGAGAAGTGTTACCGGCAGGATTTTACAGGAGTTGGAGCTGGCTTTCTTGCTGATCTTCTGATCGCTCAATACCTGAGTAGCCGTTACGTCCAGCTAGTGCCGCTGACGGCTTGTGGGTGCTTGATGTGATCATCACCTTCCGCCGGCGTATTGACGAGTCTTTAGAGTCCTACATAGAGGTTTTACTGGCTCAGGCAAAACGAAATAGGAGCGCATATGTGATATGTGCGGGACCGAGAATAATGCGTGTATGTGATACCGTATTCTATTCTCGCGACTTTCTGTATCGGTCGGTTATATGTGATATAGCCGGGTTATCGAATCAAGTGTTGATTCGATAAGTCGATACATTGGATGTTAGTCGGTTATATGAGTTATGACCGGATTATTAAGTCAAGTGTTGATTTAATAATTTATTGTATAATTGTATATTGGATATACTAATTTACATTAACTAACATTTGTTCACTTAAGGGTTTTTCTCACATGTGCACAACTTTAATGTATATATGATATATATTAAAATGTGTTTTCTTTTTGTATCATGGTTGTTGATACATCATTCATGGGTGTATGAGACTTACACCATGCTATTTATTATGTTGGGTTTTAATATTTAAAGTAATTACAATATTAGTGGAGGATTAGAAAAATGCATGAAGCTTGTGGAAGCTTATGGATGCATTGACTAATTCCACTAAGTTTGTTTTTACTATGGATATTTGTTAACCCAACCATAAGGATTAACCATGGTTATGTCTCTACATGAGTTAGTATATGATACTCACTCACCATGGTTAGCTTACTCACTTGATCATTATCTCTTCTCATTTTATTTTCTTCATCTTCTTCCTTGAGCTAAAAAGCTCTCTAGGGTTTGATCCAAAGTGAGAAACATTGTGAGAAACCAAATTCTAAAGTGAACCCACTTCCTATTTCTCCATCCTCTACTAGACTAGCACTTTAGTTTAGGGTGTTTGCTTCACTAATTCTCTAGTTAGTGAAGTAGAAGCTTGAGTTGGCATCCCCTCGACGTAGATCATTTTCGGCCTCGAAGACTTCAAGTAAGGACGCTCCTTTAGCCTCATGAAGTCATGCAAGAGTCCGGGAGAACCACGATCGCAGCGAAGGGACTTCAACAAGGAGCTAAAGAAGTGAAGGACTGATCTACAAAGGTTGTATTTCGTATTCACTTAGTTGTAGATGTTATTTACTTGCATGTGAAACCCTAATTTTCTAGCAAAGATCTTGTTTAGGATTGTTAAGCACGGCTAAAGTTTTAATCGGGCATGGTTGATGCTTTCTTAACCCTTGTTAGAGTGCATAGTAACCCTACAGTGGTATCAGAGCCTAGCTAGAGCATTAGGCAACGTGTATACGAAGTTAAAACTCCGAACGAACCCCGAAACGCCAAAATGAACCCCTCTCTGGACAAATTTTAAAAACTGTGATTTTTCTGAATTAAAAATGCCTAAAAAAATAAGCAGGGAAATATAAGAATTGTAGTGAAAAACGAGAGCATACACTGTACAAACCGCCGCGGAACCGCGGCCGTATCGCGCTTGGGCCGCGGATCCGCGGCAGTATAGAGGATTTATGCCCTAATTTTTACACTGTAATCTCTATTTCTGTGAGTTATATTTTATGGGTATTTTTAAAATGACTCAAGTGTTGAGTGTTCTGGGGTTTATTTTGTAATCGTTGATTCGATCGGAAAATTTAAATTCGTTATTGTTTTCCGGATAATTTAGAAAGTATTAAAATGTTCGAACGGATATCATTAACTCCATTTTTCCCGGCACGAAAAACTTTCAAGTGTTGAATTTTCTTGAGTTTAAATCTTTCGGAAAAACGTGCATGTAACGTGATGGACCCTCTAGAAGAACACAAACCTTAACTCGATTATGTGACCGTCTTGAACTGCCTCTAAACCTTAGGGTTTGGGGCAGTACGGCGTGCCACATATGAGGCGTTGGCTTGACTCTTCTACGGCTGGACCGTTGCTACTGTGACGTATTCTGGAATTTTTGAACTCCGCTCAAATGTTGAGCTATTAAGGAAATCTTGGGTATTTGATTATTCGATCGGGAAGTTTAATACTGTCTATTTATCTGGAATGTGATACAATATGTAGAATTCATATAGTTAGGCATGAAATGCGAAATATGTGATATTTCGGATTTACGATGTCTAAAGAGATTGTGGATTCCAAATGTTGTAGTTTTACACTTTCTTTTCTGCGACCGTAAGTGTAATATGTGATATCGCCGGTTTCGTTGCTATATGTCAACGACAATTGGGATGCGCATATTTACTTACGTTGATGACATGTGATGTTATGTGTTGCTGGATATGTTATATTGGATCGTCGCGTTTCTGAATAGCCGGGGGTTTTAAGTGATATGAGAGTTTTTATTTTCATTCATGTAAAATTAAATGAATGTAATATTCTTTTATTGGGGCACTTCCGGGATGAGGTCGATGTCACCATTTGTATATAATTTACTTTTTCCGCACTAGGATAGACCCAAGAAGGAGAGCACAAGTAACCGGGTTCTAGAGTCCAGAGGGAGACCAACTCGAGGAGTCGAGTCCGGATCTCCTAACTCTAGAATTGGAAGGGTTGCTTGCCGCTCTCGTAGGGGTCTAGGGGTATGGCTTTGGCTATTCATTGCGACCGTGAAATCCGTGTTTTATAGAGGCTCAAAATAAAACACGGACGTCCTAGTATATCCAATATTTCATATGTTTCTTCTGCTGCGATATCTGTGATGTGATCATTTAATATGTGATGATAGATACTGTATATAGTATATATGATATATTATATATAGATGTTACTTATGTTTTACATCCGCGCTAGCCCTGCCCCGCTCTGCCGTTAGTTACCTAACCTAATGGTGCACGAGGGGACATTGAGGCGAATGCGGATGGCATAAGTGTACGTCGTATTTATCTGTGATGTTTAGGTGACTTAAATGATGGGACTTCATTAATATGATTAATGAAAGAAAAGAAACTTAAAAGATGTTGTAGAATCAAATTTTTCAAAAAGGGTAGCTACAGTTTTTGCTTTGCATAGCGATATATATGATATATCCCGCACCTTATTCGATGAGGAAAGAGCCGAGATCCCTTCACCGGGAGTGACCTCTTTATCAAAACTGGCAGATGCTACAACACTCGGTTTGTCGTTTGATTGGTTTTGGAGTTTTTGCTTTGCATAGCGATATATATGATATATCCTGCACCTTATTCCATAAGGAAAGAGCCGAGATCCCTTCACCGGGAGTGACCTCTTTAGCAAAACTAATAAAATCCTCAAAATCACTCCATTTCAAAATTCACATGATTCTACAACGATACCAAGTTCATTACGCAATAGGTTTTCAGAAAAACCTGTCGTAGCCCTCCGTCATTTCAGATAAGTTGTATATAGTATTCGTGCTGCATTTGTTGGCTTTCGTCAAGGTGTAGTGTACGGTAGCTATATGCTGCTTATCTGCTGCATATGATGCGACTGGATTAGGGTAGTCGTACGGCTTTGTTGGCTTACGTCAAGGGTCGTGCGTGTGGGTTTAATTCAGTCAAGAAATGTACGGGTTGAACTTGACTAGCGGGCTATGGTTTGTTGGCTTTCGTCAAGGTCATAGCACGTTAGGGGCAAAATATTATCGGGAATTTCAAGTGTTGAAATTGGCAATGAGATTACATACCTTCTATGAGATAGTTGGATCCCGATACCCACTGCGAGTAATTGTTACTCCTGGGAGAGTTTTACACAGGACAATTAGTCGATCAAGTAGGTATCTAGAAAGGTGTCAACGGGGTTAAGCCTCTAGGAAAACGAGGTTTACTTTAATTAGGTCCGTGCGAAAGCACGGGGAACCTCCCTCAAAGTACCGACACTGGCCTGGCTGAAAGATTGGCGAAATTGTAGGGTGTAATTAATCCCGGCTAGTCTTTTTCTTTTAGGGTTTGAAGGAAGATTTGATAAAAACAGTGGGAGTCATCCTGATTAGATAAAATAATAACCAATCTGATCTTGCAAGAGCATACGCTAAAGTGTTTTCTTCTCTCTCTCTCCAGGTAGCGACCATATCATGCCTTAATAAAGATAATAATATGGATGTTTTGACCGAACCCGCATGTTATACTGTGCTGGGGAACGTTGGTTCCGTTCTTTCTTATAAAAGTTATAAGACTGAACAGGATATAGGGGAATACCAGGATTCCAATACCACCCGTGTGAAGAAAGTACATGTTGATGCATTTTCTTCGGGTGTGTTCGTTACAGGGAACTGTTTCTCCATTTGCTCTACGTCCTGGGTATTAGATACCGGGTCAGGATCCCATATATGTAATCAGTTACATGGGCTTAGGAAAGGTAGAGAACTTGGAGAAGGTGATAAAGACATAAGGGTTGGAAATGGTGCAATTGTTGTAGCTAAAACTGTCGGGGAATATCACCTTGTATTACCAACTGGTAATACATTGATTCTGAACGAATGCTATTACATGCCGAATCTGATATGCAACATTATATCGGTTTCTTTACTAAGTAAAGAGGGATATAATTTTGTATTACAGGATAATGTTATGAACATTTTTCTGAACCAAAAGTTGGTTGGATCAGGCACGTTGTGCAATGGCATTTATGTTCTAAATCAATCAACAGTTCCGAGCATAACAAACACACACAAGAGGAAGAGTTCAGAAATGAACGAATCCTTCTTGTGGCATTGTAGACTGGGTCACATCAATGCAACACGACTAGCTAAGTTGCATAAGGATGGATATTTGAAACCGTTCGAATTTTCATCTTATGACACTTGCCAGTCATGTCTCAAAGGCAAGATGACCAAAACTCCGTTTACGGGACACGGAGAAAGAGTTACTGAACTCTTGGGACCGATACATAGCGATGTATTCGGTCCCATGTCTACACATGCCAGGGATGGTTCTTCATACTTCATTACATTCACTGACGATCTCTCAAGATACGGACATGTGTTCTTGATAAAACACAAGTCTGAACCTTTTGAGAAATTTAGAGAATATAAACAAGAAGTCGAGAACCAAACCGGGAAAAGTATTAAAATCCTTCGATCTGATCGAGGAGGTGAATACTTGAGCAATGAATTCCTGGACTTCCTAAAAGAGAATGGGATTCTCTCTCAGCTGACTCCTCCATATACACCACAGCACAATGGTGTATCAGAACGGAGGAACCGCATCCTATTAGATATGGTGCGCTCTATGATGAGCACAGCCGAGTTACCTATTTCCTTCTGGGGGTATGCGCTAGAAACAGCCATACATCTATTGAATATGGCCCCCACCAAATCTGTGCCTACTACTCCATATGAGATATGGAAAGGGAAGAGACCATGTCTTAACTATGTAAAGATATGGGGTTGTCCAGCCTATGTCAAACGACAAAATCCGGACAAACTCGAGGCACGGTCTGTTCTATGCAAATTTGTAGGATATCCCAAGAATTCACAAGGGTATATCTTCTACCACACTGAGGAACAAAGGGTGTTTGTTTCTCGGCATGCCACCTTTTTAGAAAAGGAATTTCTTGCGAAAGAGATTAGTGGTCATGAGGTAGAACTGGAAGAGGTTCCAGCTACAAAAGCTGCAACAGAAGATCTGGTAGAACCAGAGGATTCCGTAGTTCCCAATGAACCCCAGCCACTCCGCCGATCTAGTAGGGTTCCTCACCCACCAGAGAGATACTACGGTTTTCTCATGGATGGTGGGAGCGAGGATTGCATCATGGTTGATGATGATCCAACTAGCTTCGAGCAGGCCATCACGAGTGGGGACTCAGTGAAATGGCTGGATGCAATGCGGTCCCAGATGGAATCCATGTACACCAACAAAGTATGGACTTTGGAAAATGCTCCTGAAGGGGTAAAACCCATTGGGAGCAAGTGGATCTTCAAGAAAAAACTTGGTGTAGATGGGAAAGTGGAGACTTTCAAAGCTAGACTTGTTGCAAAGGGTTTTCGTCAAAGACCAGGTGTGTACTATGACGAAACATTTTCTCCAGTGGCTATGCTTAAATCCATCCGGATCATTCTTGCCATCGCTGCATATCATGACTACGAAATCTGGCAATTGGATGTTAAGACCGCCTTTCTAAACGGTGATTTAGAAGAGTGCGTGTACATGACTCAGCCAGAGGGCTTCGTAGATAGTGGGAGCAGCGGGAAGGCGTGCAAACTACTTAAATCCATTTATGGATTAAAGCAAGCATCGCGGAGTTGGAACATCTGCTTTGACGTCGTTATCAAAGAGTTTGATTTCGTCAAAAACGTAGATGAACCTTGTATCTACAAGAAGGTGGCAGAGAGTAAGGTTGTCTTCCTCGTATTGTACGTGGACGATATACTCTTGATAGGAAATGACATTCCTATGCTGCAATCGGTCAAGCTCTTCTTATCACAAAGATTCTCAATGAAAGATCTAGGTGATGCCTCCTACATACTGGGAATTATGATCTATAGAGATAGATCCAAACGGATACTGGGATTGTCCCAATCCAGGTACATTGACACCATACTAAAGAGGTTTAGTATGGAAGAATCCAAGCGTGGGAACTTACCCACGATCTCTGGACTCACTCTCACCAAAGAGATGTCTCCCAAGACTGATTTGGAGAGAGCTCGCATGCAAGAGATACCCTATGCTTCGGTTGTAGGCTCTATCATGTACGCGATGCTATATACCAGACCCGATGTAGCACACTCACTAAGTGTAGTGAGTAGGTATCAAGCTGATCCTGGAGAGAGTCACTGGACAGCTGTGAGGAGCATTCTCAAGTACTTACGAAGGACTAAAGAGATGCTCTTGGTGTATGGTAACGGAGAACTCCAAGTGGAGTCCTTTACCGATTCGAGCTTCCACAGTGATAAGGACGACTCTAAGTCACACTCGGGATTTGTATTTACCCTTTACGGAGGGGCGGTTAGCTGGAAGAGTTGCAAGCAGGAAACCGTGGCAGACTCGATGATGGAGGCTGAATACATCGCTGCCAACGATGCTGCCAAAGAGGTTGTCTGGATCAAGAAGTTCATTACTGAACTTGGAGTGGTTCCATCCATTGAGCATCCAATACCTTTGTATTGTGATAACAATGGAGCGGTGGCTTTGGCCAAGGAACCCAGGTCCCATCAGCGATCCAGGCATATTCTGAGACGGTATCACCTGATCCGGGAGATAGTTGATCGCCGGGAGATCGAGGTCAGGAGGGTTGACACGAAGAACAACACAGCGGATCCACTCACGAAGGCCATTCCCTAAATACAGTTTGAGAGACTCTTCGGGATGCTTGGTATGCGATACTATAGCAGCTGGCCCTAGTGCAAGTGAGAGATTGTTAGTTGTATGTATGACCTAAAGGCCAGTATTGTACAGATGATGTATATTATATTGGATGCTTGGACATATAGAGAGAGGACTTTCTTGCTCGATATGATAGTATGCTATCTGGTTGCTCTTTATCTTAACATGTATACTTGTCTCGTGATACTGTCTTATAGTTACATGTTAGTAAAGCCCTTAGGATGTGTACTTGACTACCTGGACTATGATGTAGATCATACTAGTGGGGCCATAGTAGTCCATAAGTACATCCTTTAATGTTCCTAGTCGTAGGTGTATCGAGACAGGGCATCGATATACCAGAGTAGACTAGCGTATACTCTTCTCGACCCATGAGATGGGCGATGGATGATCCCATATCCATTGGTGTTTGACATCAGAGATGGTATACGGGTGCTCAGTGGAGACTGGATATACTGGACGGACTCACCGAGAACTCCCAGATGGTATTATACCTCACGTCAGATGGCAGTTCTCTGGTGACACTTTTGCAGGTTAGTCTGTAGACCCGAGATCGTCATAGAGTCTTGTGTGATTCCCACTGTGCTTTGATTTCCACCTTACCACGTCCAAGAGGGCGTGAAAAACGGTGATTTTTGAGTACAGTCCCGAGTCACATGGGGGCAATGAGCGATAGGAGGGGTTTCGTCTCTCCCGGTATTGGGGGTTGATATTGCGCTGTGCTCGATTGGCCGTAACAGGGAAGTCCCTGGCCAGGGCTGATTTAGAGATTTACTGGTAAGTGTTACCGGTAGTTTCTCGACCCGTTATGAGCCTCATATCGGCACGACTTATCGGTTATTGGGGTCTGACGTTTTACCACCCCTAGACTTGATATGCGACATATCAGACGAGGAGACCGGACTGTACGGGAAGTGTTACCGGCAAGCTTTTACAGGAGTTGGAGCGGGCTTGCTTGCTGATCGCTCAATACCCGGGTAGCCGTTACGTCCAGCTAGTACCGCTGACGGCTTGTGGGTGCTTGATGTGATCATCACCTACTGCCGGCGTATTGACGAGTCTTTAGAGTCATACATAGAGGTTTTACCGGCTCAGGCAAAACGAAATAGGAGCGCATATGTGATATGTGCGGGACCGAGAATAATGCGTGTATGTGATACCGTATTCTATTCTCGCGACTTTCTGTATCGGTCGGTTATATGTGATATAGCCGGGTTATCGAATCAAGTGTTGATTCGATAAGTCGATACATTGGATGTTAGTCGGTTATATGAGTTATGACCGGATTATTAAGTCAAGTGTTGATTTAATAATTTATTGTATAATTGTATATTGGATATACTAATTTACATTAACTAACATTTGTTCACTTAAGGGTTTTTCTCACATGTGCACAACTTTAATGTATATATGATATATATTAAAATGTGTTTTCTTTTTGTATCATGGTTGTTGATACATCATTCATGGGTGTATGAGACTTACACCATGCTATTTATTATGTTGGGTAATATTTAAAGTTATTACAAAATTAGTGGAGGATTAGAAAAATGCATGAACCTTGTGGAAGCTTGTGGATGCATTGACTAATTCCACTAAGTTTGTTTTTACTATGGATATTTGTTAACCCAACCATAAGGATTAGCCATGGTTATGTCTCTACATGAGTTAGTATATGATACTCACTCACCATGGTTAGCTTACTCACTTGATCATTATCTCTTCTCATTTTATTTTCTTCATCTTCTTCCTTGAGCTAAAAAGCTCTCTAGGGTTTGATCCAAAGTGAGAAACATTGTGAGAAACCAAATTCTAAAGTGAACCCACTTCCTATTTCTCCATCCTCTACTAGACTAGCACTTTAGTTTAGGGTGTTTGCTTCACTAATTCTCTAGTTAGTGAAGTAGAAGCTTGAGTTGGCTTCCCCTCGACGTAGATCATCTTCGGCCTCGAAGACTTCAAGCAAGGACGCTCCTTTAGCCTCGTGAAGCCATGCAAGAGTCTGGGAGAACCACGATCACAGCGAAGGGACTTCAACAAGGAGCTAAAGAAGTGAAGGACCGATCTACAAAGGTTGTATTTCGTATTCACTTAGTTGTAGATGCTATTTACTTGCATGTGAAACCCTAATTTTCTAGCAAAGATCTTGTTTAGGGTTGTTAGGCACGGCTAAAATTTTAATCGGGCATGGTTGATGCTTTCTTAACCCTTATTAGAGTGCCTAGTAACCCTATAGTTCCAAGCAAAGTTAGCGTGATTCCTCCAACCCTGATTATAAGTGGACGAAAATAGATAATTCCTAGGTCGTTGTTGGAAAGCAGAATTGATATGCTCATGACCTTGAAACGGAGAATTTAGTGGACATTCTTCCGTCAAATGAGAAGGATCAGAACAGCACCCACATACAGTTTTGGAAAGTGACATTTGATTTAGGGCGGCGGCTAAAAATTTATTTTCCATAGTCTCGAGTTTCTTATGTATAGCTGAAATTTCAGCTCTAACTCCTATGGAAACATCCGATTGGTTATTGCCACCCCTAGATTGACTCACACCCTCCTACTGTAAAGATTTTTCAGCGAAATCTTCTAGGAATTTCCAGGCTTCCCCATCATCTTTGGTCATGAAGTTGCCTTGACACATGGATTCAAGGGTCTGTTTTGTGTTAGGACTAATGCCCTCATATATGATTCTGCACAGATCCTATCTAGGGATTCCGTGATGTGGACATTGAACTAACAGATCCTTAAAGCGTTCAAGACATTTTGAAAATGGTTCATTTGGAAGCTGGGTAAATTGATTTATTTCACTACGGACTCGAGCTGTCTTATGATTGGGGTAGAATTTCTTTAGGAATGCTTTTACAAATTCTTCCCAGTTTGAAATGGAATGTGCGGTTGTGTTGTAAAGCCACTTCTCGGCTATATCGCACAAGGTGAATGGGAGAAGATGAAGACGCATACCATCCACAGAAAGCTGTAAAGTACCCATCATTGCACATACATTTTCAAATTTGTTAATAAAGACATATGCGTCTTCAGACTCGAGACCGTGATATTTGGGTAGAAGGTTGATGTATTGGGGTTTAATCTCAAAATTATCCCCGTTGGCTGGTGGAATGGATAGACAGGTCGAAAGAGGACCTCGAATTGGATAGCATCTCTCTTGGAGAGAGATGCGGGGTGGATTCTGCGCACCTGCAGACGGCGGCAGAGTAGTGGTAAAGAAGTTCGATGGAGAATTATCCATCGAAGTGGGTGTGGTGGTGGGTAAAGAAGAGGTAAATGTAGAAATACCGACTTTGGGGTCGATAGAAGGAACGCGGACTAAACGGGCACTAGAATCCCGTGTCCAGCCTATCTTGCACTAAAAGGGTTTAGTACAAGTGGCAACGTTAATATAATTAGAGGAAATGATAAAGTGGTGTTTGTTTTGAAAAAGATACGGATTTTTGAAAAAATGTTGCAAATCACAACAAATGCACAAGCAAAATCCTAAGTCTAATGGTCACCTAGGTCAAGGCTCTAAACCGCTCCTAACTGCCAAAAGACAAGTCGCAGGATCAATCCTCTATTGCCTCTTTGTCCCTCCTGTGGCCAGGTAAGTGCCAGGTAAGTGGGAGGTTCTCCACTACATAAGTAGTGGGCCTAATTAAGTAACTACTTGCCTTAGACACACTTTCCTTAGACACCACAAAAGAAACGCGGATAAGTAATAGATTACCCATGACCTCCTTCTGTCCTAAATGAGCGCGACGGTCCTTAGAGTCAAGTCTAGATTTCTTTTAGTTAATGAGGGTAATGCGGATGCAAATTTTGTGATTTTCGGGGCTTAGGAAGGGTAACGAACTCCCCACCTAATCTGAATTTGGTCTTTGCCCCTTAATTTCCGTATTAAAAATAATGCAAACAACCAAGATCAAACAAGCACAATTTTTATTGCTTTTGCGGCGCTGCGAATTATTTACAAAGAAACCTGCAGAAAATGGTTATTGGAGCAGACAGAGGAGGAGATAAGAAAGTAGGAATTTTACAGAGAAATTTTCGTGCAGCTCTGCTACAGTTCCGCCGCGTTTCCGCCCCGGGAAGTCCTTAATGCCACGGATCCGCCCCGAGTTTGAGGAATTCCTGCACAAATTTCTCGGTACTACTTCTGTTCACCTCCTGAGTCCTCTGGAATACTCCAAAAAAATTTCCAATTGCACAGTAGATTCCAGATTTCCTCGCAACAAATCACAACAACACGTTTAGTGTTTGTGCGAATTTAGATCTAAAAATATAGATGGAATAAATTTTTCAACTCAAATTTCAAAAACGAACAAATTAGCACACTATCCCCGGCAACGGCGCCATTTGATTGATTCGTTTTCCGGTGTGTATATAGAAATGTGTAAGAAATCACAACCAAAAATATTTTGACCGCAATCAATAACGGTGTCGATTGTAGCGCGTTAGCGAGTGCGGATCGTCCACAGGGAAAGTGTAATCCGTTCGTATTCAATTTAGATGAATTAAAAATTAAAGAAAAGAAAGAAAAGACAATTCAATTCAAGATTTTAAAGTTGAATTCAAGAATCATCTAGATCTAAATCTAAAATCAAGAAAACATAAAAATCAAGAATCAAGAATTGATGATTTCCAATCCAAATAATCAAGAATCGAAGTGAGGCTCGTAGGAATCGATCGAATCTTTAGACGTGATGAAATCTATTGATTACGTTTTCTTATCCATTAATGATTTGATACTAGATCGATGACGATTAATCGAGATTTAAGGATCTTTTAAAGAAACTAGGGTTTCTTCATCTCATCCTTTGTCATTTCGATGAATCTCATTCAACAAAACTAGCCTCTAGTAAATTCAAGAATCGATCGTGGATCCCTAATTAAGAGCGAACACAATCAAGAAAGCATCGCTCGAAACTAGGTTGCCGATTCTTCAATTTACAAGAGTTTACAAAACTTATAGGAATTAAGAATCGTTTCAAGATTTGTAACATCATCGTCTATTGATCGTCTCGATTCCTCTACGAGCGGAGTTTTACTCAAACATCACAACACGAAACACAATCACAAATTGAGATCTAGTCATGATGCAAGAATGTAAAGAAAGCAAGATATATAAATTTCACCTTTATTTATCAACAATTTGTTACAATTCACTCGAGATCTACAAGAGGAAAGAACTTGATCGTTGATTTCGGCTTCGCTCGTCTCCTTGAGTCGTGGATCTCCTTGGATCACTTGCTCCGATGAAGTCCGGCGTCGCTTTCTAAAGGATCGAAGGCTTCATGCTTGATTTGGTACTCGGAGTTCTTGATTTTTGGCTTTGGAATTTGAATTGGGGATTAGGGTTTACAAGTCGTGTCACTCAACTTGTATTGGGAATTGATGTAGGAATCAATAACGAACAACCTTTGAGAAGAAGCTTTAGGGTTCCTTTTATAGCCTTCACTAGCTTTGGCTTCCTTTAGAATCTAGGTTTAGGTTAGCTTCCCTTGTAAGCTAGGTAGTTAGGTAGAAGCTTCTAGAGATAGTTAGTTAGGCTTAGCTTCCTTCATAAGCTTGGAGGTTAGGGAGAAGCTTCTAAGCTTAGTTTGTTAAGTAGCTTGCTTTGGAAGCTTGAACATGATTAGCTTTATTAAGGAGCTTGCTGATCTGGCAGAAGACTCTGGAGATTTCTAGAGTTTGGAGTATATTTAATGAATGTGGGCCCTGAAAGAAGCAGTCTGAAGCTGAGCAGAGGTGATGACGTGGCAGGCCCACTGCGGATCCGCGGCGCCAAGGGGGTTCTGGCCGTAGATCCGCGGCCCATTTTCTATCTTGGTGCATGAAAACTTCAGATAACTCTTGTGCTGACTTTGGGCTTATTTTCTGATGTGTGGAATCTTACAATTCCCTCTAGCTCACTGCCAGATCTCAAGTCTTGGACTTGGCGTATTTATCTCAGCACTTTTAACTGTTTTGGCTCTTCTCCTGCAATTTCCTGCACAGATTCTCGAGACAAGTGTTGCGCTATACAAAGATTATGCGATGCCATGATAAACACTCAATTTTCCTCAGAAATGTCGGTTTTAATATATAACACATGTTATTTGGTATTTTACAGATGTTTTGCTAATATGTGCTATATTAATACCGAACACCTCTAGATGAGTGCAAATGGTAGGGAAATTGATGTGTTAAAAATGCAATATTTTCGACTGATCAACTATTAACACCGATGCAAAAAGATCTTACCGAGGTGCAAGGCATGTCAACTCTTCAGCAGCATTCTTCGACTACCAGCCACAGAACTAACGCCGTTGAGCTCCCCTTGGCTATTTGCCCCGTGAGGAATGGACATGGTTGGCTAGGTCCCCACAGGCACAGAGGGGCACAACTATATTCTCATAGCCGTGGATTACTTTACAAAATGGATCAAAGCCATGCCGATAAGAAAACCGGATGCCGCCTCCATAGTGAAGTTCCTGCAGAACAACATAATTGCACAATTTGGAATTCCGAGGTGCATCATCACTGACCATGGAACCAACTTCAAGAACGACAAAGTCAAACAATTCTGCAAAGACTACCACATACTGATAAAATTCTCCACGGTCGCTCATCCCCAGTGTAACGGGCAAGCCAAGGTAGCAAAAAGAGGTGTCATCCAGGGGATCAGAGCCTGCCTAGAAGGAAGGCAAGGCGGATGGGTCGAAGAACTGCCCCGGGTACTGTGGGCATTGCGAATGTAGAGGAAGACACCTATGGGAGTAACCCCGTTCAGTCTCTGCTATGGCACCGAGGCAATGGTCCCCGTAGAAATTGGTCTACCTAGTTATCGGGTCGAACACTTTGATGACGAAGCCAACGTCTTGGTCCTTTGAAGGAACCTGGACATCCTACAGGAGAAGAGAGACCGGGCACAAAAAGGATGGTCGCATATCAGCAGCAGACCGTCCAGTACTACAATACTCAGGTCAAATGCTGAGCGTTCAAATCAGGAGACATAGTTCTCCAACGCAACGAATTCGAGGACCAAGGGAAGCTACACAAGTTCTCCCCAAAGTGGGATGGTCCGCCTCCAAGATTCCTTAGGACATAACCTTCTGCGACCGTATAATACCGAAAAGCTTAAATTATATTATTAAACTTGTACTCCCTTTAATAATAAAGATTCTTGCTTCTATGCAATCCAGACTGTTTCTCTCGATTCCAAACAAAGACACCGTGCAAGGCCGGCAGGTAGCATCCTGCCCGTCGCTCCCATTCAAAGCGGGTAGTTTTCTGTCTGACCTAACTGAGGGTCTGAGCCCCTCTCACGAGCCTTCAGGCTGTCTTCAGCCCGTCTTAGAGGCAAGGGAAGTATCCCATGCCATCCCTTGACTCAAGTAAATAACATGTGGGTGCACCTGTAGGTAGCCGATCTAAGTCTCGTTCTGCCCATCTTACCTCGACTCCGGAGCGAAGGATTGAAAGAGGGGCACCAATCTACCTACACTTGGAAAACAGAAACAAAAATTCTGACATTCTGAGCAAAGGAAAATTCATGAGCAAAAGAAAAATTCATTAATAAGAGGTATTCTCGGCTCCTGAGCCTAACAAAAGTGTCCGGGGGCTTACAAAAGAAAATACTATTTCGTCGTTTAACAAATTACAACAAAGGAGGGAGAGGCTCTTGAACAGATTGGTCATGGTACTTAAAGCAGAGATCCGCCTGCCGATCTAAGGCAGCATCCCATCGCTCCCTCTACCTATGTCAATGAACTCGAACAACTATGGTGCCGTTATGGACTTCCGCTATCGCGCATGAAGCTATGACCAATCTCTCTTGGAAAGATTGGCGTAGGAGATCTATTGAGCGATCTTGTCCGCTTTTCGAGATCAAGCCTAACTCATGGGCCATGCACATCTTATCGATGGTTTCGTCCAGCGCTTGTTGAGAAAACTCCCTAAAAAGGCCAGAGGAGGATCTCCAGACCGCATGGACCAGCACACGCAGGAGAGAGGATCGGCATGGAAGTAACTGCTCATAATGGTGCTGCAGCCGACCTATCACAGCTTCGTTTATGTCAACAGAGCCGTCGTGGTCGTAATAGTAGACATCGTCGCGAGAGACGATCTCTCGAATGTTATACGTGTTGCTGGCTATCGGAAAACGATCGAATACGAAGGTCAGAGAAAGAAAAAAGGAAGGAGCCAGAAACAACTAAAAGCAAATCAATGGAAGTACCTAAGAAGAGGATGCAACTCCTCTATTTATAGCCTTAATGAAAATTCCCCTACAGTCGAGATTCTCTCCCGCCAAGGTGAAAATTACGGAGCATCACATCCATCGGATGAGGTGTTGCCACGCGGCTTCCGGACATTGGCCACCTTCCTTTCATGTTGATCCGGGCAGATTGAACGCCGCCGCCAGAAGATACGCGCAGATCTCAAGATACCTACCATGTGCCACGTTGCACCAAGAATTAGGGAAGCGCAAACTTCAACGTGACATCGATCCAACCTTCCTCTCATGAGGCCGTTGGGTAGCTTCCTGCCCGGCTAATTCGCAGTGAATGAATTCCTCCTCGGCCCAAGTTGTGGATCTGAAGCCTCTCACGAGACTGCTGGGTAGCTACCTGCCCGGCCAATTCGCAGTGAGTAGATTCTTGCTCTGCCCAAACTGTGGATCTGAAGCCCTCTCATGAGACCATTGGGTAGCTTCTTTCCCAGCCAATTTGCAGCGAGTTGATTCCTGCTCGGACCAAACTATGGATCGGAAGCCCTCTCACGAGGCCACTGGGTAGCTTCCTGTCCGGCCAATCCATAGTGAGTAAATTCCTGTTCGGTCTAAACTGTGAATCCCAAGTACCCGCGCGGGCAGACTCCTGCTTGACACCGAGGCACACCCATTCATGACGAACAGATTCCTGCTTGGCCTAAACGGTGGATCCTAAGACCTCGCATTAGACCGGAGGGAAGTCACATACCTGGCATGAATACTCGAAATAGGCAGACTCCTGCATAGCCCAAGTAAAGAAATCTCATCTATAGTCGATAGCCGGCCCAACTCTCGTTCCACTTGAATCTGCCCGTCTCCGGGGGAAAATGGGATATTACCGAGCTTTGCAAAGTTTTGTCTAAGTTCCTACAGTTTCCAAGATTAAATCTAATGATCACTCGACTCATGTTACCTCGTCTCTGGGATGAAGAAGTTCAGTCCAAGTTCCTAGAGTTTCCAAGGGGACACCGGTCTATCTATACTTAGAAGAATAAACCTAATGATCGCTCGACTCACGTTACCTCGTCTCCGGGGTGAGGGGGGACACCGGTCTACCCACACTTGGAAAAATAAAAATGGAAATTTTCCGATCAAGACATTGCTAACAAGAAAATATACTTCATTAATTTCAAAATTATGTACAAGGCATTATGAGCTCCTCATCTTTACAAAATTGTTGCAAAATTGCCCGAAGGCTTACAATGAAAAACAAAGGAAAAGAAAGAGAGCAGAGAGAGAGCGGCGGGTTCAAGTTGTCTTCTCGGCCAAGATCTCATCACCGCCCGCCTGCTCGGCGCCTCCGCCCTTTGGCTCTTCCGCCGGGAAAGGGTACCTCGCGCGGAGCTCTTGGTCATCGAATCCGGACACCATCTCCTTAACGGCGTCGAGGGCATTATGCCACCCAACGGCCGCATAGTCGGCGAGGTCGACGTATAACTAGTCGGACATTTTGTAGTCCTCCACAACCTTCTCTTCTTTCTCCTCGGCCTTTTTCGCCGCCTTATTGGCCGCCCGGGTATCCTCCTTCAACGAGTCTCTTTACTTCCTCATCGTATCAAAAAGCTCGTTGACTTCGCCAACCTGGGCCTGGAGGGCCGGTTAGACTCGGTCAGAGCTCGATGGGACTCCTTCATCCTTGTGGTTATCACCTCCTCCAAGAGAAGCCGCGTCTCGAAGGAGGTGGTGTTGTACTCGGCCTCCTTCAGGTTGGCAAGGATTTCTTTCTCGCGCGAAGATGTTTCCCCGGCCTTTTTTTATCACCAGGGCAACTTCTTCGACCTCCATGGCTGCCGGGAGGGTACAGTGATGGAGGACCTGCAGAAGGAAACAAACAGTATCCGTCAAAGACTAAACAAGGGAAAAATTACTTGAAAATTTCACAGAGAGCTCACATACCTGGATGGACTCCTGGGCTATCGCGGCGACCTGGTCTTTCATGGTGCCCTGAGCTATTTTGGCCCTTGCCAATTTTTCCATATCTTCCAGGAGGCTGTCAACCATAAACAGTCCTGACGGCACCTCGATGAGGAAGTCGCCCTCCTGAATGTGTACCACGGTCTGATTCAGCCGGGAAACCACCATTTTGAGCTTCTTAGCCGGAGATTCGGTGGAAGAAGGCGCCTTCGGCCATACTCAGGGAAACTATTCCTGGGCTTGTTTCTGCCTACTTTCCTGGCGTGCCTCGGGGACTGGTGGGGGGACGGCAGCCTTTGTAGAAGCTTCCTGTCGGAGCATCCCACTCGGCGCGGGCTTGGACGAGCCGGCACCGCCGCCCTTCCTGCCCCATATCTTAGCAGCCAAGGCGGCCATAATCTTCGACCAGTCCATGGGCTCTGTGGGAAGAAACAAAAAAGGGTTAGCAACAAAAGCAAAAAAATATACCAAGTCTAGCTTGATCGGCTATGACCTAACTTACTTATGAAGCGCGCAGGACTGAGTCCCGTCCAGCTCAAAGCCTGCTTAGAATGTAACGCGTCGGCAAGCTGGATCGGCTCCCACCAGGACACAATCCCCGCCTCTGAGGCATTCGAAAGCTGGCCTTCGGGCAATCTGCCCTATGCCACTCGGTAGGCACCGGCCACTCTTCTTCCTTCAAAGGACCAACGAAGATGAACTTCTCCTTCCACTCGTGGATAGAAGAAGGGACGACCACTACCCTCGACCCAGCCACCTTACCCTTATGCTTCATAAAAGAAAAGTATACCCAACTCGGTTCGTCCTTACAGGTACCCAGATGGTTCTTGTAGCAAAGAAAGGATAAGAGGAGCCCTAGATTAAAGGTCATCCGATCGATTTTTATCCGGACCCGGACCAGGAATTCGAGAAGAATCCTCTATGAATTCGGTGCTAGCTGGCCCGGGACGAGTTGAAAACAGTGAAGGACCGCACAAATCTCGGGCGAAAAAGGCAGACGCATCCCTACTCGGAACGTTTCCAAGTATAGGGAAATCTCATTACCTTGTACCTGGTCTGCCCGTTCACCCTCCCTGGCCAGACGGAGCGTGTAGCCAGAGGGAATGTGGAAACGAGCTCGTATGTCAGAAAGCTCGTCCAACCTGTTCAGTATCGAGGCAACGTCACGAGTGTTCTCGATACGCATGTTAGAGGCTTTCTTGGTCCTTCGACAACGAGGAACAAGGTAATTGCCACCCCTTGGGGGCGAACTCAATACAGAAGAAGATCTTTCTCGGCTATCAGTAACCGAGGAAGACCCACTAGACTCGGATTCAGAGGTCGAACCTCATCGCCTGACTCTTCCCTAACTACATCTACTAGACAATCAGAGGAAGACATCTGACCTGATTCAAAGGAAGGGGAGCTGAATGAGAGTTTGAATTGTAAATCCGACCTAAGAGCGGGGCCGCCGAGCAATCCAAAGACAACAGAAGACAAGCGAAGTAAAGGTGTTTCCTGAGGACAGGCCGCCCCTATTTATACACTCAGCGAAAGTCATCCAGCGGCCCAGATCCACTCTAGCTAAAACAAAGCGCCGCGCCCAATGATCCAGATGGCGCTATGCGGCAGCCGACCATTGGACGCTTTCCTCTGACGCGGATCTGATTGGCTGAAGTGACGTCTCACAATCCACCATCCGAATGCGACCACGTGGCATGAAATCGACGGTCGACTCGTCGCCATGACGGCCCGAGCAAGCGAAGCGGCGTCTCCTTGATGGTGTCGTCCCCTCAGTGATCTGCTGACGTCATCGAGGATATACGCGGAAATTAAGGCGCACGATGAGCGCCACGTGGACCCAGAAATTGGGAAGACGCAAACCCTAAACACCGTGTCATTTCCGAACAATCCACCGTGTAGATTCCTCGGCAAAAAGCTGGAGAAAGAAGACCAAGCGATCCACCCTCGACTCGACCCATAAAATAGGCTAAGATGAGCGTGGAGGGCTAATGATAATACTCATAGTTGTGAATTCCCGGGATTTTCACACGTGGCAGATGACGTGTCCTCCATGCATGCCGCTTAGATTCCTGAGGAGACCCCGAACTGGAATAAGGATGATGCGAAAGGAACACTCCTCGGTGCCTCGTCTCCAAGGCCTAGTTCGAGGAATAGACCCCGACCTCTAGGGGGTTTCCCCTTCGTATATTCTTTTTTCGACCAACCACCGGTCAGTAGCACGTCTCCGAGCAATCATAGAGCTGAGCTTTCTTGGCTCCTTTTCTCGTCTCCGAGCTATCTTATAGCAGAGATTTTTGAGCTTTTCTGTTTGGCCTGGGGCATGGAGAATTAGCGTCCTCATAACGTCTCCATGTATCTCGTCACGACGAGATCTCCGCTGCTCCACATCCCATGTCCCATGCTAGCGTATCTCGCTTTTAACGAGCGCATCTCGCCATTAAGGCAGATGTTACGCCCGGGCGGAACTGATGGTGAGAATCTCACAACGGGTCGCTCCGATGCGACCATATATAAACCCTTCCTTCAGACTATTCAGGTAACTGGAACTCATTCTAATACGCCGCTACTCTGCCTAAATATTCTCCGGTACTTACATGATCGTCGGAGGGTTCTACGGTGGTCTCCCTCCCGGGACTTCTTTGCAGGTAGCTCGGCTTCAGCATCAATCAACCACCCATTAAGATCCACACTCTTTCTCCAAATCGCAGCCCCTTCAGCCCCGCTGGTCACAAGATCGACGGAGGACAACATCTGAGGAAGATTCTGACTTCCATCAAGTGGTTATTGATAGATGTGGGTAAGGATAGTGATCGAAAATGAAAATAAGTATCTGTATTTGTAAAAAATCAGATACGTATACAGATACAATTATTAAGTCAGCTCGGATTATTTATCCATGTACATCCATATTCCTTAATGGAGATAAAAACAAAAATTTGAGATTTCCATTATTGTCCTTATTTTTATAACTAATCACCAACCTGACAGTGTACATGGAATCTACCGATCTGCTACAAAAAGTTTTTTTTCGCCATCCAGAGAATATTAACCATGACTTTTTGTCTTGTCATTTACATGCTTTTATAAGATCCTGTCATGCATCGTAGATCATATTCAAATCAAATTTGTGGGCCTTCTATTTATCCTAACTCTCACCATTAGATTTAAGAACATAAATCAGAGGAGAGAAATAATTAGCTAGTTATTTGTATGTGTGTGTTGAGGTCGAGAGTGGCCATAAATTTACTTAGAATGAATGACCTACCACTGAACGAATCGCCTTCCACTGCATGGGATGAGTGGTAGTTGTAACTTGTGAGCTGTGGAATATGAAATGAAGAAACATTGTTTACAAAGAAAAAGAAAAGAAAGAAAGAACAAGAAAAACAAAAATCCAAGAAAGAAGGTGCAGAAATATTGACTCTAAAAGAAAAGAAAGATAAAACAAGAAAAACAAAAAATTAGGAAAGAAAGCGCAGAAATACTGTACTCAAATGTTGGAGCTAGCTAGAAAGTATATCTACTATTATGATGCAAACACAAAAAGGAGTGACACTTCTAATTTCAATTTCTAAACAAAAACCAAGAAATATAAGAAAAACCTTTATTCACCATTCTTTTTTCCCCAAACATTTTATTATAAAAGTGAAAAGAGCTCGTCATATATTAACCACTTTCTCTTTCTACTCCCTCCTTTTTTTTCACGTGCATGGCATGTGTTGAAATTACAATCACCATAAAGGCAATGCAAAAGCCAAAAAGTACTCAAGTTCACATATATCGTATGATGAAATGATATTTTTATGATTGTGGAAGCAACTAATGGAAACAATCCATTTATAACAATTAATAGGCTAAAAGTTACGAGAAACCAGTTACATTTCTTTGGAAGAGACCCTTGCTGAAAATTGGATTAAAAATATGAGGTTATATTTTAAATGAGATGTTGGAGAATGTCGAATATATACTTAAGAGATGCAAGTACATAGGTTATGGACTCTATAAGGGTATGAAGGTTTTGATTTCATATTGGAATTTAGTTGAAAATATTGTTTTACAAACTATATCAAAGGAATAGATTTGCAGAAAAAAATTGCTCATAATTTTAATAACATCAAATCTTTAAGGTAGGTAGTGAACTTAGTGATAAAAACTATTATTTGACAAGTTAGCTAGCTTTTCTTATGGCATTTATGTCACAGAAATAGTATTCTATTCTATAGTAGATATAATGAGGAAAGTTGCAGCAATATTTTTTGTTTGATTTTTTCTCAAAAGTTATGGTGGTTATGGAATATTTTTTTCCTTGAGAATTCTTCAAAGATGTGGAATATCTAGAAATTAAGAAATTTTCATACTTCTTTAATCTCTACTATTGTAACTCAATGGTCTCGGCCTTCTCACATCTATTTCAAATAAAATATTTAGAA
The DNA here is from genome assembly GCA_030015575.1 of Agapanthus africanus. Taxonomy (NCBI): domain Eukaryota; kingdom Viridiplantae; phylum Streptophyta; class Magnoliopsida; order Asparagales; family Amaryllidaceae; genus Agapanthus; species Agapanthus africanus. The sequence continues at coordinate 333,569,539 of JASDDO010000004.1, forward strand.
AAATAAGAAAAATCTTTAATTCTAAAATGGTCCACAGCATCAACTTTTTCACGTGCGATACACATGAGTATATGTTATAATCATAGACAAAGATTTGAAAATCTTTTAGAAGAAATTTAGTTAATATGATAATTTTTAGAGAACTTTAGCTAATATACCAAAGACATCTAGGTGCGTACATTTATTTTAATACTTATGCACGTACAAAAATACTAGTTTAATTGATGGTAACATAAATGATTTTTTTGGAACTAGCATGTAAGCCATAATCTAGACACACAACACATCACGCACACAACACACGCATCCAGGAGACCAGTGGATTAATTTGTCGCCACTTCCTCTCTAGGGTTCATGGAGTTTAAATTCCGCACTCTTCCCAAAAGGGAAAATGATCATACCAACTGAGCTACTGCTCATTGGCAGAAACATAAATGATAATCCTATGGTTATTGAAATCTTAGAAGAGGCTAGAGTTATTGTGCAAGTAATATTTACGAATAAAATTATCGTCATTTTGATATAATTATTTTGAAATCATAAAAATGATCATTTTAATTCTAATTAATTTTACATGGAGGCAGAATTGGGAGGGTATAATCAGACCTAGAGAGGAGAGAGACAATGATGGTCAGATGGCGGAAGGTCAACACTGAACAGTTGACGGGGTGATGACAGTGATGATTGACAACGATGATAATTACAGTCGGCTGGGGAGCTAACAGTGACATTGATGGCCAGGATGCCCACCATGCTGTAAGAGGGATGATGATATAGTTGGTAGCGATATGGATAATAATGGTCGACGGTAAAAATGAAGGACAATAACGGTCAGTAGCTGCAACCACTTTTCAACAGCAGTGGTTTGAAGAAAGCAACAACCGCTTTGCAACATTAATGGCGGTGGTTTGAAGATGGTAGTCATGGCAATGGAGGTACACATGATGAGGATCGAGGGTGTTTGATATTTTTGTTTTCATGATGGATCCACACCAAATCAATTCATTCCTTTCAGCAAACACGTCTTCGTAAATAATTAATCTTATTTTTAAAGAATAAGAAGAACATTCTTCCTACAAATCAGACTCCAAAATTTGCATAAAGCAAACATGAAGAGATGCATCACTATGTACCAATCCAAATCTTAGTTCATTTATTCTTCGGCTGAAATTGCCGGCAACATACATTTGGGTGGTAGATCGGCGACGAGGCGACCGTTCACAAACAATATTTTCAGTATAGACGAGCCTCATCGATTTGAGAGGGATTTGGCCTTAAATCGCATCGTTTGCGGATTTTAAGCTACACATTTGCAGTCCTTTAAGACACGCTTAACAAACGATCGAGATGGAACCTAAAGACCGCGCGCCAGCTCAGGACTGGACATCTAACTCGCTCACACTACCAGCCTTAGCTGCATTTTGACCATCGGCTCCTCTACTCGGCCCGCCCTCAGGGCTTCAAGTGCGGGACTAGACCTCTATATTACTTGTTCCGACTGCAGGAATTGAGCTCCTTGATCAGTCATTGACAATTCAGCAGGCTGAGCATAAGCCGATTACATCTCCCTCGTCGAGATAAAGCCTAAACTCACCAGGGTGTGAACACAAGAATGGACTTCTCAATCGTTCACACTGGCGGCCTCAGGTCAAACCCTACCAAAAGGATCCTTGGCCTTGCTTCCGCTAGCATCATCTGCCACAAAGAGACTGTGTGCTAGCGGGCCAAGGATTGCCCTATCTAATAGTTCAGGCGGTTGATCATGGACGATTGAGGCATTACTTATCGAGAATGGCTGAACTTCTCGATCTCGAGCATGGCCTCGACGGCAGCATTCGATGATCGATGGGGATCGCTTGACTGCCATTATCAATGGTTATAGGAACAAAAGATGAGCTAGATCTAAATTTATTTTTATCTATGGATTTTTTTGGTTGTTTGAGCTTTTCTCTCATCCCTGCCTCTTACCTTATGAAGAATTACTTGGGGCTCAAGTTTCAGTTCCTGGGCTGGACAGCATCTTCCCTGGGCCAAAATCCACTTCTTTTTGGGCCGGAAACCCTTGTTGGTTTTTCGCCCCACGAGAGGGTTACATGTACAAGCCTGATTCGAACCCACCCAATTAAGTGGGAAAATAGGGTTGGGTCTGGGTCCCAACCTGGCTCAGTAAGACCAACCCAGTGCATACTCACAAATTCGTCGTTCGGGTATAATTCGGCGAGGTCGAAAATTCGGATTCGGAGAACTATTCGGAAAAAATCGGCAGGTATTCAGGAAAGATTCGGTAAGTGTTCGGGAAATGTTCGGGAAAAATTTCGAGCAAGAAATTAATATATGAGACGCTAGGTTTTGTGAATTATTCGCTGTTTTCTGAATTATTCGTTGTTTTTTCACATAATTCGGAAATAATTCGTAAATTATTCGCGAATAATTTACGAATTATTCGGCACCAATTAATTCGGCGATTAAGTCGGCTGATAAAAAATTCACGAATTATTCACGAATTCGGCGAATAATTCGTGAATTATGTGACTATGAGCCAGAGCCAAACCGTAGCTTGGCCAGGATTCAACCTCCAACCAATCATATGCTTCCGGTTTGTTTACACATTTGGGGATGCAATTTGAATTCAAAAATTGAATTATGTTCGGTCAATGGATATTGATCAACAGTTGCCATTTTTAGTTACTTGATGTCTATATTTATTCACCAAATTAATAACAATAGTGAAACCAATAGTGACCTTTGTTATTTTGGACCTGATCCATGATCCATTAATCCATACCCTAATTTAGCATACGAACGATGCAACAAAACTAGTAGTTGTGTATGAAAAGTATCATTTCTATGTTTATTAACTGTCGGTAGAACGAGCTCACTGATCGCTGTTTTGTAACTGCGTGCAGGGCTGTTTAACGAACCGAGGTTTAGGTTGTTCGGCTTAGCTTAATTATTTAAATGAACTTAAAAACTTGTTCGAATCTGGCTCGTTTATTTATCAAACGAGTTCAACCGAGCCTTCATCGAGTCTCGAGCTTTATCGAGCCTTTCTATAATCAAGAAGAAAAAATATAAATAGTTACATCAAAATATAAAAGCATCATATCAATGTTCAATATAAAATGTGACAAAGTGAGAACGAGGAATGCAGTTATTATAATTAAATAAACTAGTTTCAAACTTGTCTTGAACTTTGTCAAGACAAAGTTTAAAGCTATTAATTATTTAAATTCTTAAATATTTTAACATAACAATATTTGATTCAATATTATAATTGATGTAAGTGTTAACCATATTTAGTATAATGTTGGAGTTAAAAAATTAACTCTGAAATGACCTAAATACTTATGCTGGTATTTAGCTTTAATAGTACAAAAATGGCTTGTCCCTATGGATAATAAAATTCGTAGGGGCAATTAACGAATGTCCCTACAGATTAATCCGTAGGGACAACTAATGCCCCTAAGGAAAACACCGAAGGGGCATATATAGATAAAAATTTGTTAAAATTTAACTTATGCAGTTGCCCTACGATGCCGCAAGATAAGACCCTACGGATATATTCGTAGGGGCAAATTTCAAGATAAAAAAATAAAGGATATCGTCCCCGACACCATACCCTAATTCCCAATTCCCTCCAAAATTTCCCTGCTTGCACTCGTTGCTTCCTCCCTCGTTGCCTCTGATCTCCTCATCGTCTCCTCCGACATCTCGTCGCCTTCTCTGAGCTCTCGACCCTTCCTCTGATCTCGTCTGTAACACCCTAGTGCATTTATATGATATTTTATTTGGGGTATTTTCCAATCTTGTGACAACTTCTTATTTATTATTGTTTTTTGGTGCGGATAGTGCATTTGGTATCTGTGGTTAGTATCCGATCCGATCCGCATACTTGAAACCAATCATGGTTCAAGATTACGTCTTATATTTGCTAGTATAAAAGATCCGTGCACATTTAGATTCGATACACACTTATATGATATATTTATCCGCATATCTGTTAAATAATACAAATAATAGTCAGATAATATTTTTGATATCTAGCATGGCATGTTATCATACTTCATATCATATATTTGCATCCATACATCTTGTTCATGTCCAGATTGATAAAACAGACTCGTTTGGATCGCTACGTATATTTACGTAAATCCGTACTTGGGGGTATGCATTTTTACAGATCGGATATCGCATTATAGTTTTAACTGATACGTATATTATCCATATTTTCAAACCAGAATTTTAAAAGAAACCCGAATATTTTTCGGAGCTTTTTCTTATTAGCTGTTTAAACCCAATATATATAATAATAATAATAATATCTAAAATATAACTATTACTTATATATAAAATATACCTAATATATTTATTAACTAATATTATTTTCCTATTCTCTCTCTCTCTTACTCACTCACGTCTCTCTCTCTTATTCATTCTCTCTCTCTACTATATATATATATATATATATATATATATATATATATATATATAACTATTAATATAAATATACAACACCTCTCTCTTTCCTCTCTTCTTTTCTGTCACCTCCCTTCGACGAAATTAACCCAAACCGTAGCCGCTCCCTCACCTCGCCACCGACCTCGTCCTCGTCCCCTCGCCGTCACCACTACCTCTTCACCCTCATCACGAACCACCACCTCCACTTACTCCACTCCTCCTCTCTTCTCCCGAGCGCCCAACGCCACCCCAACCCTGCAACCCAAGAACCCTGCACATCCCCGACGCCGACACCTCTCACCGCTGATCACCACGACCTCATCACCTCGCCACCCTCATCACCTTCACTTTCTCATCCCTATCTACAACTCCCGACACCACCACCACCATCCCCGAGAACCCTAGAACCCGATACCAACTCAAGAAAACCCCACTGCCCTCGTCGCCGACGGCGGCCATCGTCGTCGTCAAGCTGTCGCTTTGCCCTTTCCTCTGTCCTCTTAACTCAACCCCAGAACCCACAGCTTCTTCTTCTCTTCTTTCTTTCTTCCCTTTTCTTTCTTGATTTCTTGCTTTTCTGGAAGTCTCACCGGAGTCGCACGCGTCTCCGACGATCCGGACGACCCAGTCATCATCGTCGTCCAGCATAGTCATCACGTCACGTCATTGTTCAGCCAGGTTCAGTCCTGCACGTGCGTAGCTACATTGTGACGTTATCTGACATCGGACGTAGTATCCGTATCCCGTCGTGAGATTCGATCAGGTAAGTTTAACTTGCAACATGCTATGTTACCATATCGATAACCATATAAATAAAAATAGTACATGTGTTTTATTAATTAGCAACTATTACCGATTTACAGTTTTACGATATCCGTTCGTATCCGTACTGATAATCGCATATCTAATTGCATGCCGGAACATCATGATATCTTTATACTACTATATTAGTAAAACATGTTATCTAGTTTGTATCATACATAGTCATGGACGTATAAATAGTTATTACAGATAGACACATATGCATTCTGGTATCAATTTTGTTTATCGTGTTCCGATATTGATTACAGTTTCATATTGGGTATCTATTTGATACATATGCATCACATGACATGTCCACGACACACTACCTGATTTGTTACTTGGATCTTGTTACTAATACTGACAATCTTGACTTATTGTTCTGACGGACGTAACTTGTTGTCTGTATAGACAAAACCTGTACCTGCTTGATCCTGTGTTGGCATTAGATTTATATCATAAATACCTGACTTGAACACATCACCTTGGGGGTAAGGGGAAATCAATATTGAAACCTGACTTGTAAATCAACAGTTTGATACTTATACTGATCAGTCTTTACGGGCTAGGACAGCCCCGGGATGCTGCTGCTGATATCATTCATCTATACATATTACCTGTTTACTGTCTAGCGGCACGTCTCGCATTCAGCCCGAGAATCTTGACCGTGGTCCCGGGCACGCACGAGATACTATTGAGTTGCATCGATGATTCTATTAAATTGATTTCAAAGATTTTAGAATAAATAACCTAGAAGCACAGTTTTAGGTTACACATCACACATCACATAGATACACATACCTCACTGTTTCATATTTGTGTCATTTATTTATATTCATGATTACTTATATCGTTATATCCTGGATTATCACTGTTATTTGATATTATGACGCACCGACGTCTGGGTTTTGCATGGCCCAGTTCCTTTATCTTTATTGCAGGCAGATCAAGAATACTTTAACAATCAAGCCGAGCTGTGAGGAATTGAACGTGATTTTAGAGATGTTTAGTTTAGTTTATTTCCACAGTTTTATTTCTTTTGATGTGAGCCCATATTGGGATATGTTTCAAATGTTGTTTATTGGATTTGGTTCGTTTCCGCTTATGCATTTTCTTGACTCTATTTACTATGGCAAATGGACATGTACTAGATAGATTATATATTTTCTGTTCTTGATATCCTATAGACAGCCGTAATGTGACTGTGGAGGGATGATTCCTAGCCATAGGTAGCATGGTTAGCTCTGTTACATGCCGTAGTCTGCGCATTTTGGGAAGCGGGGCGTGACAGGGTTTGTTTGGTATCAGAGCCATAGGATTTAGGGATAGTCGGGTTTGGTTCTTTTGTAGTGGGTATTGAATCCAATACACTAACCAGAAAACCCGGAATTAGGAACATATCCTGCCACATTACTATTTTGCCAGTCTTGAATCTATAGCTATCATGTTTAATGAATCCTGTTTACTGTTGCTAATCCTCTTCAGTGTCTTGGATTCAGAATCATAGCGGATAAAGATTTGCGATCGTACCAGAGGCGTGTTGATGACGCCACATTGTTTGGAGTTATATGTGGAATGCTGGAAAACCAGAGGCGGCAAACTGAGCCGAATCAGCGGCAGGCCGAGGCTTTCCCAGGAGGGTCTGCAGACAGTCCACCAGTCCGTAGTCGCAGTAGCACCCAGGCCAGCACAGCGTGAGAGCACCGTAGCGGACTTCAGAAAGCTCGGTCTGTCCACATTTACAGGATTGGAGGATCCATTGCTAGCGGAGCAGTGGCTAGTTGACATAGAGAATCTGCTTATCGCCGTGCAGATTCCAGATGAGTAAAGGGTGGATGTAGTACGCATCCAACTGGTATATTACGCTCGCGAGTGGTGGCTCGTAGAGGAGATCTGTCTGCCTAAGCCGATCAGTTGGGAAGCGTTTTCACGAAGTTTCTTAGAGAAGTTCTTTCCGCAATCTTCTCGGAAGGAAATAGAAGAGAGGTTTATTATCCTGAAGTACAATGGTGGATCCGTTGATGCGCATGTGGCTGGGTGGACTCGGCTCAGTCGATTTGCGAGGGCTTTGGTTGCCAACAATGCAGATAGGGCACAGAGGTTTATGCGTAGCTTGGATGTGGAGATTCAGAGACATATTATATCTCTGGAATTGACCGCCTTCTCCCAAGTTCTCAAGGCTGCCAGGGAGCAGAAGAGTTTATAGGTGAAAGCGAAAAGTACGCAACAACAAATCGTCGTAGTGCGGAAGCAGGCGTTTACGCCAAACCGAGCTCCTGTACGTAGAGGAATCCCGGTGAATAGGTGAGGTATTGTACATATGAAGAAGCCCGTCGTATCCGATCAGTAAAGAAGTGTGATTTATGACTTCTGCCGTCTACCCGAACACCTACAGAACGACTGTCGAAGGAGGCATGGAATTTGTCTAGTTTGTGGATCGGCTGACCATACTATCAGTGCTTGCCCGTCAAATCTACGATTGAGAGACGATATTCAGAAGCCACCGCAAAAGCAGATTCAAGGGCAGAAGCAGATCACTCATAGGCTTAATCAAGCACGGGCCTTCACTTTGATAGTCGAGGAGGCCAAGGCTTTAGAAGAAGTTATTTCAGGTATTCTACTCATTTATAATTTTACCGCATTAGTATTATTCGATTCAAGTGCGTCTCATTGTTTTATGTCATCCAAGTTTATTAGTGCACACTCGATTCTATATACGGCCCTGTGTAGTTGCTGGAACATACACACTAGGAATGTGAAGATTATATCTAGTAGCGAGTACAAGGATTGTTCGATTCTTATATGCGGACGGGAGTTATTCGCAAATTTCTTGGTGATTGATACTGGCAGCTATGATGTTGTCTTGGGAATGTATTTTCTTGGCACTTTCCACGCTCACATCTATTGCAGAGCAAAGAAAGTGATTTTCCAGATTCCCGGACATCCGGAGTTTATATTTGCAGGAGGTAGCAGATCTGTCGGGCCAGTGGAATTTAGGGCTAGGCCGACAAGTGCCGTTCTTTCGTCGATGGAAGTAGATAAGGAGGAACTGCCAGCAGTAGTTCGGGAGTTTATAGATGTTTTCGAGGATATCTTGGGTTTACCGCCAAAACGAGATGCGGAGTTTTCGATTGATCTTATTCCCGGAGCATCGCCGATTTCAAAGGCTTATTATCCAATGGCGCCGGTGGAATTGGAAGAAGTAAAGAAACATATTGCCGAATTACTAGAGAAGGGTTGGATTCGCAGCAGCAATTCACCCTGAGAAGCTCCAGTTCTTCTAGTCAAGATGAAGGATGGCACGCGGAGGATGTGCATCGATTATCGAGAATTAAACCGGATGACTATTAAGAACGAGTACTCGATCCCTCGCATCAGCGGATTATTCGATTAACTCAGTGGCGCGAGGGTATTCTCGAAGCTGGATTTGCAATCCAGATATCATCAAGTTTGGGTGAAATTAGAAGATATTTGTAAAACAGCGTTCCGAACTCGATATGGGCATTACGAGTACTTAGTGATGCCATTTGGTGTTACTAACGCACCGGTAATATTTATGGACTTGATGAACCGAATCTTTTCACCGTATTTGGACCAGTTCGTAATAGTGTTTATCGATGATATTCTGGTCTATTCGAGGAGTAAAGAAGAGCATGCAGAACACTTGAGGATCGCACTGCAAACGTTGAGGCAAGAAAAGTTATATGCTAAGATTAGCAAGCGTGAGTTTTGGCTCGAAGAAGTGAAGTTCTTGGGTCATATTGTATCCGGAGATGGAATTGCCGTTGACCCTGAAAAAATTGCAGCTGTTCATGATTGGCCAATTTCAAAGAACGTAGCGGAGATTAGAAGTTTTCTTGGGCTTGCCGGATATTATAGAAGGTTTGTGGAGAACTTTGCTTGTATACCGGAACCATTGACCAAGCTAACATGAAAGGAGGTACCGTTCGTATGGATGGAGAAATGTACGTCAGCTTTTGAAGCATTGAGGCAAAGATTGACCACTGCTCCTATTCTGACAGTACCAGACGGTTCTGGAGGGTTGGTTATTCATAGCAACGCATCTGGGAAAGGCTTGGGATGTGTTCTAATGCAGAATATGAAGGTTATATCCTACGCGTCGAGACAATTGAAGAATCACGAGAAGAACTAACCAACTCATGATTTGGAGCTAGCCGCAGTGATTTTAGCTTTGACGATTTGGAGACACCACTTATTGGGCGAAAGGATAGAAGTGTTTACCGATCACAAAAGCCTAAAATATATGTTCACACAGAAAGAGCTCAACAAAAGACAGCGTAGATGGTTAGAGCTGATGGCTGACTATGATCTTGATCTAAAATTCCATTCGGGGAAAGTTAATATAGTATCGGATGCTCTAAGTCGGTTGCCAGCAATACGGATGTTGACTGCACAGAAGGAGATTATAGCCGATCTTCAGAGGTTCGAGTTGGAGATTGTACTACCGAATTCTTCGGGATAGTTGATGCAGTTGAAAGTACGGTCATCCTTGATTGATAATATTAAAGCAGCGCAGTCGCGATTCAAGATTGCAGAAGTTTCGAGAACAACTAGAAATGGGACTTCGAACGGATCTGTTAAAACATGAAGATGGTTCGTTACTATATGGTAGTCGTCTATGTGTGCCGAAAGGAGATGTTCATGAAGAAGTGTTCACACCATAATATTGTATTATTATATTCCCCATTCTTATTCTTTTTATAAATAAACATGCGCTTTTGACGCATGTCTGATACATATTACAGGTTACAGGTTCTTGGACAGAAAACAGTGAAAACGATGAAAAGACGATGCAAAAGTGGACTTTGACCAACAAACAGAAGACTCTTGATCAAGCCTACACAAAAGATTAGTTTACAAAGTACAAGGCAACGCAATGTCCAAGATTGCAAAGCGAACGGTTAAAAGTCCACTGCAATTGTTCACTGGGAGATCTGGAAGAAACCTAGAAGCCCATTTGAGAAAAGTACTTAAGATACAGGAAGCAAAAAAGGCCCAGAATCAGCACCCAAAATCTTTGATTCCAAGACCACCCTTTGGCCGCGGAACCGCGGCCAAAGCATTCCTTTGGCCGCGGAACCGCGGCCGGGTAGAGCCCGTGTCTGCGTGGAGAATTATGGCGGTGCGCGTATCGTTGACTAGGTCTTTTTTTAGGGGTATTTTTGTAATAGAAGATGTGCGAGTCATTGTAACCCTAGGGTTTCCTATCCTCTATAAATAGGAACTCTAAATCTTGTATGAGGCTATGCCTCTTTTCATTTCATAAATTCAGATCTGTACTGTGTTGATATTTGGAGAGAGCCATCAATAAAAATTAGTAAGTTCCTTTTATTTCTTTGGTTTAGTTCTCATTTAATTTATTATGTCTTTTAATCCCCTAATGAGCGAGTAGTCTCCTCGCTTGTTAGGGTTAGCCTTAGGGAAAGGTTTGAGAGATGAGATCTCTCACCCCTTTCTTGCCCCTTCACACATAAGAATTAGAACTCCATGCATACATGCACACACCGCTCCCTGCGGCACCTTACACCTCGAGGTAACGGTGATACCGTAGTATAAAGGACCGGTTGCGCGTGTTTTCCATGGAGGTTAGGGTAAGGATCGATAAAGGAAGGACAAGAACCTAGAGGAAGAAATATCTTCCCAAAAGATTCTAATCCACTTTATTGATAATTACCATAACATCTAATAGATCTAAAATGGGGTATTAAAAGCGGTGAGGAAACCTTTAATCTCTCAACTTCCCCTAAGCCTAACCCTAGCAAGACTTAGATCTAGATAATCTTAGTATAACTTAAATTGGTAGTTTTTAGATTTAATAAATCAATCCGACAACCATCGGAATTAACTCGTTAGCGTGATTAGGAAAACACAAAATCCCTGTGGACCGACCCGTACTCACTGGCTAGCTACCAAGCGACGCCGTTCTTAATTGCGGTAATTTATTTTTGATCGATAAAATCTACATCTAATCAAATGGCACCGTTACCGGGGATGGCGTAGTTTTTCCTCTTTGCAATTACGGGTTAATCTAAATTAAAAAATCATAAAAACAGAAAAATAAAAAAAAATTATAAAATTTTTATCATTTATTTTTTGAAGGGTATTTTTTTTGTGAATCTTTGCAGGATCGACGGATCTGAAAAATCCAGAGTGCGAAACGGAAAAAGGTACATCAGAACAGAAAGGGGCTGGAAAAACAGAACACCACAATTTTTCTGGAGATCCGCGCCGCCGTTTCCACCGCTAAACCGCGGCCAGAAGGGGGTTTTTGCGGCTAAACCGTGGTCCTTTGGAGTCTTCAGCGCACGAAATTTGCACTGTTTGCTTTCTCTCTCCCCCCTCTGCAAATCTCCATATATCTTTTTCCAAATCTTTTGCAGGATTCTTTGCGCTAAATATCTTCTTTCCCCTTCCAATAATTGATTTTCTGCAGGATTCTTTGCGCTGCGCATAAAATAAAAATCATTGATTGCAAGTGATTTACTGTTTTGCATATCTTTAAAACCGACTTTAAGGGGCTTTTGACCAATTCAGATTGGGTGGGGATTTCATCACCCTTCCCAGGACCCCAGAAATCACATAAGGCATATGCATTGACCATCTATTAATTAAAAAATACTAGACTCAGCCCTAAGGACTTCGAGCTCAATAGGACAGAGGACTAGTTATAGGCATCAGCCGTTTATCCTAACCTGACTTTGCGGTGTCTAGGCAAGTGTGTCAAGGCAAGTGGTTACTTAATTAGGACCGCTACTTGTAGCGGGGAGCCTCCCACTTATCTGGCACTTACCTGGCCGCAATTGGCGGTGAAGAGACGGTTTGAGGTCCTATCTCTAGCCCTTTGGAACAGTTAGGAGCTGTCTAGCTAACCTAGGTGACCCTAGAGTTAGGCCTGATTGTGCATTTTTGGTCGATCGAAAGTGTGTCTTAGCCCTTTATCAAAAATCTTTTTTGCAAACGGTTCCAAATAAAAAAAAATGGAAAAAGAAAAAAAAATCTTTTATAAAAACTTGCAACTTGTCGCGTAAAATCCTTGCACCCCACCACCATTCACTTTCTTCTCATTGACGTTATCTTACCTCCACATTCCGTCTTTCATTTTTTTTACTACACTACCCCTTTAGTGTATGTCACTTTGGACTAGGGACACTAGCGCCCGATTAGTCCGTGTTTCATTGGTACCGACCGACGAACCTTTCGACACCGAAGTCTAAATTCCCTCCATTTCTTTACCTCCACCTTCAAATTCTTCTTTCGAAGGTATGTCGGGACACAATCCTAACAACACCTTACCCACGGGACTGATTCCGCCTCCGTTAGGTGCGAATAACCCGAATCTCCCGCCTGTTGTAGCGCCCCAACGAATCGCGCTCCAGGATCTCTTCTACCCTGTCCGCACCTCTTTACCTACCTGTCTTTCACCCCCACCGGCAAATGGGGATAATTTTGAAATAAAACCCCACTTCATCAATATGCTGCCAAAATTTCATGGATTGGAATCCAAAGATGCTTATATCCTTATCAATAAATTCCAAAACGTTTGCGCCATGATGAAAACAACCCAATTAAGTGATGACGCTATAAGGCTAAGGGTCATTCCTTTCACCTTATGTGACTTAGCCGAGAAGTGGCTATACAGCACAGCATCACATTCAATTCGAAATTGGGACGAGTTTGTTAAAGCTTTTCTTAAAAAGTTTTATCCTCATCACAAGACCGCGAGAATACGCAATGAAATAATACAATTTTCCCAGCTTTCTTAAAAACCATTTTGGAAGTATTTTGAAAGATTCAAAGACCTACTTGTTCAATACCCTCATAATGGGATCGAAAGTTGGCAACTTTGCCAAACATTATACGAGGGATTGAACCCGGCAACGAAGCAGTTGCTAGAAACCATTTGTCAAGGTCACTTTCTAACCAAATCTAGTGAGGAAGCATGGCAGTTTCTCGAGGATCTTAGTGAACAAACAATTCAGTGGGAGAGCACAAAGACCACCTCATCTTCTTCTATTGGTCAATCTAGGGCAGGCATACATCAAGTAGATATGTCGATTGCTATGAAGGCCAAGATGGCCGCACTTATGAAAAATCTAGAAGCCATTGAGACCAAAATCTCATCGTCTTCTCCTGCCCCTGCTTTACCCCCACGAACTGTTTGTGCTTGTTGTTCGGATCCATCACACCTTACCGAAGAGTGTCCTTACAATCCACCTATTCAAGGACAAGATCAAGTCAATGCTGCCTTTCAGCAATGACAAAGAAATGATCCTTACTCTTCGACCTACAATCCGGGTTGGAGGAGTCACCCAAATTTTTCTTGGAATCAAAATCAGCAACTCCAAGGAAACAACAACTTTCAAAGGCCTCCTCCACAACAACAAGCACCCCAACATACTCAAAACCAGCAACCTTTCCAACCACAACCTTATCCTAATCAAACGAACAATTTGGTTCAACAAATGATGATAAGGTTATCTCGCTAGAAAAAAGTCTAGACGCGTTTCTCAAGCAATCTACAGAATCCGTAGCAAGATTGGAAAATTGCGTCCAGTCTTTAGTGCACAACAATGCTTCACAAGATCAAAGCATCAAATCTATTGAGGCACAAATTGCAAAATTAACTGCTGCGTTGAGCGAGAGAGAAAAGGGAAAGCTTCCATCTCAACCATTGCCAAATTCCGGTCACACACAAAACGCATATCACAATCACAATGTAAATGCGGTGACCACGTTGAGATCCGGAAGAGTGTTGCAGAATAATGTGGGTACTAGTGATGACATCCCAGTCGGTGGTTTTTCTCCTTCTTCTTCTTCTTCACCTTCATCTTCTCCGCTAGAGCCTATTCTCCATTCTTCAAAAGGCTCTCTTTCTTCTTCTTCTAATCCAAATGGACCTACTTCTCACTTCACGAACACACCCACACTGGGATCCGTTCCAACTCCACATTCTACTCCACAGACTTTGGGCTCAACAGATTTTCAAAATGCTCCATATCCAAACAGGTTGAGTCCCAATAAACCAACTGCACAAATGGAGAAGATTGTGGAGTTATTTAAGCAGGTTAGCATAAATATACCTCTCTTGGATGCAATCCAACAAGTCCCTTCATACGCGAAAATCTTAAAGGGCTTATGCACCTCAAAGAGAAAGCCGTCTCAAATACCCAAGAAAGTGCTAGTGGCTAGTGCAGTGAGCAATGCTATTAACCAACCTCAACCCTTACCCCAAAAACGAAAGGACCCCGGCTGTCCTACGATTTCAATAACAATTGGGGATAAGAAAATTAATCGAGCACTTTAAGATCTTGGGTCTAGTATTAACCTACTTCCCTACTCTGTATACGAGCAATTAGGGGTTGGAGAGTTGAAACCCACTCGTTGTACTCTCCAAATGGCTGATCGATCGATCACCCATCCTAGGGGTGAGCTAGAGGATGTGTTGATCAAAGTTGGGGACTTTATATTCCCCGTTGATTTTATTGTTATGGACACACAACCTATTGCTAACCCACAGAACCAAATTCCGGTGATCCCCGGTCGACCATTTTTGGCCACTTCCAATGCCGTAATAAATTGTCGCAATGGCTCCATGACTCTATCCTTTGGGACGACGTCTAGTGAGTTCAATATTTACAAGTTAGGAAGTCTGCCTCCCGTGCCTAAAACTAGTACACAAAAAGTTTGCTCTATTCACGAAATCACGCAGGAGGACTGCGAGCTTAAAAGATTTCTATTTGATGAAAACAGTTTTGACGCCACTAGTGCGTCCCTTCTTGAATCCACCACAGTTGACACAACCGATATTGATTATGAAAGTTTCACTTTTTCGGATGATTTTGACGACTCACAGCCTGAATATGAGTCTTTTGAATTTTTGGATGAGTTAGTTGAACCATCCGAATCGGTTGTTTGCAGTGATTTCGAACCGGTGTTGGAGTCCTTTGAGTTCGAGGTAGATTTCCCAATTTTTCCTACGATTGTTTCGCCTCCGAAACTCGAACTCACGCCCTTGCCGTCTCACCTTAAATATGCTTACATAGATACGAATGAGACCTTTCCCGTGATCATATCGGCCTCTCTAGCCCTCGAGCAAGAGAACACCCTTTTAATGGTCTTACAAGATAGGCGGCAAGCTTTTGGCTGGACTATGGCGGACATCGAGGAGATTAGTTCCTTCATAATTGAATATCATATGCATATGATGGATGATACCAAGTCAATAAAGGATCCACAGAAATATCTTGGGGATAGTGTGGTTAGTCAACCTCCTCCTTTAGAAGTTGAACCACCCCCATTTCATTTAATAAGCTACGAGAATATCAATATTCCACTGATTGCTGATCATTCACATTCTCGTTTTGATTCATCACCACCTCCTGTCTATTCACTTCCACATTTTCCATACCACCACTTCTATCTTCCCTAATTATTTTTGGATCGGTACAACATGTTCTTCCACCAACCGATACTCTTTACAGATAAATTTTTCGACTGGTTGGTGTTGACGTTTGGTCTTTGTAAAGTTTGGCAATGACGTTTAACATTGTTTCAATGAAGTTTGGGGGGGGGGGCTTTCTGTATATATTTTTGTTTTTCTTTTCACAATATAAAAAAATAAAAGAAGAAGAATTTTTTTTTTGTAAATAAATAAACAGGGGAGTGCCGACATTTTGACCCTCTTTGTGTAGCATGACAGTGAGGACACTGTCAAGTTTAAGTTTGGGGGTATGCTCGATAAGTCTTCTTCCTTCGCATTCATTTGTGTATATTTTTGCATTTGCATACTTATTTGAAAACCCATAAAAAATTGAAAAATTTCAAAAATCATAAAAATTATTGTATTCAATTTTGGCCATATTTGATTTGAGTTTGACAAATAGGTCAACTGGCTAGGAACAACTAGATCTTAGACTTATTAAATTAAAAACCCTAAAAATAACCTTCCTTAAAGTTTAACGGTAGAAAATATATGTTTTTGTAGTTTATTTAAAAATAGGCAAATTTTGAGTTCAGTTCTTGGGCTAAGTCGAAACAAAGGAAAAGTATTGATGTTCTTATTAGAGTATAAGTTTGAAAAATAGTTCCTAGCTTAAGTCTAGATTCTGAAAATGTATACCCTATAATTTGCACAATCATGCACCTTGAAACTTGGAATAGTAGAAGAGATCTTGAAATGCTCTTGTCTAAAGTCCTTAGTACGAAGAAAATGAAAAAAAAATGTGAATAAAGAAAAAAAAATGAACACTGGTTTTTGTGATTACTCAAGGCTGCAAAAATAGAAAAATATTTAGCGAGGGTGCTTCATCACCTAGTGCCTTAGACCAACTGGTTTGGGAGTCACTGCTAAAAGCCTTGGGTGTTGCAAGACTAGGAATTACGTTTTAAAGTGCAAACGCATTTTGTAATCGGTCGTTGGTACCTCAAGAAGTGTTAACGATCGCATGAAGGATGTGTAAGCAAAATTCATTTAAATTCACCAATTAATTAGTGCTTTGGACAACGGACAAGGGTATGATTGCTTGATTTGAATTTCCAAGTGTAGGGATGATTTATACACACACGTGGAGATATGTGATTGGAGTTTAGATGAGAGATAGGAGTGAAGAATAGAACTTGTATCTTTAGTAGAGTTGATAGAAATTCCTAAGTGGAGATGGAACCCTAGAAGGAAAACTTAAGAGATGCCGAAAGCTAAGTAAGTCTACAGAACATATATAATCTTAAGTTAGATGATGAGGAAGTGTGAAGAATATGGGTGGATGATTTATGAGTCGAAGATAATAGAGTTCCTTGTTAGAAAACCTAATTGGAAAACAAAAGTCGAAAAAAGCCAAACTGATAGGATTTTATGGGTAGTATCCGCTGAAAACCCTTAGGAGACAACACTTCTCCTACTAGGGACACCTAGAGGTTTAACGGCTTGTTGCACGAGCTCATTGCAATCGCGTTTCCCTGCGAAAGTGAGGTTAGTTTTTTTTGTAGAGAATAAGAATAAGTTTGCTCGAGGACGAGCAAAAGATAAGTTTGGGGGTATTTGTTCACACCACAATATTGTATTATTATATTCCCCATTCTTATTCGTTTTATAAATAAACAGGTGCTTTTGACGCATGTCTGCTATATATTACAGGTTACAGGTTCTTGGACAGAAAACAGTGAAAACGATGAAAAGAAGATGCAAAAGTGGACTTTGACCAACAAACAGAAGACTCTTGATCAAGCCTACACAAAAGATTAGTTTACAAAGTACAAGGCAACTCAAGGTCCGAGATTGCAAAGCGAACGGTTAAAAGTCCACTGCAATTGTTCATTGGGAGATCTGGAAGAAACCTAGAAGCCCATTTGAGAAAAGTACTAAAGATACAGGAAGCAAAAAAGGCCCAGAATCAGCACCCAAAATCTCTGAGTCCAAGACCACCCTTTGGCAGTGGAACCGCGGCCAAAGCATGCCTTTGGCCGCGGAACCGCGGTCGGGTAGAGCCCGTGTCGGCGCGGAGAATTATGGCGGTGCGCGTATCGTTGACTAGG
Source organism: Agapanthus africanus (assembly GCA_030015575.1). Classification (NCBI taxonomy): domain Eukaryota; kingdom Viridiplantae; phylum Streptophyta; class Magnoliopsida; order Asparagales; family Amaryllidaceae; genus Agapanthus; species Agapanthus africanus. Next base: position 333,587,350 of record JASDDO010000004.1, read on the forward strand.
TCTTTTCTTAGGGGTATTTTTGTAACAGCAGATGTGCGAGTCATTGTAACCCTAGGGTTTCCTATCCTCTATAAATAGGAACTCTAAATCTTGTATGAGGCTATGCCTCTTTTCATTTCATAAATTTAGATCTGTACTACGTTGATGTTTGGAAAGAGCCATCAATAAAAATTAGTAAGTTCCTTTTATTTCTTTGCTTTAGTTCTCATTTAATTTAGAATGTCTTTTAATCCCCTAATGAGCGAGTAGTCTCCACGCTTGTTAGGGTTAGCCTTAGGGAAAGGTTTGAGAGATGAGATCTCTCACCCCTTTCTTGCCCCTTCACACATAAGAATTAGAACTCCATGCATACATGCACACACCGCTCCCTGCGGTACCTTACCCCTCGAGGTAACGGTGATACCGTAGTATAAAGGACCGGTTGCGCGTGTTTTCCATGGAGGTTAGGGTAAGGATCGATAAAGGAAGGACAAGAACCTAGCGGAAGAAACATCTTTCCAAAAGATTCTAATCCACTTTATTGATAATTATCATAACATCTAATAGATCTAAAATAGGGTATTGAAAGCGGTGAGGAAACCTTTAATCTCTCAACTTCCCCTAAGCCTAACCCTAGCAAGACTTAGATCTAGATAATCTTAGTATAACTTAAATTGGTAGTTTTTAGATTTAATAAATCAATCCGACAACCATCGGAATTAACTCGTTAGCGTGATTAGGAAAACACAAAATCCCTATGGACCGACCCGTACTCACCGGCTAGCTACCAAGCGACGCCGTTCTTGATTGCGGTAATTTATTTTTGATCGATAAAATCTACATCTAATCAAGAAGTCATGAAGGAGGCTCATAGTTCCGCATATTCAGTACATCCGGGAGGTACAAAGATGTACCGAGATCTATGACAACATTTCTGGTGGGAAGGCATGAAAAGGAAGATTGCTCGCTACGTATCGAAGTGTTTGGTGTGTCAGCAAGTCAAGGCTAAATATCGAAGGGTAGCTGGTTTGTTGCAACCACTTGCGATTCCTCAATGGAAGTGGGAACATATAACCATGGATTTTGATATAGCTTTACCGCCGAGTCCCAAGGGCAACAATACAGCTTGGGTGATTGTTTATCGATTGACTAAGGCAGCTCATTTCATACCATTTCGCGTTGATCAGTCGACGGAGGCTTTAGCAGAGCAGTACATGCAGGAGATTGTGAGATTGCATGAAGCACCTGTGAGCATTATTTCTGATCGTGATACCCGATTTTTATCGCACTTTTGGAGGAGTCTATAGGAAATTTTGGGGACTCTCTTGAAGTTTAGCACAACTTATCATCCCCAGACAGATGGACAGTCAGAAAGGACGATCCAAACTCTTGAAGATATGTTGAGAGCATGCATATTAGACTTCAAGGGTTCATAGGAGGATCATTTGCACTTGGTAGAGTTTTCTTATAATAACAGTTTTCAGGCGACTATACAGATGGCTCCATTCGAAGCACTGTACGGTCGCAAGTGTCGCTCGCTCGTCTGTTGGGATGATGTTGGAGAAAGAAGATTATTGGGACCAGATTTTATTGTGCAAACAGTGGTCATGTATCAGCCCAACTTTTCTGTCGATCTTGTGCCGCCTTCATATGATCTCGGATCACGTTGACTTTTCGAGATCTCTGGAGTTCGCAGTCGGTGATCTTGTATTCTTGAAGATATCACCGACCAGAGGAGTGATTCGATTTGGTAGTCAAGGCAAGGTAGTCCTCGATTCGTGAGACCTTTCGATATTATTGAGTGTGTTGGAGAGGTAGCTTATCGATTGTCTTTACCACCATCCTTGGCGAGTGTTCATGACAAGTTTCATATATCTTAACTCCGCAAGTATGTTCGAGATGAGACGCACGTCCTAGATCGTTCGGAGCTGACAGAAAGGGAGGACTTAACATACAAGGAACGACCATTGGCGATAGTGGATCGACGATACAAGGTCCTTAAGAACATGGTTATCCCTCTAGTACTCATTTCATAGAGGAATCGTTCGTACGAAGAATCTACTTAAGAACATGAAGACGAGATCTGACAGAAGTTTCCACATCTCTTTTCTTAGATTCGTGTTTTCTTGTCTTTTCTTGTTCCGGGAATTTTGAGAACGAAATTCTTTTTTAGTTGGGTATAATGTAACACCCTAATGCATTTATACGATATTTTATTTGGGGTAATTTCCAATCTTGCGACAACTTCTTATTTATTATTATTTTTGGGTGCGGATAGTGTATTTGGTATCTGTGGTTAGTATCCGACCCGACCTGCATGCTTGAAACCCATCATGGTTCAAGATTGCATCATGTATTTGCTAGTACAGAGGATCCGTGCATATCTAAATTCGATACACGTTTATATGATATATTTATCCACACATATGTTAAATAATACAAATAATAGTCAGATAATATTTTTGATATCTAGCATGACATGTTATCATACCCTATATCATATGTTTCCATCCATACATCGTGTTCATGTCCAGATTGATAAAACAGACTTGTTTGGATCGCTACGTATATTTACGTAGATCCGTACTTGGGGGTATGCATTTTTACAGACCGGATATTGCATTATAGTTTTAATTGATACGTATATTATCTATATTTTAAAACTAGATTTTTAGAAAAAAACGCGAATATTTTTCGAAAATTTTTGTTATTAGCTGCTTAAACACAATATATATATATATATAAAATAATATCTAAAATATAACTGTTACTTATATATAAATATACCTAATATATTTATTAACTAATATTATTTTCCTATTCTCTCTCCCTCTCTTACGTACTCACGCTCTCTCTCTCTTATTCCTTCTCTTTCTCTACTATATATATATATATATATATATTAATATAAATTATACAACACCTCTCTCTTTCCTCTTTTCTTTTCAGTCACTTCCCCGCGACGAAACTAACCCAAACCCTAGCCGCTCCCTCACCCTCGTCCCCTAGCCGTCACCACCACCTCCTCACCCTCATCATAAACCACCACCTCCACTTCCTCCACTCCTCCTCTCTTCTCCCGAGCGTCCAATGCCACCCTAACCCTGCAACCCAAGAACCCTGCACAGCCCCGACGCCGGCACCCCTCACCACCGATCACAACGACCTCATCACCTCTCCACCCTCATCACCTTCACCTTCTCATGCCTCTCTCCAACTCCCGACACCACCACCACCATCCCTGAGAACCCTAAAACCCGATACCAACTCAAGAAAACCCCACTGCCCTCGTCGCCGAAGGCAGCCATCGTCGTCGTCAAGCCGTCGCCTAGCCCTTTCCTCTGTCCTCTTAACTCAAGACTAGAACCCACGGCTTCTTCTTTTCTTCTCTTCTTTCTTTCATTTTCTTTCTTGATTTCTTTCTTTTCCGGCCGTCTCGCTGGAGTCGCACGCGTCGCCGACGATCAGGATGATCCGGTCATCATCGTCGTCCAGCGTAGTCATCACGTCACGTCATTGTTCAGCCAGGTTCAGTCCTACACGCGCGTAGCTGCATCGTGAAGTTAATCCAACATCGGACGTAGCATCCGTATCTCATCGTGAGATCCGATCAGGCAAGTTTAACTTGCAACATGCTATGTTACTATATTGATATCCATTTGAATAAAACAGTATATGTGTTTTATTAATCTGCAACTATTACCTGTTAGTTATATGTATGCCCTAGAGACCATTATTGTACATGATTGTATATTATAATGGATGCTTAGACATATATAGGGAGGACTTTCTTGCTCGACATGATAAGTATGCTATCCGGTTGCTCTTTATCTTAACATGTATACTTGTACTGTCTCTATGTTACATGTTGATAAAGCCCTTAGGATATGTACTTGACTTCTAGGAATATGATGGAGATCATACTAGTGGGGCCTGGGTAGTCCGTAAGTACATCCTTTAATTGTTTCTAGTCGTGGGAGTATCAAGACGGGGCATCGATATTCCAGAGTAGACTAGCATATACGTTTCTTGACCCATATGATGGGCGATGGATGATCCCACATCCGTTGGTGTTTGACACCAAAGATTGTATACGGGTGCTCAATGGAGCTGGGTACACTTAACAGGACCCGCCGAGAACTCCTACATAGTATTATACCTCACGTCAGATAGCAGTTCTCTGGTGACACTGGAACAGGTTAGTCTGTCGACCCGAGATCGTCATAGACTCTTGTGTGTCTCCCACTGTGCTTTGATTTCCACCCTACCACGACTCTACTGAATCGTGCAAACAGGTGGTTTTTGGGTACAGTCTTGAGTCACATGGAGGCAATGAGCGATAGGAGCGGATTTCGTCTCACCCGGTATTGGGAGTTGATGTTGCGCTGTGCTCGATTGGCCATAATAGGAAATCCATGGCCAGGGTTGCTGAGATTTACTGTTAAGTGTTACCAGTAGTTTCTTAAACTGTTATGGGCCTCACATCTGCATGACTTATCAAGCTATTGGGGTCTGACGTTTACCACCCCCAGGCTGGATATGTGACATATCAGAGGAAGAGACTACTTATTGGATTCACGGGAGTATGAGCAAGCCTGCTTATTGATCTTCTGATCGCTCAATACCTGGGAGCCGTTACGTACAGCTAGTGTCGCTGACGGTTTGTGGGTATGTGATATGATCACTGCCTACTGCTAGCGTATTGACGAGTCTTTAGAGTCCTACACAGAGGTTTCCTGGCTCAGGCGAAACGAAGTAGGAGCACATATGTGATATGTGCGGGAACGAGATTAATGCATGTATGTGATACCGTATTCTAATCTCGCGATATGTGATATCGGTCAGTTATATGTGATATATCCAGGTTACCGAATCAAGTGTTGATTCGATAAGTTGATATAATTAATATTAGTCGGTTATATGTAATATAGCCGGATTATTAAATCAAGTGTTGATTTAATAATTTAATGTATAATTATATATTTGATATATTAATTTACATTAACTAATATTAGCTCACTTTAGAATTTCTTTTTCTCACTTGTGCACATTTAATATATAATATTATACAGTCTCTTTATTATGTAAAGAAGAATATAATTTTGTATTGCTGGATAATGTTGTGAACATTTTTCTTAATCAAGAGTTGATTGGATTAGACACGTTATGTAATGGCATATACATTCTAAATCAAACCATAGTTCAAAGTATATAGAACACATACAAGAGGAGTAGTTCAGAAATATACGAATCCTTGTAGACTAGGTTATATCAATACGACACGACTAGCTAAGTTACATAAGGATGAATATTTGAATCCGTTCGAATTTTCATCTTATAATACTTGCCAGTCTTGTCTCAAAGATAAAATGACCAATACCCCGTTTACTGGAAACAGAGAAAGAGTTACTGAGCTCTTGGGACTGATACATGATTATGTATACGGTCCTATGTCTACAAATGCCAGGATTAGTTCCTCGTACTTCATTATATTCACAGACCATCTCTCAAGATTCGGACATATGTACCTGTTGAAACACAAGTCTGAAACTTTTGAGAAATTCAAGGAATATAAGCTTGAAGTTAAGAACCAGATGGGTAAAAGTATTAAATCCTTCGATCTGATCGAGGAGAAGAATACTTGATGCATGGATTTCCTGGATTTTCTAAAAGAGAATTGGATTCTCTCTTGGCTTACTCCTCTGAATACACCACAGCACAACGGTGTATCGGGGCGGTGGAATCGCACCCTATTAGATATGGTGTGCTCTATAATGAGTAACGATGAGTTACCTATTTCCTTTTGGGGTTATGCGCTTGAGAAGCTGCATACCTATTGAATAGGGTTCCGACCAAATCGGTGCCTACCACTCCATATGCGATATGGTATGGGAAGAGACCATGTCTTAAACGAGTTAAGATATGGGGTTGTTCAGCCTATGTTGAAAACCAAAATCCGGACAAACTCGAGGTAAGGTCAGTTCTGTAGGTTTGTTGGATATCCTAAACTTTCGTAAGGGAATATCTTCTACCAAACCGAGTGACAAAAGGTGTTTTGTTTCTCAACATGCCATTTTTTTTTAGAAAAAGGAATTTCTTGAAAAACAAATTAGTGGTCATGAGGTAAAACTGGAAGAGATTCCAGCTATACAAACTACGACTGATGATTTAGTGGAACCAAAGGATTCGAAAGTCTCCAACGAACTTCAGCCTCTCCGCGAATCTGGTAGGGTTCCTCACCCACTTGAGAGATACTATGGTTTTCTCAATGGCAGTGGGAGAAAGGATTGCATCATGGAAGATGATGACCCAACTAGATTCAGGAAGGCCATCATGAGTGGGGACTCTGTGAAACGGTTGGATGCAATGCGATATGAGATGGAATCCATGTACACCAACAAAGTATAGACTTTGCATGTTTCTCCTGAAGGGGTAAAACCCAACGAGAGCAAGTGGATCTTTGAGAAAGATACTTGGTGTAGTTGGAAAAGTTGAGACTTTCAAAGTTAGACTTATAGAAAAGGTTTTCGTCATACGACTAGGTGTGGATTATGATGAACCTTTTCTCTAGTAGCTATGCTTAAGTTCATCCGGATCCTACTTGCCATCACTGCATATCATGACTGCGAAATCTGGCAGTTGCACGTCATGACTGCTTTTCTAAATAGTGATTTAGAAGGGAGCATATACATGACAGCCAGAGAACTTCGTGAACAGTGGGAGCAGCGGAAATGTGTGCAAGCTGCTTAGTAGGAGCATGCATCGCGGAATTGGAACATCTATTTTGATGAAGCGGTCAAAGAGTTTGACTTAATCAAAAAGATAGATGAACCTTGTATATATAAGAAGGTTGTAGAGAGTATGACTGTCTTCTTCGTATTGTATGTAGATGGCATACTCATGATAGGAAATCGGTTTTCTATGCTACACTCGGTCAAGCACCTCTTATCATAAGGATTCTCCATGAAAGATCTGGGTGATCCCTCTTACATCTTGGGGATTCAGATCTAAAGAGAGAGATCTGAGTGGATGTTAGGAGTGTTCCAAATTAAGGTACATTAACACCATGCTAAAGGGGTTTAGTATGGAAGATTCTAAGCATGGTGGTTCGCCCATGTACTCAGGAATCACTCTCTCCAAAAAGATGTCCTCCAAGACTGATTTGAAGAGAGCTCGCATGCAAGAGATGTTGGATATATATGCCCTAGAGGCCTTCATTGTATAGGATGCTTGAGATATGTATGTACATAACAATCTTGCTTGATATGATAGTACGCTATTTGGTTTGTCTTTATCTTAACGTATGATATATTTTACTTTGTATTTATATACATGTTGATAAAGCCCATAGGGTGTTTACCTGACTACCGGCGTTGTGATGGCAGTCATACTTGTGGGAGCTGGATAGTCAATAGGCACATCCTTAAATGTCCCTGGTCGCAGGAGTATCGAGACTGGGCATCGATGCTCCAGAGTAGACTAGTGTATACATATCTAGACCCTGACGAGGGGCGATGGATTGGTCCCGCAGCCATTGGTGATGTGCACCTAAGATTGTATACAGATGCTCACTGAGTGTGAGTACACCGGACATGACTCGCCGAGAACTGACTGGATGGTATTATACCTAACGTCAGATAGCAGTTCTCAGGTGACATGTGTGTAGATAGTCTGTTGACTTAAGGTCGTCATTTGTTTCGTGTGAGTTCCCACTGTGCTTTGATTACTACCCTACCATGGCTCAAAGGAGTCGTGCAAACATGTTTTAGTTGGGCACAGTCCCGAGCCACATGGAGGCAGTGAGCGACTGTTAGGGATTCGTCTCTCCCGGTATAGGGAGTTGATATCGCACTGTGATCGGTTGGTCATTACCATAAGTCCCTGGCCAGGGCTGATTGAGAATTACTGGTGGACTGATCAGTAGATTCTCGGATGGTCTTGAGCCATACCGGCACGACTTGTATGGTTGTTAGAGGTCTGACGTTCACCACCTCCCTAGACCATACATACGATACTCTTAAACGAACAGACCGGACTGCGCGGATATTATCACGGACAGGCTCAATAGGAGTTCAGGTGGGTTGCCTCATCGGCCTTCTTATCGACATCTACCTGGGGACCGTTACGTACAGCTAGTGCCGCTTGCGGTCTGTGGTTAAACCCACTGCCAGCGTAGTAGTCGAGTCTTTAGAGTCCCACACAGAGGGTTTCCCTGCTCCAGGCGAAACGATATAGAGGTCGTATGGTTTTACGACAAGGGTTTGGACGCATACGTGTGTTTACGCACGTACGACGTTCGGATAGTTTTTACTAGCCGGCTTTGGTTTAAGCCAGATTCTAGTATCGGATTATTGGATTTATACAGTCTAATGTTTTTCCGTGTTTTCACGGATAGGAGGGACGTTCTCGTAATTTGGCGGGAAGCTTCTAGAAATATGGTGACTTGAGGGTTTAGGTGGCATAAGCATTTATTGCTTTTGTGACTCATTTGTGTGATTCATCCATGTCATTAATGCATCATTAAATGGTTAATGACTCATGTAGTGAATCACACATATTGAATTAATGAAGCATGATAATTAATCATATTTATTTATTTATTTGATAAATGATTATGCTTCATATATATTCAAGAGAGTTCATTTTTCCATGATGATGATTATGCTCACCTTCTCTCTCCTCAAGCTCACTCTCTCTTCAAACCCTAATCCTCCCCTCTCATGTGTTGAGATAAGGGATTAGATAGACTAATTAATCCATAACCTCACTCTATATCACCTAGGTGCCTTTGATTAGCAACTAAAGAAACCTAGTTACCTCAAGATTAGAGGTGAAGCTTGGAATAGAAGCTCTCGGGTGGATCGCCTATTACTTAGAGGAGGCCGAGGAGGAGGTCGATTATGAAAAGACGAAGGACTAGGTTCTCTAGGTATAATCACTTCTCATAGTAGTTAACAACTCCTATGTATATGTTAGTTATAGTTTAGCAAAGATTCTTCGGTTAGTCGATGTTAATCCAAAGAACATAATTGTTTTTCATATTTCCGCCTCCCCGCAACTCGTGGGGTGTTGTACATCGACTTACAGTGGTATCAGAGCCTTGCTAAACAATAATTAACTTATTAGCAAAGTCGTAAGAATTTCAAACGCAAAACGAACTGTAAAAAACATCGAAATCACATAGTTTCTGTCGAATTTAAATCGAGGTCTAAAAATTTTTCACGGGCCTCTAAAAATACAAGCAGGGAAACCTAAGGTTACTGGAGAAAATTGGGTGCATGAATCGGCCAAACAGCCGCGGAACCGCGGCCGATACCGATCCGCCGCGGATCCACGGCCGAGTTGAAGCCGATTCAGTCCAGTTCTCCCCAGTAACTCTTCTGTGATGTTTTTGTCTTTTCTGGAATGTTTATTTTCTGCTCAAGTCTCAGGTGCATAGAGAAGTTTTGGAGTAGAATCTAATGTGTTTCCTCGATCGAAATTATACGATGTTTGGCTAATTAGATTATATCTGTGATTATATAATGTGTTCGTAAACCTCCCCTAATTGCTAATATGTCGGTTGGCAGAGGGTTGTACATTTCTGTAATGATTACTGTTTGTGATTAAGAACTTAATTGGATTGTTGTGATGATTAGCCGGGGTTTGAGATGGGTTATTATATTCATTCATTCGATGTAATTGTAAATTGTTGTAATATTATTTTGCGGGGCACATCCAGGTTGCGGTTGTAGCCACCGTTGTATTATTTCTTTTTACTGTTTTTGCTTCTAGGATAGACCCAAGGTGGGGGTGCACAAACTACCGGGTACTTTGAAGTGTTTAGTGGCCTACTCATGTTGTTGAGGGAGACCGCTTCACTTCGGGTACTTGGCGGGTAGTTTGCCGTACCCGTAGGGGTCTAGGGTGGGGTAATGGCTATTCATCACAACTGTGTAATCCTTCTTTCGTTGCAGGCTCAAAAGAAACGCGGATTGCTTGCATATCCAATAATGTTCATCTGTGATCTGAAATGCCTATTATTGCGTCTGACGAATGTACAATATCTATATATAATAGCTATTTAGATGTCATTTATGTTTTACACCCGCGCTAGCCCAGCCCCCGCTCTGCCGTTAGTTAAGTAACCTAACGGGTGATGACGGGACCCCGTGGCAAATGCAGATGGCATAAGAGGACGTTGTATTTTCGTTGTTTTCTGCAATGATAGGTTAATGATGGGACGCATTATCATTAATGCAAAGAAAATAAACCTAAACTATATCGTTGGAACAATTTCAAAACCACTCGGTTTTCTTCAAAAAGCAAATTTTAAATGCGGAGCTTAAACCACTCCTTTTTAAAAAGGCTATCTTGGTTCCTTCGATCATATCAAGTTCACTACGTTAACGGTTTTTTGCCAAAAACCAGCCGTAACCCTCCGTCGTTTCAAATAAACAACACATCGTATTCATGCTATGTTTGTTGACCTACGTCAAGGCATAGTGTATGGTAGCAATGTGTTGCTTATTTGTTGCATAGATAGATGCATTAGTTTAGGACAGTCGTACAGCCTTGTTGGCCTACGTCAAGGGCTAGTACGGATGGCTCTAAATTAATCAGGACAACGACGGGTAGAACTTGACTTGCATCTTATGATTTGTTGGCCTACGTCAAGGTCATAAGAGTTTGGGGTAAAAATCACATCGGGAGTTTCAAATATAAAGGAAACCTGCAGATTTAGCTTACCTTCTGGAGTGTGGTGACTAGAGTGGCTTCCATCTAGGGCATCATGCAATGATAGTTGGATCCCGATCCCACTGATGAGTAGGATTACTCTCGGGAAATTTTCTTACTAAACAATCAATGCTATAAACCAAGTAGGTGTCTAGAAAGGTGTTAGAGGGGCTACGCCTCTAGGGAAAAGAGGTTCTTTAATTAAAGAACTTCGCGAAAGCGTTGGAAAACCTCCCTCGAAGTACCAACACTGGCCTGGCTGAAAGGTTAAGCAAGTATTGTGACGTGTGATTAAATCCTGACTAATTCTTCTTTTAGGTTTTGAAGATGGATTTGAGGAAACAGTGGGAGCCATCCTGTTTAGATAAACTAATAAACCAATCTAAACTTGCAAGAGCATATGCTGAGTGTTTCTTTTCTCTCTCTCTCTGGAAGCTACCATGACAGGACTAAAACTATTACTTGAAAAAAATACACTGACCGGGCAAAACTATAAAGATTGGCTAAGGAACGTCAACATTGCACTGACTTATGACAAAGTAGCATATGTTACCACCGCTGTTCCTCCCCCTATCCCAGGACCAGATTCCTCAGTTGCGGACAAGGAGGTTCGCAAAACCTGGGATCTAGACTGTGAGAGAGCTAAGTGTATCGTGCTGGCATCCATGAACAATGAACTCCAGAAACAGCACGGGAGTATGGATATTATATCCATCTTTCTCCATTGCAAGGAATTGTATGGGGAGCACTCCCGTATCGCAACGTACGAGACTGTTAGTTGTATGTATGCCCTAGAGGCCAGTATTGTACAGATGATGTATATTATATTGGATGCTTGGACATATATAGAGAGGACTTTCTTGCTCGTCATGATAGTATGCTATCTGGTTGCTCTTTACTTTAACATGTATACTTGTCTCTTTATACTGTCTTATAGTTACATGTTGGTAAAGCCCTTAGTATGTGTACTTGACTACCTGGACTATGATGCAGATCATACTAGTGGGGACATGGTAGTCCATAAGTACATCCTTCAAGGTCCCTAGTCGAGGGTGTATCGAGACGGGGCATCGATATACCAGTGTAGACTAGCGTATATGTTTCTCGACCCATGAGATGGGCGATGGATGATCCCATATCCATTGGTGTTTGACATCAGAGATGGTATACGAGTGCTCAGTGGAGACTGGGTACACTGGACGGACTCGCCGAGAACTCCCAGATGGTATTATACCTCACGTCAGATGGCAGTTCTCTGGTGACACTTGTGCAGGTTAGTCTGTAGACCCGAGATCATCATAGAGTCTCGTGTGATTCCCACTTGTGCAGGTTAGTCTGTAGACCCGAGATCGTCATAGAGTCTGGTGACACTTGTGCAGGTTAGTCTGTAGACCCGAGATCGTCATAGATTGGTGTGATTCCCACTGTGCTTTGATTTCCACCGTGCTTTGATTTCCACCTTACCACGTCCATGAGGGCGTGCAAAACGGTGGTTTTTAGGTACAGTCCCGAGTCACATGGAGGCAATGAGCGATAGGAGGGGTTTCGTCTCTCCCGGTATTGGGGGTTGATGTTGCGCTGTGCTCGATTGGCCGTAACAGGGAAGTCCCTGGCCAGGGCTGATTCAGAGATTTACTGGTAAGTGTTACCAGTAGTTTCTCGACCCGTTATGTGCCTCACATCGACAAGACTTATCGGTTATTGGGGTCTGACGTTAACCACCCCTAGACTTGATATGCGACATATCAGACGAGGAGACCGGACTGTACGGGAAGTGTTGCCGGCAGGCTTTCACAGGAGTTGGAGCGGGCTTGCTTGCTGATCTTCTGATCGCTCAATACCCGGGTAGCCGTTACGTCCAGCTAGTACCGCTGACGGCTTGTGGGTGCGTGATGTGATCATCACCCACTGTCGGCGTATTTACGAGTCTTTAGAGTCCTACACAGAGGTTTTACTGGCTCAGGCAAAACGAAATAGGAGCGCATATGTGATATGTGCGAGACCGAGAATAATGTGTGTATGTGATGCCGTATTCTATTCTCGCAACTTTTTGTATCGGTCGGTTATATATGATATAGCCGGGTTATCGAATCAAGTGTTGATTCGATAAGTCGATACAATGGATGTTAGCCGGTTATATGAGTTATGACCGGATTATTAAGTCAAGTGTTGATTTAATAATTAAGTGTATAATTGTATATTGGATATACTAATTTACATTTACTAACACTTGTTCACTTTAGGGGTTTTCTCACTTTCACACATCTTTACTATATATATATGATATATATATTAAAATGTGTTATATATTTGTATCATGGTTGTTGATACACTAGACATGGATGTGTAAGACTTACACCATTCCATTTTTAAATGGTGGTTTATATTTATCTAAAGTAATTACAAATTAGTGGAATTTTTTCATAAGCATAAAGCTTGTAGAAGCTTGTGGATGCTTTGAAAAAATCCACAAGTTTTGTTTTACTTTAGATTTTTATTGACCTAACCATTTACACTTAGCTATGGTTATGTCTCACCATGAGTTAGTATATGATACTCACTCACCATGGTTAGCCTTCTCACTTAATCATTATCCTCATTTCTTTTCTTTTGTTCATCATCTCCTTCTTCATTGAGCAAGAGAAAAGCAAGCTAGGGTTTGATCCAAAGTGAGAATCCTTATGAGAAACAAAATTCTAAAGGGAACACACTTCCTATTTCTCCATCCTCAACTAGACTAGCACTTTAGTTTAGGGTGTTTACTTCACTAATTCTCTAGTTGGTGAAGTAGGAGCTTGAGTCGGAATTCCCTCGACGTAGATCATCTTCGGCCTCGGAGACTTCAAGCAAGGTCGTATCCTTCGCGTCGTGAATCCATGCAAGAGCCCGGGAGAACCTTGATCGCAGCGAAGGGACTTCAACAAGGAGCAAATGAAGTGGAAGACCGATCTACAAAGGTTGTATATCGCGTTCCCTTTAGTGTAAAGTTGTTTACATGCCATTAGTTTCGCCTAAACTCTAGTTAACAATCTTGCTTAGGGTTGCGCGGCACATAAAAATTTAATTTTGTCATGGTCGATGCCTTGTAGAGACTTTCTAGTGTGTCTAGTAACCCTACAGTGGTATCAGAGCCTAGCTAGAGCATTAGGCGATGTGTTAACGAAGTTAAAACTCCGAACGAACCCGAACACGTCGAAATCAAACCCTCTCTGTACAATTTTTAAAATCTGGGATTTTTCCAAATTAAAAATGCTTAAAAAAATCAGCAGGAAAATATAAGGAATACTGTGCAAAACGACACTGTTTAGAGCCCAAAGCGCCGTAGATCCGCGGCACGAGCATGGCTCGTGCGGCGGTTCCGCGGCCATATTGTGACGTCACCTTTAACTTTTTGCACAGTAATGTTCCTATTAAATTTCCTGATATTTTTCTGGGCATTTTTATCTGACTCAAGTGTTGAGTATTTTGGGGTTTATTTTGAAATCGTCGATTCGATCGGAGAATTTAATTTTGTTCTGTTATTCCGGATAATTTAGAAAGTATTAAAATGTTCGAACGGATATCATTAACTCAATTTTTCGCGGCACGAAAAACATTCAAGTGTTGGAATTTTTCTCGGGTTTAAATATTTCGGAAAAACGTGCATGTGATGCGATGGACCCTCTAGAAGACAACAAACCTTAACTCGATTGTGTGACCGTCTTGAACTGCCCTTTGAACCTTAGGGTTTGGGGCAGTACGGCGTGCCACATGTGAGGCGTTGGCTTGACCCTTCTACGGCTGGACCGTTGCTACTGTGACGTATTCTGGAATTTTTGAACTCCGCTCAAGTGTTGAGCTATTTAGGAAATCTCGGGTATTTGATTATTCGATCGGAAAGTTTAATATTGTCTATTTATCTGGAATGTGATACAATATGTGGAATTCATACAAGTTAGGCATGAAATGCGAAATATGTGATATTTCGGATTTACGATGTCTAAAGAGATCGTGGATTCCAAATGTTGTAGTTTTACACTTTCTTTTCTGTGACCGTAAGTGTAATATGTGATATCGCCGGTTTCGTTGCTATATGTCAACGACAATTGGGATGCGCATATTTACTTACGTTGATGACATGTGATGTTATGTGTTGCTGGATATGTTATATTGGATCGTCGCGTTCTGAATAGCCGGGGGTTTTATGTGAGATGAGAGTTTTCTTTTTCATTCATGTAAAATAAAATGTATGTAATATTCTTTTATTGGGGCACTTCCGGGATGAGGTTGCTGTCACCATTTGTATATTATTTACTTTTTCGCACTAGGATAGACCCAAGGAGGAGAGCACATGTAACCGGGTTCTGGAGTCCAGTAGGAGACCAACTCGAGGAGTCGAGTCCGGGTCTCCTAACTCTAGAATTGGTAGGGTTGCTTGCCGCTCTCGTAGGGGTCTAGGGGTGTGGGTTTGGCTATTCATCGCGACCGTGGAATCCGTGTTTTATAGAGGCTCAAAATAAAACACGGACGTCCTAGTATATCCAATGTTTCATATATTTCTTCTGCTGCGATATCTGTGATGCGATCATTTGATGTTCTGTGATAAATACTGTATATAGTATATATGATATATTATATAGGCGTTACTTATGTTTTACACCCGCGCTAGCCCTGCCCTGCTCTGCCGTTAGTTACCTAACCTAACGGTGCACGAGGGGACATCGAGGCGAATGCGGATGGCATAAGTGTACGTCGTATTTATCTGTGATGTTTAGGTGACTTAATTGATGGGATTTATTAATGTGATTAATGAAAGAATAGAAACCTAAAAGATGTTGTAGAATCAAATTTTAAAATAAAAAGGGTAGCTACAGTTTTGCTTTGCATAGCGGTATATATGATATACCCTGCACCTTATTCGATGGGGAAAGTGCCGAGATCCCTTCACTGAGAGTGACCTCTTTAGCAAAACTGGCAGATGCTACAACACTCGGTTTGACTTTTGACTGCTTTTGGAGTTTTGCTTTGCATAGTGATGTATATGATATATCCTGCACCTTATTCCATAAGGAAAGAGCCGAGATCCCTTCACCGGGAGTGACCTCTTTAGCAAAACTAATAAAAGCCTCAAAATCACTCCATTTCAAAATTCATGCGATTCTACGACGATATCAAGTTCATTACGCAATAGGTTTTCAGAAAAACCTGTCGTAGCCCTCCGTCATTTCAGATAAGTCCTGCTTAGTATTCGTACTGCGTTTGTTGACCTTGTCAAGGCGTAGTGTGCGGTAGCTGACCAGTATTTATCTGTTTATGCATATGATGCAGATTGTTTTAGGGTAGTCGTACGGCCTTGTTGACCTTGTCAAGGGTCGTGCGGGTGGGTTTAATTCAATCAAGAAATGACGGGTTGAACTTGACTTACAGTCTATGATTTGTTGACCTTGTCAAGGTCATAGATCGTTTGGGGCAAAATATTATCGGGAATTTCAAGTGTTGAAATTTGCAATGAGATTGCATACCTTCTATGAGATAGTTGGATCCCGATACCCACTGCGAGTAATTGTTACTCCCGGGAGAGTTTTACACAGGACAATTAGCCGATCAAGTAGATGTCTAGAAAGGTGTCAACGGGGTTACGCCTCTGGGAAAACGAGGTTTACTTTAATTAGGTCCGTGCGAAAGCACGGGGAACCTCCCTCAAAGTACCGACACTGGCCTGGCTGAAAGATTGGTGAAGTTGTAGGGTGTAATTAATCCCGGCTAGTCTTTCCTTTTAGGGTTTGAAGGAAGATTTGATAAAAAACAGTGGGAGCCATCCTGATTAGATAAGATAATAACCAATCTGATCTTGCAAGAGCATACGCTAAAGTGTTTTTTCTCTCTCTCTCCAGGTAGCGACCATATCATGCCTTAATAAAGATAATAATATGGATGTATTGACCGAACCCGCATGTTATACTGTGCTGGGGAACGTTGGTTCCGTTCTTTCTTATAAGAGTTATAAGACTGAACAGGATATAGGGGAATACCATGATTCTCATACCACCCGAATGAAGAAAGTACATGTTGATGCATTTTCTTCGGGTGTGTTCGTTACAGAGAACTGTTTCTCCATTTCCTCTACGTCCTGGGTATTAGATACCGGGTCAGGATCCCATATATGTAATCAGTTACATGGGCTTAGGAAAAGTAGAGAACTTGGAGAAGGTGATAAAGACATAAGGGTTGGAAATGGTGCAATTGTTGCAGCTAAAACCGTCGGGGAATATCACCTTGTATTACCAACTGGTAATACATTGATTCTGAACGAATGCTATTACATGCCGAACCTGATATGCAACATTATATCGGTTTCTTTGTTGAGTAAAGAGGGATATAATTTTGTATTACAGGATAATGTTATGAACATTTTCCTAAACCAAAAGTTGGTTGGATCAGGCACGATGTGCAATGGCATTTATGTTCTAAATCAATCAACAGTTCTGAGCATAACAAACACACACAAGAGGAAGAGTTCAGAAATGAACGAATCCTTCTTGTGGTATTGTAGACTGGGTCACATCAATGCGACACGACTAGCTAAGTTGCATAAGGATGGATATTTAAATCCGTTTGAATTTTCATCTTATGACACTTGACAATCATGTCTTAAAGGCAAGATGACCAAAACTCCGTTTACGGGACACGGAAAAAGAGTTATGGAACTCTTGGGACTGGTACATAGTGATGTATGCGGCCCCATGTCTACACATGCCAGGAATGGTTCTGCGTACTTCATTACATTCACTGACGATCTCTCTAGATTCGGATATGTGTTCCTGATGAAACACAAATCAGAAGCTTTTAAGAAATTTAGAGAATATAAACAAGAAGTCGAGAACCAAACCGGGAAAAGTATTAAAATCCTTCGATCTGATCGAGGAGGTGAATACTTAAGCAATGAATTCCTGGACTTCCTAAAAGAGAATGGGATTCTCTCTCAGCAGACTCCTCCATATACACCATAGCACAACGGTGTATCTGAACGGAGGAACCGCACCCTATTAGATATGGTGCGCTCTATGATGAGCACAGCTGAGTTACCTATTTCCTTCTGGGGGTATGCGCTGGAGATAGCAGCATACCTATTGAATCAAGTTCCAACTAAATCTGTACCTACCACACCATATGAGATATGGAGTGGGAAGAGACCATATCTTAAACGAGTTAAGATATGGGGTTGTCCGGCCTATGTCAAAAGACAAAATCCAGACAAACTCGAGACACGGTCAGTTCTTTGCAAGTTTGTGGGATATCCAAAGAACTCATATGGGTATTTTTTTCTACCACAGTGAGGAACAAAAAGTGTTTGCTGCTCAACATGCCACCTTTTTAGAAAAGGAATTTCTTGTAAAAGAAATTAGTGGCAAAGTGGTAGAGCTGGAAGAGGTTCCAGATACACAAACTGCAACTGAAGATTTAGTGGAACCAGAGGATTCGGTAGTTCCCAACGAACCTCAGCCTCTCCGCCGATCTAGTAGGGTTCCTCACCCATCTGAGAGATACTACGGTTTTCTCATGGATGGTGGGAGCGAGGATTGCATCATGGTTGATGATGACCCAACTAGCTTCGAGCAGGCCATCACGAGTGGGGACTCAGTGAAATGGCTGGATGCAATGCGGTCCGAGATGGAATCCATGTACACCAACAAAGTGTGGACTTTGGAAGTTGCTCCTGAAGGGGTAAAACCCATTGGGAGCAAGTGGATATTCAAGAAAAAACTTGGTGTAGATGGGAAAGTGGAGACTTTCAAAGCTAGACTTGTTGCAAAAGGTTTTCGTCAAAGACCAGGTGTGGACTATGACGAAACATTTTCTCTAGTGGCTATGCTTGAATCCATCCGGATCATGCTTGCCATCGCTGTATATCATGACTACGAAATCTGGCAAATGGATGTTAAGACCGCCTTTCTAAACGGTGATTTAGAAGAGTGCGTGTACATGACTCAGCCAGAGGGCTTCGTAGATAGTGGGAGCAGCGGGAAGGTGTGCAAGCTGCTTAAATCCATTTATGGATTGAAGAAAGCATCGCGGAGTTGGAACATCTGCTTTGACGTCGTTATCAAAGAGTTTGATTTCGTCAAAAACGTAGATGAACCTTGTATCTACAAGAAGGTGGCAGAGAGTAAGGTTGTCTTCCTCGTATTGTACGTGGACGACATACTCTTGATAGGAAATGACATTCCTATGCTGCAATCGGTGAAGCTCTTCTTATCACAAAGATTCTCAATGAAAGATCTTGGTGATGCCTCCTGCATATTGGGAATTATGATCTATAGAGATAGATCTAAACGGATATTGGGATTGTCCCAATCCAGGTATATTGACACCATACTAAAGAGGTTTAGTATGGAAGAGTCCAAACGTGGGTTTTTACCCACGATCTCAGGGCTCACTCTCTCCAAAGAGATGTCTCCCAAGACTGATTTGGAGAGAGCTCGCATGCAAGGGATACCCTATGCTTCGGCAGTAGGCACTATCATGTACGCGATGCTCTGTACCAGACCCGATGTAGCATACTCACTAAGTGTAGTGAGTAGGTATCAAGCTGATCCTGGAGAGAGTCACTGGACAGCTGTGAAGAGCATTCTCAAGTACTTACGAAGGACTAAAGAGATGCTCTTGGTGTATGGTAACGGAGAACTCCAAGTGGAGTCCTTTACTGATTCGAGCTTCCAGAGTGATACGGACGACTCTAAGTCGCAGTCGGGTTTTGTCTTTACCCTTTACGGAGGGGCGGTTAGCTGGAAGAGTTCCAAGCAAGAAACCATGGCAGACTCAACGATGGAGGCTGAATACATCGCTGCCAACGATGCTGCCAAAGAGGCTGTCTGGATCAAGAAGTTCATTTCTGAACTTGGAGTGGTTCCATCCATTGAGCATCCAATACCTTTGTATTGCGATAACAATGGAGCGGTGGCTTTGGCCAAGGAACCCAGGTCCCATCAGCGATCCAGGCATATTCTGAGGCGGTATCACCTGATCCGGGAGATAGTTGATCACCGGGAGATCAAGGTCAGGAGGGTTGACATGAAGAATAACACAGGGGATCCACTCACGAAGGCCATTCCCCAGATACAGTTTGAGAGACTCTTCGGGATGCTCGGTATGCGATACTACAGCAGCTGGCCCTAGTGCAAGTGGGAGATTGTTAGTTGTATGTATGCCCTAGAGGCCAGTATTGTACAGATGATGTATATTATATTGGATGCTTGGACATATATAGAGAGGACTTTCTTGCTCGTCATGATAGTATGCTATCTGGTTGCTCTTTACTTTAACATGTATACTTGTCTCTTTATACTGTCTTATAGTTACATGTTGGTAAAGCCCTTAGGATGTGTACTTGACTACCTGGACTATGATGCGGATCATACTAGTGGGGACATGGTAGTCCATAAGTACATCCTTCAAGGTCCCTAGTCGAGGGTGTATCGAGACGGGGCATCGATATACCAGTGTAGACTAGCGTATATGCTTCTCGACCCATGAGATGGGTGATGGATGATCCCATATCCATTGGTGTTTGACATCAAAGATGGTATACGGGTGCTCAGTGGAGACTGGGTACACTGGACGGACTCGTCGAGAACTCCCAGATGGTATTATACCTCACGTCAGATGGCAGTTCTCTGGTGACACTTGTGCAGGTTAGTCTGTAGACCCGAGATCGTCATAGAGTCTTGTGTGATTCCCACTGTGCTTTAATTTCCACCTTACCAAGTCCATGAGGGCGTGCAAAACGGTGGTTTTTGGGTACAGTCCCGAGTCACATGGAGGCAATGAGCGATAGGAGGGGTTTCGTCTCTCTCGGTATTGGGGGTTGATGTTGCGCTGTGCTCGATTGGCCGTAACAGGGAAGTCCCTGGCCAGGGCTGATTCAGAGATTTACTGGTAAGTGTTACCAGTAGTTTCTCGACCCGTTATGTGCCTCACATCGGCACGACTTATCGGTTATTGGGGCCTGATGTTAACCACCCCTAGACTTGATATGCGACATATCAGACGAGGAGACCGGACTGTACGGGAAGTGTTGCCGGCAGGCTTTCACAGGAGTTGGAGCAGGCTTGCTTGTTGATCTTCTGATCGCTCAATACCCGGGTAGCCGTTACGTCCAGCTAGTACCGCTGACGGCTTGTGGGTGCGTGATGTGATCATTATCTACTACCGCCGTATTTACGAGTCTTTAGAGTCCTACACAGAGGTTTTACTGGCTCAGGCAAAACGAAATAGGAGCGCATATGTGATATGTGAGAGACCGAGAATAATGCGTGTATGTGATGCCGTATTCTATTCTCGCGACTTTTTGTATCGGTCGGTTATATATGATATAGCCGGGTTATCGAATCAAGTGTTGATTCGATAAGTCGATACAATGGATGTTAGCCAGTTATATGAGATATGACCGGATTATTAAGTCAAGTGTTGATTTAATAATTAAGTGTATAATTGTATATTAGATATACTAATTTATATTTACTAACACTTGTTCACTTTAGGGTTTTTCTCACTTTCACACATCTTTACTATATATATGATATATATATTAAAATGTGTTATATATTTGTATCATGGTTGTTGATACACTAGACATGGATGTGTAAGACTTACACCATTCCATTTTTAAATGGTGGTTTATATTTATCTAAAGTAATTACAAATTAGTGGAATTTTTTCATAAGCATAAAGCTTGTAGAAGCTTGTGGATGCTTTGAAAAAATCCACAAGTTTTGTTTTACTTTAGATTTTTATTGACTTAACCATTTACACTTAGCTATGGTTATGTCTCACCATGAGTTAGTATATGATACTCACTCACCATGGTTAGCCTTCTCACTTAATCATTATCCTCATTTCTTTTCTTTTGTTCATCATCTCCTTCTTCATTGAGCAAGAGAAAAGCAAGCTAGGGTTTGATCCAAAGTGAGAATCCTTGTGAGAAACAAAATTCTAAAGAGAACACACTTTCTATTTCTCCATCCTCAACTAGACTAGCACTTTAGTTTAGGGTGTTTACTTCACTAATTCTCTAGTTAGTGAAGTAGGAGCTTGAGTCGGAATTCCCTCGACATAGATCATCTTCGGCCTCGGAGACTTCAAGCAAGGTCGTATCCTTCGCGTCGTGAAGCCATGCAAGAGCCCGGGAGAACCTTGATCGCAGCGAAGGGACTTCAACAAGGAGCAAATGAAGTGGAGGACCGATCTACAAAGGTTGTATATCGCGTTCCCTTTAGTGTAAAGTTGTTTACATGCCATTAGTTTCGCCTAAACTCTAGTTAACGATCTTGCTTAGGGTTGCGCGGCACATAAAATTTGGCATGGTCGATGCCTTGTAGAGACTTGCTAGTGTGCCTAGTAACCCTATAGAGACCTCAAGGAAACTCTTCCAGATGAGGTTAGCTCCAGGATCACCTGTAGGAGAGCACGTCCTGAAAATGATCAGCCTCATTGATGAACTCGCAAACCTGGGATGCGTGCTGGAGAATGATTTGTACATCGACTTGATTTTGCAGTCCCTTCCCCACACCTTTTCTCAGTTCGTGCTGAACTTAAACATGCACGAAGATCTTCCAAAGCTCCTCAACATGTTGAGGGTAGCAGAGACCTCCTTGAAAAAGGAGAAGACCCCCGTTCTGTATGTTGGCCAATCATCCTTTTCTAAATCCAAAGCGAAAGCTAAAGGGAAGAAGAAGATGAAAGCCACCAAACCGAAAGGCGGGGTCAAGAAGGTGCAGGGAAGGAACAAGGCAGGAAGGGTGAAGGCGGACAAGAACGAATGCTATTATTGTCACAAGAAAAGGCACTGGAAGAAGGATTGCATAGCCTTCAAAGCCAAGGACACGAAGCAAGCTGCTGCTTCTGCTTCAGGTGTGTTTGTAATCGAAAATTGTCTTTCAGTAAACTCTACATCATTGGTACTTGATACTGGTTCTGGTTCTCACATCTGTAATCCTTTACAGGATCTGAGAAACCATAGAGCACTGAAGACAGGTGATATGACTCTCCGGATGGGCAATGGAATGCACGTAGATGTTATTGCAATAGGGGAATATCACCTAAGGTTGACTAGTGGGCACATTTTGGTGTTGTACAGCTGTTTTTGTATTCCCAGTATGCTGTGTAATATTATATCAGTATCTTTGTTATCTAATGAAGGATATAATTTTGCGCTTGAAAGAAATGTCATGAACATTCTCCTAAATCAAGAAATGATTGGGTTAGGCACACTGGAAAACGGCATATACATACTTAATCAACCTCAAGTTTTCAATATTCAAAACACGCTTAAAAGAAAGGCTCCAGATTCAAACCAAGCCATCCTATGGCATTATAGACTTGGTCATATAAACGAAACAAGGTTGACTAAGTTACATAAAGATGGATATTTAGATCCGTTTGAATATTCATCATATGCAACTTGTCAATCATGTATCAAAGGAAAAATGACCAAATCTCCGTTCATCTACACAGTGATGTATGTGGTCCAATGTCTACACATGCACGAAGCGGTCACTCCTACTTCATCACTTTTACTGATGACTTCTCTAGTTATGGACATGTGTTTTTAATGAAGCATAAATCCGAGGCCTTTGAGAAGTTTAAGGAGTATAAAAATGAAGTGGAGAAACAGACTGGTAAAAGCATCAAGACACTTCGATCTGATCGAGATGGAGAATACTTAAGTACCGGTTTCCTTGAATGCTTAAAAGAGAATGAAATTCTCTCTCAGCTTACTCCGCTTTATACACCTCAGCATAATGGTGTATCAGAAAGGAGGAATCGCACGCTACTAGACATGGTGCGTTCTATGATGAGTAGTGCTGAGTTGCCACTTTCCTTCTGGGGTTTTGCGCTAGAATCAGCAGCATACCTATTGAATAGAGTTCCGACTAAGTCTGTGCCTACAACTCCATATGAAATGTGGAGCGGGAGAGACCATATCTCAAGTATATCAAGATATGGGGGTGTCCGACATATGTTAAAAAGCATAATCCGGACAAGCTCGAGGCACGATCGGTTTTGTGCAAGTTTGTAGGATACCCCAAGCATTCAAGGGGA
The DNA here is from genome assembly GCA_030015575.1 of Agapanthus africanus. NCBI lineage: Eukaryota > Viridiplantae > Streptophyta > Magnoliopsida > Asparagales > Amaryllidaceae > Agapanthus > Agapanthus africanus. The sequence continues at coordinate 333,611,125 of JASDDO010000004.1, forward strand.
TATCTGGTCTACCACACTGAAGAACAAAAGGTATGTGTCGCTCGCCACATTGTCTTCTTAGAGAGAGAATTTTTTGCAAAAGAAATTAGTGGGAGCGCGGTAGAGCTGGAAGAAATTCCAGAACCTTAAACTGCTGCCGAGGACTTAGTAGAACCTCAGGTTTCAATAGAACCCGACGAACCAAAGCCACTCTGCAGGTCTAGTAGGCTTTCTCATCCTCTTGAAAGATACTATGGGTTTCTTGTTGACGGGGATCGAGAATATTGCATCATCGATGATGATGAGCCTACTAACTTTCAGTAGGCTATCACGAGTAAAGACTCGGTGAAGTGGCTGGATGCTATGAGATCCGAATTGGAATCCATGTACACCAATAAAGTATGGACTTTAGAAGTTGCTCCTCCTAGGGTGAAACCAGTTGGATGCAAATGGATCTTCAAAAAGAAGATTGGTGCATTTGGAAAAGTGGAAACCTACAAAGCTAGACTCGTTGCAAAAGGTTTTCGTCAAAGACCAGGATTGGACTATGATGAAACCTTTTCACCAGTAGCTATGCTTAAATCCATTCGGATCCTGCTTGCCATTGTTGCCTTCCATGACTATGAAATCTGGCAGATGGACGTAAAAACAGCTTTTTTAAATGGACATTTAGAAGAGAGTGTTTACATGGATCAACTAGAAGGTTTCTTAGAGAATGGGAGCAGCGGAAAAGTGTGCAAGTTGCTTAAATCCATTTATGGATTAAAGAAAGCATCGCGGAGTTGGAACATCTGCTTTGATGAGACGGTCAAAAAATTTGACTTTATCAAAAATGTAGATGAACCATGCATTTATAGAAAGATTGTAGAAGGAGCAGTAGTCTTCCTCGTTTTGTACGTCGACGACATACTACTGATAGGGAATGATGTCCCTATGCTACAATCAGTAAAGCTCTTCTTTTCACATAAATTCTCTATGAAAGACTTGGGAGATGCATCCTACATTCTGGGCATTAAGATCTATCGTGATAGATCCAATAGAATGTTGGGACTTTCACAGTCCGGGTAAATTGACACTATACTAAAGAGATTTAGTATGGAAGATTCCAAACGCGGTAATTTACCCGCTTGTCACAGGATCAACCTCTCCAAAGAGATGTCTCCAAAGACCGATGAAGAGAGGGCTCGCATGGGCATTATACCCTACGCTTCGGCAGTCGGATCCATAATGTATGCGATGATATGTACCAGACCAGATGTAGCTTACGCACTTAGTGTGGTAAGCAGGTATCAGTCTGACCCAGGTGAGAAGCATTGGATAGCGGTAAAGAACATTCTCAAGTACTTGAGAAGGACTAAGGAGATGTTCTTGGTTTACGGTAATAGGGACCTCCAGGTCGAGGCTTTTACCGACTCCAGCTTCCAAAGTGACAAAGATGACTCTAAATCCGTTTTGGGTTTTGTGTTTACCCTCAATGGAGGGGCGGTATGTTGGAGGAGTTCCAAACAGGATACCGTCGCAGACTCAACCATGGAGGCTGAGTATATAGCTGCTAACGAAGCCGCGAAAGAAGCTGTCTGGATGAAGAAGTTCATCTCTGAACTTCAGGTGGTTCCGTCCATTTCCAATCCAATACATTTGTATTGTGATAACAATGGGGCTGTAGCATTAGCGAAGGAACCAAGGTCCCATCAGAAATCCAGGCATATCTTGAGGCGGTATCACCTGATCAGGGAGATCGTAGATCGTCGGGAGATCGAGGTGCGGAGAATGGACACAAAAGATAACGCGGCAGATCCATTCACCAAGGCCATCCCTCAAGTCCAGTTCGAGAGGCTGTTTGAGATGTTGGGCATGCGGTACGCCAGCAACTAGATCTAGTGTAGACAGTGGGTACTCATTGCGCCAATTATAGGCCTTAGTGCAAGTGGGAGATTGTTGGATATATATGCCCTAGAGGCCTTCATTGTATAGGATGCTAGGGATATGTATGTACATAACAATCTTGCTTGATATGATAGTACGCTATTTGGTTTGTCTTTATCTTAACGTGTGATATATTTTACTTTGTATTTATATACATGTTGATAAAGCCCATAGGGTGTTTGCCTGACTACCGGCGTTGTGATGGCAGTCATACTTGTGGGAGCTGGATAGTCAATAGGCACATCCTTAAACGTCCCTGGTCGCAGGAGTATCGAGACTGGGCATCGATGCTCCAGAGTAGACTAGTGTATACATATATAGACCCTGACGAGGGGCGATGGATTGGTCCCGCAGCCATTGGTGATGTGCACCTAAGATTGTATACATATGCTCACTGAGTGTGAGTACACCGGACATGACTCGCCGAGAACTGACTGGATGGTATTATACCTAACGTTAGATAGCAGTTCTCAGGTGACATGTGTGCAGATAGTCTGTTGACTTAAGGTCGTCATTTGTCTCGTGTGAGTTCCCACTGTGCTTTGATTACTACCCTACCACGGCTCAAAGGAGTCGTGCATACAGGTTTTAGTTGGGCACAGTCCCGAGCCACATGGAGGCAGTGAGCGACTGTTAGGGATTCGTCTCTCCCGGTATAGTGAGTTAATATCGCACTGTGATCGGTTGGTCATTACCATAAGTCCTTGGCCAGGGCTGATTGAGAATTACTGGTGGACTGATCAGTAGATTCTCGGATGGTCTTGAGCCATACCGGCACGACTTGTACGGTTGTTAGGAATCTGACGTTCACCACCTCCTTAGACCATACATACGATACTCTTAGACGAACAGACTGGACTGCGCGGATATTGTCACGGACAGACTCAACAGGAGTTCGGGTGGGTTGCCTCATCGGCCTTCTTATCGACATCTACCTGGGGACCGTTACGTACAGCTAGTGCCGCTTGCGGTCTGTGGTTAAACCCACTGCCAGCGTAGTAGTCGAGTCTTTAGAGTCCTACACAGAGGGTTTCCCTGCTCCAGGTGAAACGATATAGATGTCGTATGGTTTTATGACAAGTGTTCGGACGCAAACGTGTGTTTACGCACGTATGACGTTCAGATAGTTTTTAGTAGCCGGCTTTGGTTTAAGCCAGATTCTAGTATCGGATTATTGGATTTATACAGTCTAAAGTTTTTCCGTATTTTCATGGATAGGAGGGGCGTTCTCGTAATTTGGCGGGAAGCTTCTAGAAGTATGGTGACTTGAGGGTTTAGGTGACATAAGCATTTATTGCTTTTGTGACTCATTTGTGTGATTCATCCATGTCATTAATGCATCATTAAATAGTTAATGACTCATGTAGTGAATCACACATATTGAATTAATGAAGCATGATGATTAATCATATTTATTTATTTATCTGATAAATGATTATGCTTCATATATATTCAAGAGAGTTCATTTTTCCATGATGATGATTATGCTCACCTTCTCTCTCCTCAAGCTCACTCTCTCTTCAAACCCTAATCCTCCCCTTTCATATGTTGAGATCAAGAATTAGATAGACTAATTAATCCATAACCTCACTCTATATCACCTAGGTGCCTTTGATTAGCAACTAAAGAAACCTAGTTACCTCAAGATTAGAGGTGAAGCTTGGAATAGAAGCTCTCGGGTGGATCGTCTATTACATAGAGGAGGCCGAGGAGGAGGTCAATTACGAAAAGATGAAGGACTAGGTTCACTAGGTATAATCACTTCTCATAGTAGTTAACAACTCCTATGTATATGTTAGTTATAGTTTAGCAAAGATTCTTCAGTTAGTCGATGTTAATCCAAAGAACATAATTGTTTTTCATATTTCCGCCTCCCCGCAACTCGTGGGGTGTTGTACATCGACTTAAAAGAGATACCCTATGCTTCGGCAGTAGGCGTTATCATGTATACGATGTTATGTACTAGACCAGATGTAGCTGACTCACTAGGTGTAGTGATTAGGAATCAATCGGATCTTGGGAGAATCACTGGATAGCAGCGAAGGACATTCTTAAGTACTTGAGAAGCACTAAAGAAAGGTTCTTGGTGTTTGGTAACGGTGAACTCCAGTGGGAGTCCTTTATCGACTCGAGATTTCAGAGTGATAAGGTCGACTGAAAGTCAGTCTCAGGCTTTGTCCTTACCCTCAGTAGAGGGAAGGTATGTTGGAAGAGTTCCAAGCTGGATACTGTGGCAAAATAGACGATAAAGGCCGAATACATCGCTACCAACGATGCTACCAAATAGGCTGTCTGGGTATTTCTTGTTCATGAGATTGAGCTTCTAATACTAGTATTGTGACAACAATGGAGTTATGGCTTGGCCTAGGAACCCGGTCCCATCAGCGATCCAGACATATTCTGAGGCAGTATCACCTGATCAGGGAGATGGTTGATCACCAGGGGATCGAGGTTAGGAGAGTTGACTTAAAGAATGACACGGCGGATCCACTCACGAAGGCCTTTCCCAAGAGAGACTTTTATGGGACGTTGGGTATGAGATACTACAACAAACATTCTTAGTGCAAGTGGGAGACTGTTAGTTGTATGCCCTAGAGGCCATTATTGCACATGATTGTATGTTATAATAGATGCTTGGACATATATAGGGAGGATTTTCTTACTCGACATGATAAGTATGCTATCTGGTTGCTCTTTATCTTAACATGTATACTTGTACTGTCTCTATGTTACTTGTTGATAAAGCCCTTAGAATATGTAATTGACTTCCAGGAATATGATGGAGACCATACTAGTGGGGCCCGGGTAGTCCGTAAGTACATCCTTTAATTGTTCATAGTCGTGGGAGTATCGAGACGGGGCATCGATATTCTAGAGTAGACTAGCGTATACGTTTCTTGACCCATATGATGCGCGATGGATGATCCCACATCCATTGGTGTTTGACATCAAAGATTGTATACGGGTGCTCAGTGGAGACTGCGTAAACTGAACAAGACTCGCCGAGAACTCCTAGATGGTATTATACCTCACGTCAGAAAGTAGTTCTCTGGTGACACTGGTACAGATTAGTTTGTCGACCCGAGATCGTCATAGAGTCTTGTGTGTCTCCCACCGTGCTTTGATTTCCACCCTATCACGGCTCTACTGAGTCATTCAAACAGGTGGTTTTTGGGTACTGTCCCGAATCACATGGAGGCAATGAGCGATAGGAGGGGATTTCGTCTCTCCCGGTATTGGGGGTTGATTTTGCGCTATGCTCGATTGGCCATAACAGGAAATCCCTGGCCAGGGTTGCTGAGATTTACTGGTAAGTGTTACCAGTAGTTTCTCGAACCGTTATGAGTCTCACATCGGCATGACTTATCAAGCTATTGGGGTCTGACATTTACCACCCCCTAGGATGGATATGCGACATATCAGACGAAAAGACCGGACTGTACGGTAGTGTTATTGGATTCACGGGAGTATGAGCAAGCTTGCTTGTTGATCTTCTGATCGCTCAATATCTTAGAGCCGTTACGTACAGCTAGTGCCGTTACGTACAGTTTGTGGGTATGTGATATGATGACTGCCTACTGCTAGCGTATTGATGAGTCTTTAAAGTCTTACACAGAGGTTTCCTGGCTCAGGCGAAACGAAGTAGGAGCACATATGTGATATGTGCTTGTTCCCCTCCGAATGGCGGCGCGACATGGGCGTCCGTGCCTGAGATTCGGGGCAGATGCTAATTGGTGCTATCCGTCCATCTCTCCGAAGATGCCAAGTTGTTTATGGCACCGTGCATCGGAGGTTTAGACGGATGCGGCCGATGTAGCAGACTTCGTCAGATTCCCCCTCGTTTGAGGGGTTTTTGATTGTGGGGATGCTCTTCCCTGCAGGCGCAAGCCCCTGCAGTTAATTACGCTACCGCATCGCGGTAACAACTTTCTCCTTCTCCAGATGGTCGCTTCGTGTCGTGTGTGTTTATTTTATGTTTTGTTGCCCGTGGATTGTTTACGGAGACCGAGTTATGTCGTCGCCCGTAGGGCGTGGATTAGTCCAAATCCGTGTTTATCTTAGATTTGGGTTTGGGGGTCTAGTTTGAGGATACGTCAGCCATACTTGAGGCTAAGATCAACTCAAACGTTTGTTAAGGATACGTTAGTCCGATTTGAGACTAAGATCAACTTAACAGGATCGTTTAGATCCGACAAAAGAGCGTTTGGGCTCCATTGTTCCAGTTTAGGGACATAGTGGTCCATCGTATATGTGGCCGTCGGGACCCGTCACCTCTCTGATGACGTTGAAGGATTACAACGACGGATGTCAGAGGAGTTCAGAGATGTACCCTCGAGCCAGAGTTAATTTGGGGGATTCATAGTCCAGTCTGTTTGAAGGTTTAAGGATACGTTAGCCATCTTTGAGGCTAAGATCAACTTAAACGGGACCGTTTAGATCCGACAAAAGAGCATGCGGGGCTCTATTGTTCTAGTTTAAGGACATTGCGGTCCGTGGGTAGTTTAAGGACATTGCGGTCCATGGGTAGTTTAAGGACATTGCGGTCCATTGTTAGTTTTAAGACATCTCGGTCGAGGTTAAGGACGTCATAGTCCATGGGTTTAAGGATTCCACAGTCCGGTATGTGCTCTGGATGCTTCACACGGGTTCACGGCCGTGCTAGGCGAGGACCAGGCTCCGCTCTGGGCGTTTTCCGCGGGGTCAAAGAGTGACGTTATCCACGTTCCACGTAACCGGGAATTTTGCACTAGATGCTTCACACGGGTTCACTGCCGTGCTCGACGAGGACTAGGCTCCGCTCTGGGCGTTTTCTGCGGGGTCAAAGAGTGACGTTATCCGCGTTCCACGTGACCAGGAATTTTGCATTAGACATGGGTTTAAGGACCCCACAGTCCATATCGATGTGTGGTCGTCGGGACCCGTCACCTCTTTGAAGACATTGAGGGATTACAATGCCAAGTATCAAAGGAGTGAAGAGATGTACCCTAGAACCGGAATGGATTAAATAGTCCTTAGCCCAATTTGGGATCAAGACTCATTAATTGTATTATGAGCCCATTGGCCCAGTTAATCACAAATTGAGGACTTATGGCCATCTTGGGCTAAGTCCAATCAGGAGAGGCTTTGCCTCCATCCACTTGGCCAATTGGGCCAAAGCCTAGTGTTAAACACTACAGGGCAATCAGTGTTGAACACTGGGAATGAGATTGACAAATTAGTATTTAGCACTAAAGATAATTGGTGTCAAACACCAGCAACAAGGCTTTCAAATTAGTGTTAAACACTAAGACAGATCAGTATCAAGCATCGGCAACAGAGCTCTCAAATTAGTGTTAAACACTAAGGTAGTCAGTGTTGAACACTGCAAATAAAGTTCTTTGATTGGTGTTGAACACTAAAGCCCAACAGTGTTTCAATACTGGATTCGAGAGTTCCAATTTAGTGTTAAACACTAAGGCAAAAGGGGTCACGTGGCAACACGTGAGAGCGCCCTCTCTCCATTCATTCTGCTGAGATCATCGCATCTTTCGGAACATCACGTGCCATCACGTGACGGGCATCCATATGCTTATGTGTTAGAGCTTCTGTCAAGGGTCACGTGGGTCACGTGGTGGACTGCCTCAAAGGGCTTTCTGTAGATCTTTTAGGGGGGTCACGTGGTGGCACGTGACCCTGCCTTCATGTATGTTGTTTAGGGGCTCTGTTAATCTTTTTTCAGGAATTAAATTCCTCGAGCTTTAAATTTCAGAGGAATTAAATTCCTACTTCCTTTTGAAGACTTATATTCTGGAGTAGAGTTGAACTCTGAATCTTCTGTAGGAATTAAATTCCTCGTATACGTGAAGAACTGAATAGGGTTGAACCCTAATAAAAGCTTTTTAAGGAATTAAACTTCCATTCCCTGTTAAATTATGATTAAGGGAATTAAATTCCCGTTGTTTCAACAGAACTAAGTTCTTAATTAGGGTTAAACCATGTTTCTCTCTGTTATGAAGGAATTAAATTCCCATAACACAGGGTCAAGCCCTACTTTTATCTTAAAGGAATTAAATTCCTATAGTTCTGTGAAAATTAAATTCTCATGTTTCCATTCCCTCTCTATGTTTTGGATCTGCATGGCAGGATCTCAACCCATTGAGAATTAAATTCTCAACCTAAAAGGGAGATGTGCACTTTGCAGATCCTCTATCAAAGAGAGAAGAAATATGTTCTTCTGTTTTTATATTATCAGAGTTAAACTCTGTTGAGAATTAAATTCTCCTTCTTTCAAAAAGCCTTCCCTTTCTTACCTAGGGTTTTCTTTTTGCAGAATCTCCAAATTCCTCCAAATATCAAAGCTCTCTCCTTTTTTCTCCCTCTGCGTATATATTTTTTTTGTGTCTCTTGGCTCCTATTTATAGGAGAAGCAGCCGAATCAATTAGTTTTTGATGAATCTTTATTAAAAGATTTGATTTGCATCCATCATTCGTTTTTGACCTTTGGATTATTAGGTGAATTTTATTCACCATTGGATTTCAAATCCCCGGGATTCTCCTTTGTTATTTCGGTTAGATTTAAAGGGGAAATCTTTCCAAACTCGAGATTTTCCCATAGATAGATGGTATTCAATCATCTCTGAATCTTTAATTCGATCTGCTCCAGATAATCACTTTCCTTTGGGAAGATTTGATTCTCCTTCAGAATTTAATTCTGTTAACAAAACGGGCTTTGAAAGCCGGTCACGTGTGACCACGTGACCCATGGTCACGTGTGGACACGTGACTCTCTTGGAACGAGCCTTCCTCTTTCTTTCTCGCTTTGCTTTCTGTTCTCTGTTTAGCTGTCACGTGCCACCACGTGACAACTGGTCACGTGTGAGCACGTGACCTCTTCTGAAGCCTTTTTCTTGATTCGATCAGGGAACCGTTGTGTCTTTGCCGCCTGCATTTAAATGTCACGTGTCGACACGTGACCCTGGTCACGTGGGAACACGTGACTCTTTCTGAAGCCCCTTTTCTTCAATGTAGTCAGGAAACTGAACTTGCCTTGATGATGCGCTTAGGTGTCACGTGTCAACATGTGACCGCTGGTCACGTATAAGCACGTGACCCTCTTCTGAAGCTTTTCCCAGAAGCTTTCCTGATTTTAAATCAGGAAACAAATGCCCCCACAGCGTTGTTCTCACGTGTCTGCACGTGAGTGCAACGCTGTCACCTCTTGTGACCGTTGGATTCCTCTAGGGATCTGGGGAGATGAAACGTTTCCATTGCCTTCTATAAATACCTCTGTCTCTTCATGGGAGCCTTCACTTTGCTCATCTTCTTTTTCTGAGAATTTCTTCCTCGAGAATTTAATTCTCGCTTTCAGAGCTTAGTTCTGTGTCTTGAAGCAATCTTCAGAGTTTAACTCTGTTCGAAAAGAATCCTTTTTCTCAGGTAATGTTCTTGGACAACGATGGATCTTCACATTTCTCTGGATTTTAAATCCAAAACAAGGGTTTTCACCCTTTTTCCTTCATATTTTCCATAAGAACATGAAACCGGTTAACCTTCAAACTGTAGATCTCTTAGGGTTTAGATAATCTTTGGGGAGATGATGATGGCGTTTCAACCCCATGGAATTTAATTCCATCAACAATGTTTCTGGGAATTTAATTCCATTTTCTTAATAAGGAATTTAATTCCAATGAAGAACTTAATTTCTTCACGCGGAGGCTTCCTGAGGTCTCTTGGCCCTAGGCTGTTCTTCTGCAATTAATGCAATGGGGGTTTTGTAATGATGTCTTCTGTAGGAATTTAATTCCTTTGATTTTGCTGGATTCATTGTAGAGCCCGAGACAGCTTCTGTTGGGGGGGATGTGCATGGTCATCATTCTTTGAGGATATTCCCTTTGTTTTATTGTAACGATTTGGCCTCATTATTAATAAGCCGTCATCCGGATTCTGTGGGGCCCATATGTTTTGTAACTAATGACCCCAGAAAACTCTGCTGTTGCTTTCTTTAACTAGTCTTCATATTTATGCATGAATAGGCGTTGCTGACTTTTCTTCTAACGGTCTTCCTTTATTGGATTTCAGGTGCGATGGCTTCTGTTCCGCGCTTTCCCTTTTCTCGCTCAGAGGCTGCTTTTCCTCAGTCGCCGTCTGATGAGGAAGCGATGGCGATGATTCGGGCCCATGACCCGAACTGCACTAACCTTCTTCAATGGGGACCTTGGTACAATCAGATTATTCAGGGTCGCCGGAGCTTTCTTTGCGCGGTGCCGACGGAGCCCACTTTCCCATTTTTACCAATGGATCCTCCAAGGACAGCTTTTGCTGTGGAAATGCCCAACTGGACTCCAACGGGGAGGCTGGAGCCTTCGACGACCGGCATTCCGAACCTTCCGATCCCGGCCATAGATATCTTGGGACGGCGTATCTGCCAGGGTGAGGCCCACCCGTGGGGGCAAATTTATAAGATAGGGCTCACTCCCAGGCATCCTACGGGCTACCTTCTCTGGGCTCGCTACATCCTTTCTGCCCATCGGGCGCGGTTGCAGAAAGTCGGGCTTTATCAGGCCATATACGCGTCACTATTCCATTACAAGTCCCCGCATGCCTGGTGGGTCAAGGCGTTTTTGAACCAGTGGAATCTTCCCACTAATACTTTCATTCTGGGAGATCGCGAGGTTTCGGTTTCTCTGGCCGAATTCTATGATATCTCGGGGTTGCCGATAAGGGGTAATCTGTATGAGGAGTTGTTGCCTCCTGACGAGTACGTTTTTGAGCCCGAGCCCGCCCCAGTTGACGTCCTGTCTGCTGAGAATGCTGTTCGCCACAAGCGCCCCAGTTTAATTAAGGCCCTAGGCATCTTCGACCGATTATTCACCGAGTCCGAGGAGCAGGGTGTCACTTTCAAGAGTTTCATTGCTCGTTTCCTTCGTGAGGATGCCTTATCGAAGACTGCCCCGAAGTTTGCCAACATTGGGGACCCCTTTGGGTTCGGTCCGAAGAGGTTGCCGACCAACGAATCAGATTTACCTCAGTATTACATCCCTATTATATCGCCGATATCTTTTGAATCCATTGCTGTCCCAGGCATGGACGAGGAGACGTTCTTTGTGGGGTTTGTTAGTGTCTGGCTTAGTTGGTTCGTTATCCCCATGCATCGCCGCTTCATGAGAGCCTCGGTCATCTACCCGGCTCATCGTATTGCTGAGGGGATGCGGTTGGCTATCGGCATCCCGGCCTTGGCGCACCTTTATAACGGATTGGGCACCGCAGCTAATACCTCTACGCCTGGCGTGGACGTAGTGAACTTTTCGCTTCATTATTTCACGTCGTGGATCGAAATGCATGTGCTGGGGTCTTTTGCTATACATCAGAGGCCCGCCTTTTACGACGCCTATCCCTTCCCGCGACTTATGCGACTGGTGGGTGCTTCTGCTGCCGACCCAACTCAATTTGGGGCTATTCGGGTGCTGATTTCTCCTCATGCCACCGCTGGAGGGTTGGTTTTTAATGATCGGGTTTTGTCTAGTCCCTCGGGTTCCGTTCAACATCTCTGGGACCGATCGAAAGACAACGCGCCCTCTCTGAAGCCCCGGGAGGCCACGCATTTGTATACAATTAGACCGGGCTACTTGGTGTTTCGCCAGGACAGTGCAGCTCTTTTTATGCGGTACAATCCGCATCGATTTTCCCGGCAGCTCGGATACGACCAGGGTGTTCCTTTTGAGGATTTTATAGTCGCCCCGATCCCTTCGCTCGATGCTGTTCGCGATGCCGCTCATCATTTCATGAGGCTGAACACCGGCTCTCATTTCATGGTCCCCGAAGCTGAGTACATGCCCCGATGCGTAGGTGCATTTACGGGCTGGTATCTTCATCGGATCACCCCAATTATTGCTGAAGAAAGAAGGGTTCTTCTTGGTCACGACGCCCCTCCTCAGGTTTCGGGAGCTAAGCCCAGTCCGCTTCCCTTTGAGGGAGATTGGCGCCGCCCTCATTCCGGGGGAGTCAGGGGTCGACCTTACTCCGACAGCTGGTATGCCCTTGGGTTCCCGATCGCGGGGTAAACGAGCTCCAGTAGTACCACCTCTGCCGGTGGCGGCACTGCCCCCCGTGGCGTCGACAATGGCGATATCGTCCTCGGTTGTGGCACTGAGCGAAAGTAACAGGTGTCACGACCCGCAGGGTACGGAACGTGACTGGCACTTAAGTTTACGAAACGTCTAAAGGCGTCCGTAAAATAAGTAAGCCAAAGCCCAGAAAACAAAACCAATTAAGCAAAAGAGTGAAGAAAACCCAAACATTTGAAAGCAAGCTTATCAAATAAGTCATATAAAACCCCTTTTAAAAACAATACTAATTTTTCCGAAAATTTCGGCAGAGTCTCCTTTGTAAATACTGGCCCCCAAAAATGGGTACAACAAAATATATACATGAATCCACAAAATAGGGCATCCCCAAGCGGGAGCTAGCTCTTCGCCATACGGCGGTCACAAATCCCACGCAATGTAAATGACAACAAGCATAATAAAGCAACATGTCGGCTCAAGTGAGCTCGACCCCAAAATACAGCATAAAATCCACAAACCTCACAGTCTCATCTCTAAGTCAATATACAATAAATCTGGTAGAAACAGTAGATGGAGTACACTAGATACAAGAATATACAAGGTGGTACAAAAAATAACATAACCCACCTATGAGCAAATCTCGAGCTCAGGCAAAAGAGGCAAAAGACAAGTGCGCCCGCCGCTACTGAACTGACGGAGCGGACCTGCAAAAGACTGTGGCACAACGGAGGTGAGTTGCCAACTCGTGAGTAATAAATAACATCTACAAAGGCTATCGTATGCATGCACACAAGCATCCTAGCATCTATAATACAGGTAAGACTGGATGCACTAGCAGGTGTGTATATAACATCAGTGTACTAATATGTATGCAACATGAATATCTGAGGTCTCAATAGGTATATATAAGAAATATTTTATCTCTTTTTGTTTTTGAAACTCTTTTAGAATGCCAGCATAATGTCAATGAATCGACGAAAATCGGTGTCCAGCAACGACACCCAAAAAGCTGTCTCAAATCTCATAAATCCATGTCATAGTGTCTCTGGCCTCAGCCATCCGGCTGACCCATCTCAGTATCAATATATCATCCTCTCGCGGCCCCGGTCGGTATCCTCTGGATATCCGCCGTGCCCAATGAAGTCACCGGTAGGTAATCCGTCCCCTGCCAGGCTCATCGTCAACACCACGAGCTTCTTGCCCCGGGGTACCCTACCGGGCCCACCATGTACCCGAAACGGTTCATCCAACTCCTCGAAACGGGTCTCCAAAAACCACAGCAAACTCATGGTGGACGACACTTACACCACTAGAAAACCGCAATTTACATGTTTTAAAAATATCATAAGTTTGGAAATTTTGCGGCTTTCCCCCGAAATCCAGCAATATCATAAAATCTCAAGAAATCCTCATAAGTGCATATATCAATGATCATGAATGCGTATGATATCAATAATCAAGTTGCGATGTGTGATTAATGTATTAAGAATGAACAATGAATATGATGAAGTACATGCACATGAATAGAAATCCTACGGTTTCATTTTAAGGAAATAGCACAATTTAAGTATCAATTAGTAAAAGGTTTAAATTAAAGGTTATCTAGTGTGGTGGCATGGCAATTACCAGGGTGTGTGTGTAAACATGAATAGTGCTCGTGCTGCATATAAAAACCTGGTAATGGTGCATGTGTCCTACAATTGAGTTTGCGTATATGGATATAACATATTGATCTAATTGCAGCAATTATCATGCCAGTATTATTATTCTAATGTCACAAGTGATTATCCAATTTACTATTTTCCATTTCACTAAATCTATCGGGCGACTTGCGCCATCCAAACGATCGTCCCCCGTAGATGTTAAATCTACTCACCGGAATCCCTGGCTAGCTGTGTCCAATCACCGCCTTTCCCTTTCGCGCCGCGTCTGACGTTTCCGCGACCGAACCTGGAATTTACATCAGTACCAAATATAAGGTTACACATTCAAGAACGACGCAAAACCCCAACGAAACTACTAACGTTCGCTAGCTAGGTATAACGTGCACAAAGTGCGCGGACACACGCGAAAATCGCAAAAACTGCCGAAAAACGCCGATTTGGTCGCCCGGCAAAACTAAAACCCGACTACCCAAAAATCCGCACTCACGTATCCTAAAAGTCGTGGGACAAGCCATTACAATCATCAAGATATCAAAAATAATTCATCACATAACTTTTATAAAAATCTAGTAAGCATTTGCATTCCAATTTGATGCAAACATCGACAATTTAGCGACAAAGTCAACACCATCCAACACCAACATCCAAACTAACCAAATAGCTAGCCAATACACTAATTTTAAACCATCAACTATGCTTAAAAAACCTAATTTCCATAAACAAAACATTCTCTTGATTTTTGTAATTAGCAAACATAAACCAAACTATATATGAAAAACCTTAATTTAACACTAGATTTTAGCCTAATAAGCAAATTAACCACTTAGATTAAGGTTAGCAAAACACTAGATAGCAAATTAGGTTTAATCACTTAAATAATGCTTTCCAAAACTTAATCCACTCACTAATCAAGCTTCACAAACCAATACCAACATAAACCCTCTCTTGAAATTTCAAAACAACAATTCCACCCTTCTAAAATTAACTAATTTAGCAAAGTGAAAACTACATCAACAAGATAACTATATGGATTAGTTAATTAACCACTAGATTAACTATAAAACAATCTAATTAAGTATTATGGCTTTCAAACCCTAGTTAGATTTTTCAAGCAAAAACCTAAGAAAACTAGATTAAACTACACTAAATTAACACTAAACCATACAACATAAGAAACTTAAACAAAAGAATTCAATTAGCAAGGGATTATACCTCGATTTGGGATCTAGCAAGAATGGATTTTGCTTCAATTGATGGCCTCAAACACCAAGATCCAAGCAAGAATGGCTAAGGATAATGATAGCATAAGGATTTTGTTTGGATTTTTGAATTAAATCATGGATTTTGATGTATTTTCTTGAAGGAAATTGAAGAAAAATGCAAAGAAAAGAGATGAGGAAGAGGGGTGCAGGTTTCGGCCAGGTAGGAGGTATGGGGGAGGGTGTGGGGTGAGTGGGAAGGTCAAGGGTCAAGTTCCAAAGTCAATGTATCATACTTTATCCAATATATTTAAATTAATCCATAAACCAACAATTTAACTCAAGAAAGAAACCAAGAAGAGAGAGGCCAGAAATTTCTGGTCTCACACAAGGTGGGGCTGTCCTAGGGCTGAGGAAAAAGATAGAGGGGTTTTACAAAAGAAATTTTATGCAAAAAGGCCCCCTACAACTCAAAAATTGCAAGTTTTAGCCCAAAATTCAATAAATTCGTTTCAAATCATAAAAATTTGTTAAAAATCAAAATAAATTACTAAAAATTCATGTTATCACTAGATTATAATTATAATAATTTTAGAGATTAAAATTAGCCCGGAAAAATTTGTATTTATCGCTTATTTAATGTATTTTCTTACCGGCTTAAAATAATATTAAAAAAATGAAAAATAGGGAAAAATTTTTAAATGACCAAAATTTCATAAATAACTCATTAGCTACTAAAAACAAGCAATTACCTATCCATTTTAGATATAATTAGCCCTAAACTGCAAAATATCGAGAAAGACGGTTTTCGGAAAAATACCGAATTTTCACCGAATTTCAGGAAAACACCAAAACGACTTTTCAAGACGCTACAATCTTCCCCCCTTAAAGAAATTCGGTCCCTGAATTTAAAAATATAGCTACGCGTACCTTCAAAGAGATGGGGATATTTCTTCCTCATCTCGCCCTCGGTCTCCCAGGTAACCTCCTCGCTGCTTGGGCTACGCCAAAGGACCTTGACGGTTGGTATAACCTTCGACCTCAACTTCTTCACCTGCCGATCCAGGATGGCCACCGGCTGCTCTGCAAAAGAAAGGTCGCGCTCTAGCTGGACTGTCGGGTGCTGAATCGCATGCGAAGGGTCGTGAAGGTACTTGCGGAGCATCGAAACATGGAAGACGGGGTGAACATCGGGAAAGCTGGGAGGAAGAGCCAAACGATAAGCAACAGCGCCAACACGCTCGAGGATCTCGAAGGGACCTACGAATCTAGGGCTAAGCTTCCCCTTTCGCCCAAAACGCATCACGCCCTTCATCGGAGAGACCCTCAGAAAAACATGGTCGCCAACTGCGAACTCTAATCTGCGACGGCGCCTGTCAGCATATGATTTCTGCCAGCTCTGAGCCGCTCTCATCCGGTCTCGGATCAACTGTATCTTCGCTGTCGTCTCCTCAACAAGCTGCGGCCCCAAAATGCTGCTCTCGCTGAGCTCTGTCCAACAAACGGGCGATCTGCATCTCCTTCCATACAATGCCTCGAAAGGTGCCATCTGAATAGTATCCTGGAAGCTGTTGTTGTAGGAGAACTCCACTAGAGGTAAATGACGATCCCAGCTACCACCAAAGTCTAAAACGCACGCTGTGAGCATGTCCTCGAGAGTCTGAATGGTCCGCTCTGACTGTCCGTCTGTCTGCGGATGAAACGCTGTGCTGAAGCTCAAACGAGTGCCCAACGCCTCCTGAAGTCTCTGCCAAAGTCGGCTGGTGAACTGAGTGCCTCGATCTGACACGATACAAGTCGGTACGCCATGTAGTCGCACGATCTCGTCCATATAGAGCTGAGCATACTGAGCGAAGCTGAAAGTCGTCTTCACTGGAAGGAAGTGAGCCGCTTTCGTCAATCTATCCACGATCACCCAGATGGAGTCGTACCCTCGACTGGTCCTGGGTAGACCCACAACGAAATCCATCGAAATCTGCTCCCAATTCCACTCTGGAATGGGTAACGGCTGTAGCTCTCCTGCGGGCCTCTGGTGCTCGGCCTTGACTTGCTGACAAGTCAGGCATCTCGAAACGAACTCCGCAATGTCCCTCTTCATCCCGTCCCACCAGTAGGTCTCTCTCATATCATGGTACATCTTGGTGGAACCGGGGTGGACACTATACACTGATCGGTGTGCCTCCTCAAGAATGTCGCGCCGCAATCCATCAGCATCTGGTACGCACAGTCTAGATCCATATCGTAAAATCCCCTGATCGTCAACCATGAACTCGGAAAATCTGCCCTGTCCCATCTGTGCCATGATCTCTGAGCAACGGTCGTCACTGCGCTGTGCCTCATATATACGGTCAAGCAACTGTGGGCGTGCACGAACATGCGCGAGCTGTCCCCCTGTCTGAGTGAACTCGAACTCAACTCGGCTGTCGCATAACATCTGCCAATCTGCTGACGACTGCCTCTGCACTGCGCGCAAAAAGGATAGACTACCCCCGGGCCTCCTACTCAACGCATCTGCCACCACATTCGCCTTGCCGGGGTGATATAAGATCTCGCAGTCGTAGTCTTTCACCAACTCCATCCAACGACGCTGTCTGAGGTTCAGGTCTCGCTGCTGAAATATGTACTTTAAGCTCTTGTGATCGGTGAATATCTGACATGACTCGCCGTAAAGGTAATGTCGCCAAATCTTCAGTGCAAAGACCACTGCAGCCATCTCCAAATCATGAGTGGGGTAGTTCTGTTCATGCTTCTTCAACTGCCGAGAAGCATAAGCGATCACCCGGCCATGCTGCATCAAAACGCATCCTAATCCCACTCGCGAAGCATCACAGTAGACAACAAATCCGCCTGATCCCGAAGGTAAAGATAATACCGGCGCCGTAGTCAAACAAGTCCGCAGCTGCTGAAAACTGCGCTCGCACTCCTCCGTCCAGACGAAAGGAACTCCCTTCCGGGTCAAACCGGTCAACGGTGCAGCTATACGGGAGAAGTCCTGAACAAAACGCCTGTAGTAGCCCGCCAAGCCTAGAAAACTACGGATCTCAGTAACCGATGTAGGTCGGGGCCACTGCTGAACAGCCTCAATCTTCTTCGGGTCCACACAAATGCCGTCTCTCGTAACCACGTGACCCAAGAATCCGACGCTGTCCAGCCAGAAGGCACACTTGGAGAACTTCGCGAACAGCTGGTGCTCCCTCAGAGTCTGTAACGTAATCCGTAAGTGCTGCTTGTGCTCCTCTCTGCTCCGGGAGTACACCAAGATATCGTCGATAAACACGATGATGAACAAGTCAAGATACGGCCTGAATGTACGGTTCATCAAATCCATGAATGCTGCTGGGGCGTTGGTGAGTCCGAACGACATCACCAAAAACTCGTAGTGGCCGTAGCGCGTGTGGAAAGCTGTCCTCGGTATATCCTCCTGTCGAACTCACAGTTGATGGTATCCTGATCGCAAGTCGATCCTCGAAAAATACCCCGCACCGTGAAGCTGGTCGAACAAATCATCAATGCGCGGCAACGGATATCTGTTCCGAACGGTAACTTTGTTCAGCTGGCGGTAGTCGATACATAAGCGCAAACTTCCATCCTTCTTCTTGACAAACAGGACCAGAGCACCCCACGGAGAAACACTCGGTCGAATAAGCCCCTTATCCAACAAATCCTGCAACTGATCCTTCAGCTCTCGAAGCTCTGCCGGGGCCATCCGATAAGGCGGTATAGAAATAGGCCCCGAGCCGGGAATCAAATCAATGCAGAACTCAACATCGCGCTCAGGCGGTAGCCCAGGTAGCTCATCAGGGAAAACATCAGGGAACTCACAAACTACCGGGACCCGGTCTAACGGAACCTCTGCAGCTCGAGTATCACAAATAGACGCTAAGAATCCCTGACATCCCTTCCGCAAGAGCTGACCAGCGCGAAGAGAAGAAATTAAGCTGGGAAGGGTGACACTGCGGTCTCCCCGAATAACAAGGACTGGCTCTCCCGGAAAGCTAAATCTGAATGCCTTCTCACGGCAGTCCACCGAAGCATAACAAGTGGCTAGCCAATCCATGCCCAGAAGCACATCAAAGTCCAACATATCGAGGAGTATCAAATCAACTGATGAATCCCTCTCCCCAATACGAACGGAACACAAATGAAATACAAACCGAGCGACAAACGACTCGCCTACCGGAGTAACAACAACAAGCGGCTGATCTAACGACGACGACTCACGGCCCAACATCGGTGCAAAGTGTGTAGAGACGTACGAATGTGTGGAACCTGGGTCGAATAATACCCGTGCGTCGAAAGAACAAACTGGCAAAGTACCTGTCACAACGGCATTGGATGCCTGCGCATCCTGCGGTGTCAAAGCAAAAACTCGGGCCTGTCCTCCACCGATAGCGGGCTGACCTCGACCTCGGCCTCTGCCTCCTCGTCCTCTCTGAATAGGACCGCCACGTCCACGGCCTCTGGGTGCACCTAACTGGCGTGGAGCATCGCCTGGGGTGGGAAGTAGGGCTCTCTAAGGAGGGGGTGGTGATGGTGGTAGGGTCACATGCGGAACTGTCGGTGCTCTCTGTCGTCTCGCCGGACAGTCTCTGACAAGATGGTGCAAACTCCCGCACCCAAAACATCCTGGCGACGGCTGCTGCCCCTGGGGATAAGAACCATATAACTGTCCCCGCCCAAATCCTCTGCCAGGCCTATCTCTCGGAAAGAATCTGGCGCGCTGCCTATGAGACGGTACATCGGTGCGCATCCTCTTCGGCCCAGAAATGGCCGAAGTCCGTGATATGCGTGCCTCCATCCGCAATGCTGTATCCATAGCCGCCGAATAAGTGTCGTAGTGCTGGGCGCCAATGGCAAGATATAGCTGGGCATCAAGTCCCTGTACGAACCTCTTCACCATCTTCTCCTCGGTATCCACCAAATACTGAGCATATCGGGATAACTGTGTAAACTGGATATCATACTCAGACACCGTCATCCCAGGTGTCTTGACTAAGGCCTCGAAGCTGCGAGCTCTGGCGTCACGAACGCTCTCTGGAAGGAAACGGGCTAGAAAGACCGCTGTAAACTCGGCTCAAGTCATAGGCGGTAGACCTGCAGCTCGACCTCTCAAGACTGACTCCCACCATGTCTGCGCGAGACCCTCTAGTCGGAAACTCGCAAGCTCTACCCATCGATCATCCGAACATCTCAGCGAACGGCAGATCCTGGCTAAACTGTCAAGGAACGTCTGTGGGTCCTCCGCTGCCTCGGTGCCGGTGAATACTGGAGGTCTCAGCCTCATGAAGTCCTGTAGTGAAACCGGAATGGCCACGGTGGTAGTAGTAGGAGCATGTATCATGGTCGTCTGTGATGTAGTAGGTACGTCATCCGGCCTCGGTGTACGACTGGCTGCAACTAGGGATCCTACCATCTGACGCAGCTCCTGCATGCCTCCCATCATCTGTCGCAACTCCTCCATACCGGTCTCGAGCCTATCCATACGGCCTGGGGAAGGTGGATCGGTCTGTCCCTGCGGCGTAGGCATACCGCCCTGCTCAGTCCTAGTCTCGGACGAGCCAGCTCGAATCTCGTCTCTGGCGGCAGCCCTCTGTGCCCTCGTAGCCTTCGGCGGCATAGTGGCTGTTACAGGAAAATGGATAGTAAGGACAGTGCAATAGGATCATAGGATACACGGAATTGAAGAAGGAAATTTCCAAGCAAGTATCCTAAAGTCACTTAGGCGGAGTACCGTATCGTAAGTATGCCGCGGACATACGCACGCTACGTTACCCTGCTTAAGTCACTTACTCCATCTACCAAGGGTCATCCTACACTCACAAAGGTAAACCTATCACTCTGATACCAACTTTGTCACGACCCGCAGGGTACGGAACGTGACTGGCACTTAAGTTTACGAAACGTCTAAAGGCGTCCGTAAAATAAGTAAGCCAAAGCCCAGAAAACAAAACCAATTAAGCAAAAGAGTGAAGAAAACCCAACATTTGAAAGCAAGCTTATCAAATAAGTCATATAAAACCCCTTTTAAAAACAATACTAATTTTTCCGAAAATTTCGGCAGAGTCTCCTCTGTAAATACTGGCCCCCAAAAATGGGTACAACAAAATATATACATGAATCCACAAAATAGGGCATCCCCAAGCGGGAGCTAGCTCTTCGCCATACGGCGGTCACAAATCCCACGCAATGTAAATGACAACAAGCATAATAAAGCAACATGTCGGCTCAAGTGAGCTCGACCCCAAAATACAGCATAAAATCCACAAACCTCACAGTCTCATCTCTAAGTCAATATACAATAAATCTGGTAGAAACAGTAGATGGAGTACACTAGATACAAGAATATACAAGGTGGTACAAAAAATAACATAACCCACCTATGAGCAAATCTCGAGCTCAGGCAAAAGAGGCAAAAGACAAGTGCGCCCGCCGCTACTGAACTGACGGAGCGGACCTGCAAAAGACTGTGGCACAACGGGGGTGAGTTGCCAACTCGTGAGTAATAAATAACATCTACAAAGGCTATCGTATGCATGCACACAAGCATCCTAGCATCTATAATACAGGTAAGACTGGATGCACTAGCAGGTGTGTATATAACATCAGTGTACTAATATGTATGCAACATGAATATCTGAGGTCTCAATAGGTATATATAAGAAATATTTTATCTCTTTTTGTTTTTGAAACTCTTTTAGAATGCCAGCATAATGTCAATGAATCGACGAAAATCGGTGTCCAGCAACGACACCCAAAAAGCTGTCTCAAATCTCATAAATCCATGTCATAGTGTCTCTGGCCTCAGCCATCCGGCTGACCCATCTCAGTATCAATATATCATCCTCTCGCGGCCCCGGTCGGTATCCTCTGGATATCCGCCGTGCCCAATGAAGTCACCGGTAGGTAATCCGTCCCCTGCCAGGCTCATCGTCAACACCACGAGCTTCTTGCCCCGGGGTACCCTACCGGGCCCACCATGTACCCGAAACGGTTCATCCAACTCCTCGAAACGGGTCTCCAAAAACCACAGCAAACTCATGGTGGACGACACTTACACCACTAGAAAACCGCAATTTACATGTTTTAAAAATATCATAAGTTTGGAAATTTTGCGGCTTTCCCCCGAAATCCAGCAATATCATAAAATCTCAAGAAATCCTCATAAGTGCATATATCAATGATCATGAATGCGTATGATATCAATAATCAAGTTGCGATGTGTGATTAATGTATTAAGCATGAACAATGAATATGATGAAGTACATGCACATGAACAGAAATCCTACGGTTTCATTTTAAGGAAATAGCACAATTTAAGTATCAATTAGTAAAAGGTTTAAATTAAAGGTTATCTAGTGTGGTGGCATGGCAATTACCAGGGTGTGTGTGTAAACATGAATAGTGCTCGTGCTGCATATAAAAACCTGGTAATGGTGCATGTGTCCTACAATTGAGTTTGCGTATATGGATATAACATATTGATCTAATTGCAGCAATTATAATGCCAGTATTATTATTCTAATGTCACAAGTGATTATCCAATTTACTATTTTCCATTTCACTAAATTTATCGGGCGACTTGCGCCATCCAAACGATCGTCCCCCGTAGATGTTAAATCTACTCACCGGAATCCCTGGCTAGCTGTGTCCAATCACCGCCTTTCCCTTTCGCACCGCGTCTGACGTTTCCGCGACCGAACCTGGAATTTACATCAGTACCAAATATAAGGTTACACATTCAAGAACGACGCAAAACCCCAACGAAACTACTAACGTTCGCTAGCTAGGTATAACGTGCACAAAGTGCGCGGACACACGCGAAAATCGCAAAAACTGCCGAAAAACGC
Source organism: Agapanthus africanus (assembly GCA_030015575.1). Taxonomy (NCBI): domain Eukaryota; kingdom Viridiplantae; phylum Streptophyta; class Magnoliopsida; order Asparagales; family Amaryllidaceae; genus Agapanthus; species Agapanthus africanus. The sequence continues at coordinate 333,633,783 of JASDDO010000004.1, forward strand.
CGATTTGGTCGCCCGGCAAAACTAAAACCCGACTACCCAAAAATCCGCACTCACGTATCCTAAAAGTCGTGGGACAAGCCATTACAATCATCAAGATATCAAAAATAATTCATCACATAACTTTTATAAAAATCTAGTAAGCATTTGCATTCCAATTTGATGCAAACATCGACAATTTAGCGACAAAGTCAACACCACCCAACACCAACATCCAAACTAACCAAATAGCTAGCCAATACACTAATTTTAAACCATCAACTATGCTTAAAAAACCTAATTTCCATAAACAAAACCTTCTCTTGATTTTTGTAATTAGCAAACATAAACCAAACTATATATGAAAAACCTTAATTTAACACTAGATTTTAGCCTAATAAGCAAATTAACCACTTAGATTAAGGTTAGCAAAACACTAGATAGCAAATTAGGTTTAATCACTTAAATAATGCTTTCCAAAACTTAATCCACTCACTAATCAAGCTTCACAAACCAATACCAACATAAACCCTCTCTTGAAATTTCAAAACAACAATTCCACCCTTCTAAAATTAACTAATTTAGCAAAGTGAAAACTACATCAACAAGATAACTATATGGATTAGTTAATTAACCACTAGATTAACTATAAAACAATCTAATTAAGTATTATGGCTTTCAAACCCTAGTTAGATTTTTCAAGCAAAAACCTAAGAAAACTAGATTAAACTACACTAAATTAACACTAAACCATACAACATAAGAAACTTAAACAAAAGAATTCAATTAGCAAGGGATTATACCTCGATTTGGGATCTAGCAAGAATGGATTTTGCTTCAATTGATGGCCTCAAACACCAAGATCCAAGCAAGAATGGCTAAGGATAATGATAGCATAAGGATTTTGTTTGGATTTTTGAATTAAATCATGGATTTTGATGTATTTTCTTGAAGGAAATTGAAGAAAAATGCAAAGAAAAGAGATGAGGAAGAGGGGTTCAGGTTTCGGCCAGGTAGGAGGTATGGGGGAGGGTGTGGGGTGAGTGGGAAGGTCAAGGGTCAAGTTCCAAAGTCAATGTATCATACTTTATCCAATATATTTAAATTAATCCATAAACCAACAATTTAACTCAAGAAAGAAACCAAGAAGAGAGAGGCCAGAAATTTCTGGTCTCACACAAGGTGGGGCTGTCCTAGGGCTGAGGAAAAAGATAGAGGGGTTTTACAAAAGAAATTTTATGCAAAAAGGCCCCCTACAACTCAAAAATTGCAAGTTTTAGCCCAAAATTCAATAAATTCGTTTCAAATCATAAAAATTTGTTAAAAATCAAAATAAATTACTAAAAATTCATGTTATCACTAGATTATAATTATCATAATTTTAGAGATTAAAATTAGCCTGGAAAAATTTGTATTTATCGCTTATTTAATGTATTTTCTTACCGGCTTAAAATAATATTAAAAAAATGAAAAATAGGGAAAATTTTTTAAATGACCAAAATTTCATAAATAACTCATTAGCTACTAAAAACAAGCAATTACCTATCCATTTTAGGTATAATTAGCCCTAAACTGCAAAATATCGAGAAAGACGGTTTTCGGAAAAATACCGAATTTTCACCGAATTTCAGGAAAACACCAAAACGACTTTTCAAGACGCTACAACAGGGATGAGGGTGCTGAAGGCGATGTGGGCCAGCGCCGCCCTAAGGCTTCGCGAGGGAGGAAGCGGTCATCCTCAGCGACCGGCTCAGGGTCTAAACGGCGGAGGAAAGCAGCTACCACCCCGCTTGATTCTGTGGTGGAGTCTGAGCCTATCCTTGAAGACGAACCATTGGCCTTGCAAGAGTCAAACGCTGGACTTCTCTTCCCGAGTTCGGCTGATGAGGAGGCTGCACAGTTGGTTGAGGCCATACGGCGTTCAAAAGACGCGTCCCATAACGCCAAGGTTCCGAAGAAGTCTTATCCTGCTGTAATTTTTTACGAAGACCCTTCGTGGATTCGGCGGCGATTTATTGGCCCTTTGGAGGAATGGGGGGAAAGGGCTTTGAAGCAGGCCGCTTCAGAAGACGCCGCTGATGCGCTTTCTTTATGGACCGGCGGTCATGAATCTACCCTTAAACCCCGGCGAGCTCACCTTCTTGAGACGGAGAAGCGGCTTGAAGAAGCCATATTGAGGGCTTCTTTGCGCATAGGTACGTTGTGCTTCTTTTGTAGTCTTTTCGATTATTTATGCTCGTGGGTATGTATCATTATTCTCATTTGAATCGTGCAGAATCTTCGACGCTGGGGGAGCTCCCTACTGGCCCATTAAAGCTAAAGCCCGCCGAAATTCTCACTGAAGCCTTGTTGGATGTGGAGGGGGCCGATGAGGCTGCTCCTCTCATGATAGAACCTCCAGCGGCGGTTCTTGATCAGGGAGTGCTTGCCCCTTTGGGGGAGGCTCCCTTGGAGGCCGCCGCCCCAATGACTCTTACTGAGGGCGGTCCAAAGGCTGGAAGCGAGGTAGTCGGGACTACTCTCCCTTTGTTGGAGCCTGAGGTCACGGCGGAGACCGTTGAAGCTGCTATCCCCCAGGCTCAGAATGGGAGGAGTGTTGAAGGTATCCCTCTGCGTTTTAATTTAGCAACCCCTTCATAGTCTGAACTCTTTTATCTTTCCCAGAATTGCGCGGCTTGGCGGCCACGATCGCGGATCTGTCGCCTCGCCAATCATTTCAGCGTTTATTGGAGATGGCAGCTCCGCAGGCGATCCCCCCTCAGCGTATTGTCCTTTCCTCTGTGCAAGGTTAGTGTCATTCGCCATTTTTTTACCATAGCATTGTTACTATTTTGCGAGATAACGTTGATGTCTCTTATAGTTTTAGAATCCGACGATGAGGTTGAGGTTGTTGAAGGGCCAGGGGAACCTTCAGCTCCTACTTGCATGACTATCGGTGAGTGACATTTTATTATAGTCCCGTTCATTCTGTGTTTAAAAGTTTTACTAACATTCGCCAAATTTGAACAGCCCTGCCAGTCTCCATGGCTTTGGAATCACGCATTGTAATGCCGCACGACCCCTATGCTTTGCGGGCTTCAGAACGCTTGGCCCAATTGAGCCTTGTCTCCCTATCTTCTTTCGTCGAGGAGCTCCGTGCTGGTAGTGCGACTACAGCCGAAGCGTTTGCTGCTGAAGCTAACGGCTCCCTTCCTTTTCTTGCCACCTATCACAGCGAGGAGGTGGTGCGGGTCTGGGTGGAGTTCTGTAGGAAGGCGGAGGCTTGTTTGTACGCTCTCGAGTGTTCTCGCCTTTCCTCGGAGGCCGTGGCTGCAAAGGAGGAGTTACGGGGGCTGATAGCACGGTGCGCAGCAAACATGGCGTCATGTGAGAAGAGGCTTGGTCGCAAGTTCTCGGAGAGGGAGCTAGCCTCCAAGGCGTTGGGCGAGCTTCAAGCCAATCTCACAGCCAAGGCCAACAAAGCGTATGAGCTCTGGCGGATGCTTCAGGAGTCTATTAAAGAGGTGGTGGCTCTCGACAAAGATGCCACGTTCACTCGTGAGAGGGTCGAGGTTCATAAGGCCACCGAGAAAGAGCTCGAAGCTCGGCTCGCTTCGTATCAGGCTCAGCAAGCTCAGGCGGAGGCTCGTCTTCTGGAGATCTTGCGTCATGAAGCCGTGGCTCAGCAACAGAATGATGAGCTGGTAAAATTATTGCACCGCCCGCCGGCTTGAGGACTTGTATCTTTTTTCCTTTTTTTTGTACATACTCATGGATGAGAGTATCCTTTCTTTTTTGTTTCTTTCATAAATTGTACTTTGTATCCATTTTGGTGTTATGAATAAAAGATACATTTTTCTTCTCAATGGTGTGTCCCATTTTATTGAGTGCATTCTGTGGAAATTCTACCTCGATCTCCCTGCAGGACAGTGATGGCTTAGGATTCAGGGTTAAGATCTGCTTCCTAAGACTTTTGCATTTTATGAGCTACGCGGGTCTCATAAAGAGTTTTTCTCCCTACAGGTCGAGAGGATCCCATAGGTGTAAGTTCTTCTTAAGAATCGTGAGGATTCTTAAGCGGGTTTTCCCTTGAGAGTCGTAAGGATCTCACAAGAGAGTTTTTTTTTCCTTACAGGTCGTGAGGACCTGCAAGTGCTGGATGTGGTCGTCCTTATCCGTGTTTCACGGGGTCAGAGGCTGCTCCAGGTATCGTAGTTTAAAGACGTCACGGTCAAGGTTAAGGACCTCATAGTCCGTGGATTTAGGGACTCCACCGTCCGCTGTTAGTTTTAAGACATCGCGGTCAAGGTTAAGGACCTCATAGTCCGTGGATTTAGGGACTCCACAGTCCGATGTTAGTTTTAAGACATCACGGTCAAGGTTAAGGACCTCATAGTCCGTGGATTTAGGGACTCCACCGTCCGCTGTTAGTTTTAAGACATCGCGGTCAAGGTTAAGGACCTCATAGTCCGTGGATTTAGGGACTCCACAGTCCGATGTTAGTTTTAAGACATCACGGTCAAGGTTAAGGACCTCATAGTCCGTGGATTTAGGGACTCTATAGTCCGATGTTTGGTTGCAGGGACCCGTCACCTCTTTGAAGACGTTGAGGAATTACAATGCCAGGTATCAAAGGAGTGAAGAGATGTACCCTTAAACCAAGGCAGAATCCGTAGGGAATCGAGGGGGGGGGTTGATCGTTAGTTTTAAGACATCGCGGTCGAGGTTAAGGACGTCATAGTCCGTGGATTTTAAGGACTCCACAGTCCGGTATTTGCTCTGGATGCTTCACACGGGTTCACTGCCGTGCTTGGCGAGGACCAGGCTCCGCTCTGGATGCTTCACACGGGTTCACTGCCGTGCTCTGCGAGGACCAGGATCCGCTCTGGACGTTTTCCACGGGTTCAAAGAGTGACATTATCCGCGTTCCACGTAACCAGGAATTTTGCACTAGATGCTTCACACGGGTTCACTGCCGTGCTCGGCGAGGACTAGGCTTCGCTCTGGATGCTTCGCACGGGTTCGCTGCCGTGCTCTGCGAGGACCAGGATCCGCTCTGGACGTTTTCCACGGGGTCAAAGAGTGACATTATCCGCGTTCCACGTAACCAGGAATTTTGCACTAGATGCTTCACACGGGTTCACTGCCGTGCTCGGCGAGGACTGGGCTCCGCTCTGGATGCTTCACACGGGTTCACTGCCGTGCTCTACGAGGACCACGATCCGCTCTGGACGTTTTCCACAGGGTCAAAGAGTGACATTATCCGCGTTCCACGTAACCAGGAATTTTGCACTAGATGCTTCACACGGGTTCACTGCCGTGCTCGGCGAGGACTAGGCTCCGCTCTGGATGCTTCACACGGGTTCACTGCCGTGCTCTGCGAGGACCAGGATCCACTCTGGACGTTTTCCACGGGGTCAAAGAGTGACATTATCCGCGTTCCACATAACCAGGAATTTTGCACTAGATGTTTCACACGGGTTCACTGCCGTGCTCGGCGAGGACTAGGCTCCGCTCTGGATGCTTCACACGGGTTCACTACCGTGCTCTGCGAGGACCAGGATCCGCTCTGGACGTTTTCCACGGGGTCAAAGAGTGACATTATCCGCGTTCCACGTAACCAGGAATTTTGCTGATTGTATCCGCATTTCACGGGATTGGGGTTTGACTCTCTGTGGGAATACATCGTCGAGTCATGGAACTGGGAATTGCCGTTGTTCCGTTTCGCTTGATGTTGTGTCTGCTGCCATTAGACGAACGACGAGATGATCTCTAGGCTATCTGTGAACCGTCGAGATTTGGCTTCTCCTTATGATGAAACCTGGGGAAGAAGTATGATCCCTTCTTTGTTTGCGCCCCTGGATTGTATACAGGGGTAGATGTAACATCACCTGTAGGGCGAGGATTTCACTTTTATTTTATTTCTTTTTCCGCGATGCTCTATCATTTCAGCTTTTATATCACGAAGGTCGCGATTGCCCCATCATTTCGGCTATTTTTCGCGGTGCCCAATCATTTCGGCTATTTATTTATTTTCTGCTCGCTGCTTTTTATTGCGAGTTGCCCCATCATTTCGGCTATTTTTCATGCCTTCATTTTTACTTGCTGCTTTTTATTGCAAGTTGCCCCATCATTTTGGCTATTTTGTAGGCATGTGTGGCTTGCTAGCTTTTTCGCTGCAAGCCTGGATTTTAGGCACCGATTTCGGCATCAGCACCGCTACAACTGGAATGTTGCCAGGAGCGAATCATCATTTGCCTTTGTCGATGACGAACAAAGGTGGCTCAGCAAACAGGGTTAAGGGTCCTGTCGACCAAGGCTTTTGACTTCATGAGCCGTAAGGGTCTCACAAAGGTATTTCTCCCTACAAGTCGTGAGGATCTTGCAGGTGTATTTTCTCCTTAGGGATCGTGAGGATTCCTAAGTGTGTGCTCCTCTGTAAGTCGTAAGGATCCTACAAGAGGGCTTTCTCCTTATGGATCGAGAGGACCTACAAGGGTTGGACTTTGCTGGGGAAATGTTTATTCGCGCCCGTGGATTGTATACAAGGGTTAGTATCGAGCCTCTTGTAGGGCAATATCGAAGGTTGTGGACGATTTGCTTAAGAACAGGTTTAGGTTTCTGTAACTTAAGACTTTCAAATCTTATGAGCCGTGAGGGTCCCACAAGAGAATTCTCCTTATGAGTCGTAAGGATCTCGCAAGTGCATTTTGTCCTTAGGAATCGTGAGGACCCCTAAGTGTGTTGCTCCTTTGTGAGTCGTAAGGATCTCACGCAGGTGGTTTCTCCTTACAAGGTCGAGAGGACCCTACAAGTGTCTTTTAATGAGGTTGCGCCCTTTCGGGTTTTCACAAACACTCGCCGGTAGTCCTGCTGTTTTTACTCACGGAGCCCTTTCGGGTTTTCATCCGTGCCCATTTTGCTTGTGGACATACCGTTTTTTTATTGTTTATTCTTTTTCTTTCTTTTTTTTTTATCTCGTCAGCCTAAGGATGCTGCGGTAGTAGTTTAGGGACGTTTCGGTCCGTCGTTAGTTTAAGGACGTTTCGGTCCGCCGTTAGTTTAAGGACGTTTCGGTCCGCCGTTAGTTTAAGGACATTTCGGTCCGTCGTTAGTTTAAGGACGTTTCAGTCCGTCGTTAGTTTAAGGACGTTTCGGTCCGTCGTTAGTTTAAGGACGTTTCGGTCCGTGGTTATGGGAAGGCCAGCTGCTGCTTGTAAAGTCTGAGCCTAGGAAGATAGCGAGTGGACATAGTCGTCGTCATCTATCATTGACCCAGGCTATGGCTCATTAAGCATAGTATTTCTTTAATAAGCGGCTGTTTATTGGCCTGAAAGGCCTTTCACCGTGCATGTCTATGAGTAGATAGGCTCCACCCTGGTAGACCTTGTCTATGATGTAAGGGCCTTCGTAGTTTGGCTCAAATTTTCCCCGCTTGGCACGATTGGGGATCATAGGTCTCTTGACCACTAGCACGAGTTCGCCTTGGCGGAATGTCCTCGGCCTGGTCAATCTTTCGTACGAGCGCGTCATCTTCGCTTTATAGGCTTCTAGATGTTGTTGCGCTATGAGCCGGGTTTCGTCGAGGGCATCAAGCTCCTCAAGCCGAAGGTGAGCATTTTCTTCGTCCGTCAGCTCGTGGTGGACTGCCACTCGCAGAGAGGGTAACTCTATCTCGAGGGGGAGTACTGCTTCCGTCCCAAATACCAACGCGTACGGCGTTGTGTTCGTGGCCGTCTTGAATGTAGTTCGATAAGCCCAAAGGGCTTCTTGCAGCCTCTCGTGCCAGTCTCTCTTATTCCGTGAAACAATCTTTTTTATGATCTTCGTCAAGGTCTTGTTGAAGGCCTCGGCCAGACCGTTAGCTCGTGGGTTGTAAACTGAAGAATATCTCCAGTCTATATTGTGCTGCTGCGCGAAGCGGCTAATCTTATGGCTTCTGTAGGCTGGCCCGTTATCGGAGATAATCCGCCGTGGGGTTCCGAACCGATAGATGACGTGCGTCTTGAAGAAATGGAGGATATTCTCCGTCTTCACTTCCCTCAGTGGTACTTCTTCTGCCCATTTGGAGAAGTAATCAGTTGTCGCTAGGATAAAACGATGTCCCCGGGATGATGCTGGCTCGATGGGGCCGACTATGTCAGTCCCCCACATTTCGAATGTCCAACTAGCCACCGTTGGATATAGTGGATTCGGATGTTGGTGGATAAAGTCTCCATGGATCTGGCACGAGTGGCATTGCTTCGCATACTCGAGGCAGTCCTGGATCATCGTGGGCCAGTAGTAACCCATCCGTTTAATTTTTAACTTCATCTTTGGGCCTGCTTGGTGAGAACCGCAAAGTCCGTCGTGAACTTCCTGAATGACTCTTTCCGCTTCGTCAGGTCCTAAGCATCTCAGCCATAGAGAATCAAACGATCTCTTGTATAGAGTATCGTTGACGAAGGCGAAAGATAGAGCTCGTTTCATGAGCTGATGCCTTGAGGATGTATCTTTGGGCATTCGGTGGGACTTAAAGTAGTCTATGAAGACTTTCCTCCAGTCCTCGGCCTTCTCATGGTCTTTTATTTGTAGGGTCGTCTGCTCAGTCGTTCCTTTTTCTTTATATAATTCCGGAGGTATTTCTGCCGGGGCAAGCACTCGTCGGCTTTGTACTACGATTCTTACATCATCGAGGTTTTCGTCCGCCAGTTCTTTAGCAAGTTTGGCCAGCGCGTCTGCTTTGCTGTTTTCCGCGCGTGGTATGTTCTCCAAAGTATAGGAGGGAATTTGGGTCAATAGTTGTTGCACCTTTTCGTCGTACTTCACCAACTCCGGTTTGCACGTTTGGTAATCACCATTTACTTGACTAACAACTAGCTGAGAATCCCCGTATATAAGGAGGTCTTCAATTCCCAGGTCAATGGCGATTTCGAGGCCTGCTATCAGAGCTTCGTATTCAGTTTCATTGTTTGTCCTCGGCTCTGTTAAGGAGAAGGCGAAGCGCATTATCCCTCCTTGTGGAGTTGCAAAGATGAGGCCTATCCCCGATTTGATCATTGGGATACCTTGTTTCTGTTTCTTTATGGAGGACGCTCCATCGAAATAGAGTTCCCATCAGGTGCTACCGCCGCCAATCGCGTCAAATGCATGCTCGTCCGGCAAAGCACAGTTCAGAGGAGAATCGGCCGGTATCGGGTGCTCAGCGAGGAAATCGGCAATGGCCTGGCCTTTTACTGCCTTGAGAGGTTGATACGTTATCGAGAACTCCATCAAGAGCAGGGCCCATTTAGCGAGTCGTCCCGTCAATATGGCTTTTGACATCAAGTATTTAAGGGGATCCACCTTTGAAATGAGACGGACTTCGTGCGCCAACGCATAGTGCCTGAGCTTTGTTATCGCGAAGATCAATGCCAAGCAATGTTTTTCAATGGGAGAGTAGTTGCTTTCTGCCCCCAGTAGAACTTGACTTAAGTAGTAGAGTGCTCTCTCTTTCCCTTGATCGTTCTCTTGTGCCCATAATGCGCCCAAGGAACCTTCGAGGGCGGTTGTATAAAGAATGAGGGGTTTTCCCTTGACCGGCGCAGCCAACACCGGAGGGTTCTGCAGGTACTGCTTGATCTCGTCTAGTGCACCTTGGCATTTGTGATCCCAAACGAATGGAGTTCCCTTATTCATCAGTTGGCTGTAAGGACGACATTTGCCTGAAAGATTTGCGATAAATCGCCGGATGTATGCGAGCTTCCCTTGGAGAGACCGCAACTGTTTGAGGGTTCTTGGCGGAGGCATTTCTATGATCGCTTTAATCTTTGACGGATCTATTTCAATACCTCGGTGTCGAATGATGAATCCAAGGAATTTGCCCGAGGAGACTCCAAACGCGCATTTGAGGGGATTCATTTTCAAATTATATTGCCGAAGGCGTTGAAATACAGTCTCCAGATGCTTTAAATGATCTTCGTATGACATGCTCTTTACTACGAGGTCATCGATATAGCACTCGACGATGTCATGTATGAGGTCGTCGAAGATCTTTGTCATGGCCCTTTGATAGGTAGCGCCAGCGTTCTTTAGACCAAAGGGCATAACCCTGTAGCAGAATATACCCAAAGGGGTCCGGAAAGCGGTGTGCTTCTGGTCTTCGGGGTGCATTTTTATCTGATTGTATCCCGACGAACCGTCCATAAAAGAGAAAACCTCGTGAGTGGACGTGTTATCTATCATCAGCTCGGTTACTGGTACTGGGAAATCATCCTTTGGACAGGCTTTATTGAGATCCCTGAAATCCACGCATATGCGTACCGTCCCATTCTTTTTCATTACCGGGACGATATTGGCGATCCAATCGGGATATTGGACTTCTTGGATAAATCCAGAATCTGTTGGAGATAATGCCCTCAGAGTCAATTATTGGATCACAGGCACGTGATTGCGGTGATTGAGGGAGGACATATCCCGGTAGGACAGTCTTACTCGAGATGATAGTATGCTATCTGGTTCACCTTTATCATCGTGTACTGTTTTAGGTGACCTGACACGTCGCTATTACACGTTGATAGAGCCCCTAGGATTCTTGCTTGACCACCAGCAGTATGAGGGCGATCATATAAGTGGGAGCTGGGGTCTATAAGCATATCCTGAAATGGTCCCTAGTCGTGTGAGTTTCGAGACAGGGCATCGATACTCCAAAGTAGACTAGTGTAAACAGTCGAGACCCCGACGAGGGGCGGTGGCCGGTCTCACAAGCCACTGGTGTCAGTTGGATCACCTAAGATGTATACAGGTGCTCATTGGGTTATGAGTACACCGGACAGGACTCGCCGGGAACATGCCAGTTGGTCATATACCAGACGTCAGATGGCAGTTCCCTGGTGACATATGTGCAGGTTAGTTCATCGACCTGGGGATCGTCATTTGTCTTGTGTGAGTTCCCACTGTACTTTGATTACTACCCTACCACGGCTCAAAGGAGTCGTGCAAACAGGTTTTAGTTGGGTACAGTCCCGAGCCACATGGAGGCAGTGAGCGTATCTTCAGGGGTTCGTCTCTCCCGGTATTGGGGGTGAGGTCGTGCTGTGTCTAGGAGAGCCATTACACGAAGCCCTCGGTCGAGGCAAGGAGATTTACTGGTAGGTATTCCAGTAGTATCTCAGGGTGTTCTGGGATACACTCCGACACGACTTGTACCGCTTTTGGGGGTCTGACTTTTACCAACCCCCTAGGCCCGCCATGCGATGCTCATAGACGAACGGACCGGACTGTACGGATATTGTCACTGACAGGCTCAGTAGGGTTGTCTGGCTGAGTTCACTCACAGACGTCCCTTTTAGTCAATACCTGGTAGCCCGTTACGTATTGGCTTATACCTCTGACGTGCTAGTGGTTAAATCCACAACCAAGGTGTTGACGAGTCTTTAGAGTCCCCCACATTCAGTTACTCAGCTTTCGGGCGAAAGGTTGTAGAGGCCGTATGGAGATATGGCAAGGTCCGATCAGATACGTGCGGTATTGCACGGATCAGGATCGGACAGTTTGTACTATAGGCCGTATGGTTATATGGCAAGGTTTGATCAGATACGTGCGGTATTGCACGGATCAGGATCGAACAGATATTACTAGCCGTTTTTGGTATAAGCCGGATCCTAGTATAGTACAGTATGGATTTTTGTCTCATTGCATTTGTATTTCGGTCGAAATACAGATGCGGGTGTGTATGCACAGTATCGGGGTTTTCCTGTAATTTATTACGGGACCAGTTTTCTGGAGTTGCCAGTTTGCTTTCCGTTTCGGCCGATTTTCTTTGTTCCGTTCATTGGCCGAAGATTGGTGGAGGAGGGCTTATTTGCATTGTTGCAAATAAGCATTTGTGGAGGGGGTCTTTGCATATTATCATGTCATGATACTTGTCCCATCATTTGACTTCATAAACTCATGATTGCTTGACTTTGTATATCATGATGATTGTGGTGGAGTGAGGTTCTCTTTTGGTGATCATTTCTTTACATGATTTAGTTGTTGAGTGTTGGTGTTTTTTTGTGATCATTATTCCTTATGATAACCATTCCTCTCTCTCTCTCTCTTGCATGATTGATATGGTCACCTCCCCTTTGACTTTTCCCTCTCTCTTGAATATACATGGGCCGGCCATCCCTTGTGGGGGGTTGATTGATTTTTGGTGTGGCATTTTTGGTTCTCTTCATGCTCCAAAAATCACACAAGAAGACTCTCCAAAATTCCAAGTTCTTTTTCCTCCACTAAAAAGGCAATTCCACAAACCCAAAGTGAGACATGGTTCTATACATATTCTACAACATATCTTGGGCACGTCGAGTAGCCGGCTTCTTGCCCGAGTTGCCTCGGCATTGAGGTGGGAGCCCGTAAACGATGTAGGCGATGTGGTGCACTTCCGGCGACGAGGAGGAGACGGGACATTCCGCAGGAGATCGGGACGATGACGAGAAGACCGGAGGACTCGGATCTGTCGGTATACTTCTCTTCCCTTTCTTGTAGGTTGCTTAGACTTGTTAATGGTTACGATCCGGATGTTTAGTGCGCGGTGGTGCCGGTTTGCTAAGTCCGCAAAATTAAAGTTTTTCACCGCTTCCGCATTCCGGCGTCGGATTGACGGCCGGGGCGCCGCCGTGCACTTACAGTGGTATCAGAGCCTCGCTATTAACTTAGTCTAGCTTGGTGCGATGTGTTTTTCTGTTTAGATCGATCGAATGTTCCAAAACTGCATTTTAGTTCGCATCAGTTTCTGTTGAAAATTTTTGGTCTCGAAAAAATTTTCAGGTTGTAAAATATTGATGTACTGGAAAATCTAAGAGCTCTGTAAAAATTCGATGAAGTGACTCCACAGTTGGAGCGCGGAACCGCCGCGAAAACCCCCTTCCCGCCGCTGTTCCGCCGCGCACTGTGGAGATCCCTGCACCAAATTTTTACAGAGGCTTTCTGGGGTGTAAAGTGGGGTTTTGGAATAATAACATTGGGCCCAGAATTTCTTGATCTGCTACAGTATTGTTTGGGGGCCCACTTGTTAAATTTTGATTGATCGGATATTTTAAACACATTTTTCATAGTATTTACATTATATCTGCGACCGTGAATGTCACTTGATCGGTAAATCCGGTCTAACTGCTATAGCCCGGTTAGACGGATTTGCGAACGTGACTTTCACGTTGATGTTCTGTTTTTGCTGTGATGTTGCGGATCGGTCGTAGGGGATAGCCTGGATGCAATGCTAGTACAGTTGTGGTTGTATTATGTACATTTGATATTGCGGGGCGAGCGTCCGACATGTGGACTGCCGTCACTGCCTGTTTGTATTATTCTTTTGGGGCATGACCTGGTTGCGGTCGATGTACCCGTTGTATGTATATTTTACTTTCTGTACTAGGATTACCCCGCGGAGGGGTGCACGGATAGCCGGGTTCTGGAGGGCAACAAGCCCGCATCTCATGGCATTGAGACGGAGGGGGCTTCACTCTAGGATTGGCGGGCTATTCGCCGCACTCGTAGGGGGTACAGGTTGACCCAGGAGGGGTGCCCAAGTTACCGGATTCCGTGAAGTGCTGGGTGGTCCATTCACGGTGCTGAAGGGGGCTGCCTCGCTTCAGGCTTTGGCGAGTGACTTGCCGCGCCCGTAGGGGTCTAGGATTTCATTGCACAGGCTATCCACACGACCAGGGGAACGTCGGGTTTCAGCGGCTCTGTGAAACCCGGGGATCCCAGATATCTGTATTGTTTCTGTGATGCTGTTCATTCTCTGTGATGTTGCATTTCTTTTCACGCCTTGAGCGAAATATAATATATTGGTATATATATTAGTAGATGTTGTATATGTTTTACATCCGCGCTAGTCCAGTCCCCGCTCTGTCGTTAGTTAGCTAACCTAACGGGTAATGACGGGACCCAGTGGCGAATGCGGATGGCATATACGTACATCAGTATATTTTCGTTCTTTGTGGTGTGATCAAGTGATGGGACTGCATTGATTCGGATCAATGCAAGTTAAAAACAAACCTAATCTGATGTTGTTGGAACACTTTTCAAAAAGCTGTTATTGCAAGGACGTTCACTTTTGATTTGCATCGTGATATTCAGTTGGAATATCCTGCTCCTCAGTCGACGAGGCAAGGGCCGAGATCCCTTCACCGGGAGTGACCCCTTGGACAAAAGTTTGCGTCGGGGCATTAACTTCACTATAGCCGATTACTTTTGCTTTGCATCGCGGTATTCATTTGGAATATCCTGCACCCCATTCCACGGGGAAAGAGCCGAGATCCCTTCACCGGGAGTGACCTCTTTAGCAACGGTTTTCGTCACTATATTTTTAAAAAAGCTATCCGTTCCTTCGACGATATCAAGTTCTTTACGTTAAAGGTATTCGCCAGAAACCATTCGTAGCCCTCCGTCGTTTCAGACGGGTAGCACGTAGTATTCATGCTATGTTTGTTGACCTTCGTCAAGGCATAGTGTATGGTAGCTGCTTGTTACCTTTCTGCTGCATAGGTAGATGCGTTGGTTTGGGACAGTCGTATAGCCTTGTTGACCTTCGTCAAGGGCTTGTACGGGTGGATTCAAATTAACCTGGATAATGACGGGTAGAACTTGACATGTGAGTTATGATTTGTTGACCTTCGCCAAGGTCATAAGAGCATGGGGCAGAAATCACATCGGGAGTTTCAAAAGAACTGAAACTTGCCAGATATGCGCATACCTTCTGGAGTGTGATACCGTGAGCGGATTCCGTCACGTTATCATGCGATGATAGTTGGATCCCGATTCCCACTGATGAGTTAGTTTACTCCTCGGGTGATCCCGACTAATTCTTCTTTCTGGTTTGGAGGAGAATTTGAGGTACAGTGGGAGGTTTCCAGATTAGATAAATTGGTAACCATTCTGATCTAGGTTAGAGTGCACGCTGAGTGTTTCTTTTCTCTCTCTCTTTGGCAGCGACCATTGACCTGACCCTAAGACTATGACTCAGTGACCAAGTTGATCGAACCTTCTTAAACACTGGCTTTTGGATTGTCAGAGTTGGAAACCTCATTGCCACTCCTACTTTTACCCTTTTCTCCAGGACACCCCGTATTGCTACGAACGTCCACTTCCATTGGACAAAACCATCGTATGGTTAGATACGAACTTGAAAGAATTTATTCGAGGATGGTTTCAGGTTCTGGAGAAAACGGATAGGATTATTCAGTTGTCTTTTCCTTTTACCCTCTCTCAGGTTACGAGTACTCCTTGGTTTAGGGGTAGTACACCTATTACGCAAATTGGATTCTCTTCTTCCAAACCTTAGGCTGGTGCCGACCTGTTGGGAATGAAGAAAACCAATCTGCATAACGATGGTGTGCAGAAGGTATTAAGTTAAGACAAAGCAAGGGATTAGTAAGAGGGCAAAGTAAATTGCAACAGATATTCATGACCAAACCAGGTATTTCTTCGCCAATCCTAAAATCACCTTTGAATTTCTCCAGGACACTCCGTATCACTACGAAGATCCACAGTTTATTGGATACTCCATCGTATGGTTATATACCAACTCGAAAGGAACTTGTTCCAGTTCGGGGATGGATTCTGGTTCAGGAGAAATAGGAATAAGATTTATTCAGGTGTCTTTTATCTTCACCTTCTCTCGCATTGCGAGTGTTCCTAGGATTGGGACAGTACACCCATTATGCTTATTGGATAGTCTTCTTCCAAACCATAGGCTGGTGCCGAACGGTAGGGAAGGAAGAAAACCATTTGGCCTAAAGGGGTGTGCAGAAGGTAATGACTAAAGACATATGAAGGGATTTGGAGAGGTGGCAAAGAATTATACGGTTACAGTCGTGAATATGGAAAAGGCATTACTAGGAATACCAGGATACCCCTACGAAACATTTCAATGTTTCAGTCTCACTGTGTACTGTTAAAGGAAAGCTGATTTCCCGACTAGATACTTACTCCAGGGTATGTATTTACCAGGTATGATTCTCACATCTGTATGGTTTTACAGATGATGAGTGGGAGTAAGTTGTTGGGAATTGGGTGACTATCCTCATTATATCGGGATTCGTTGCAATCGGTGATATTTGAGGAAATCACCTGGGTTGTTTGCCGGTCGGCAAATATTTGGTTTTGAATATCCGCTGTTATGCACCAATTTCAAATCGATATATCTGTACGTCTATTTTCATAGAGTGAGATATACTTTTTGAAATTATGTCGATGACATTTACCTATACCAGTGGATGGTTAGGTAAGGAGCATTAAACGGCGGTGTAATTCTTCTTAACCATAAGTACAGTTTTCAACCTACGACACACAGTGAATGAGTTATTAAACTCAAGGGACTTATACAGAGTATTGTATGTTGTCCAGGGTCCATCAGGATAGAGGGGTTGGTCCTCGTACTATATTCGGTTTACTTATGACTTCTCTAGTTTTTAGACAGGTGTTTCGTGGAAACACATGGTCCGAATTTTGAGAAGTTATAGGTATTTGAATAGAGTAGAGAACCAGGTGTAGCAAGTATCGGGATTCTTCAAAGAGATCGAAGATGTAGATACTTGTGTATGGTATTCGGTTGGTAGTAGTGACTAAGAGAACTTGCTTCTCTTTCAGGTTACTCATAATTGGAAGCATTCCTAAGTTGAGTAACGCTGATCGGCCTCCTTCCATTTAGTTGACATGCATTGGAGACAGTTGCATGATTTGGATCTGGTTCAGTTAAATCAGTGCCTCTGGTCCTATATGGGATATTGAACAGTTCGTATCTTGACGTTGTTAAGGTACGGGGAGTTGTCCAGCTTATGATTAAAACCAGACTCTGGATAACTCAAGGCACGTTTCTGTAATGGCTGTTTGTGGGTTGACCCAGGCTATGACAAGGGTTGACTTTCTACCATCTGGATGAACAATAGCGATATTGTTCTAGACTCGCCACAGTTTTATTAAAAATGGATTTTTTCAGAAAACAGTAGTGGGAGTATGGTAGAACTGGAAGTGATTCCAGAACCACAAACGATTACAAAAGATTTGATAAGGAACCTAAAGATTCAATCTGGATTGACATTCCATTGACCACTCCGCAGATGAGGTGGGTAACTTCAGGCACCCGAGAGGTACTACGGTAGCCTCAAGGACGGTGACAGGGAAGTTCTTGTTCACCCACAATTACCATTGCTGTTGTTCCAGGCTGCGAGACCCGGCGGGAGGATGAGTATAGCGTCGTTCTGAACTCGCTTCAGAAGTGTACGTGTATATGACTCTGCCAGAGGGTTGTCGTAGACAGTGGGAGAAGCGGAAGCATTGGTGGACACGTAGCTTATGTCTATTTATAGACTAAAGCAGATGTAGCGGAGATAGATCATCTATTTCTGACGTGACAGTCATGGGTTTGACTTCATCAGAATAAGGGATGGATCTGTTGAGAAGGTAGTAGGGTGTGATATCCTGGTATTTGGATGACATACACAGAGTAGGAAAAGAAACTCCTATACTACGATCGGTTATACTTTGGTCGTCACACAGTCGTTTCTCCACAAAGGAGAGGGATGTGCATGATTGGCAGATCACTTGCTCAGGCAATTGAGTCAATCATGAGATGTCAAAGTACCACACCAGATGTTGTTTTTGCACTAGATGCAATAAGTTGACATTAATCCAATCCTGGAGAAACAGTCGGAAGCAGTTTTAGAACATAAGTGAATGTTCTAGGAATATGGTAACGACAGCCTCATTCGTGAGACAGTTATCATTCCAGGCTTCCAAGGTGACCTGGACGACAAGGAGGTTGTCAGAGTTATAGTTTTCCCTCTGATGAGGGGCAGTATTTTGGACAGGTGGTCCAAGGCAATACTGAGGGTGGCATGGCACAGGATACTGATTAAGTTCAGTTGACGATACAGTCTAAGAAGTTTGGATTTGGAGTTCATTTATGAGCTATGTTCCATCAGACATCCAGACACATTCTAAGACAGGTATTGCTCATTTCGGGAGATGGGTTTCTCCGCGAACTTGAGATATAGAGAGACATAGAAAGAGACATCAAGGCGGATCCACTCACTAAGGCTATTCCTCGAACGCAATAGTTTCGCAAGCGATATTTATGAGACTGACTAGTAGAGGAGTTGGGTGTTCGGTATCACACGGGCTGTGAGTATGCGACATCGCAATAATTAGCCTTGAGTGCAAGTGGAAGATTGTTGGAGATAATGCCCTCAGATTCAATTATTGGATCACAGGCACGTGATTGCGGTGATTGAGGGAGGACCTATCCCGGTAGGACAGTCTTACTCGAGATGATAGTATGCTATCTGGTTCACCTTTATCATCGTGTACTGTTTTAGGTGACCTGACACGTCGCTATTACACGTTGATAGAGCCCCTAGGATTCTTGCTTGACCACCAGCAGTATGAGGGCGATCATATAAGTGGGAGCTGGGGTCTATAAGCATATCCTGAAATGGTCCCTAGTTGTGTGAGTTTCGAGACAGGGCATCGATACTCCAAAGTAGACTAGTGTATACAGTCGAGACCCCGACGAGGGGCGGTGGCCGGTCTCACAAGCCACTGGTGTCAGTTGGATCACCTAAGATGTATACAGGTGCTCATTGGGTTATGAGTACACCGGACAGGACTAGCCGGGAACATGCCAGTTGGTCATATACCAGACGTCAGATGGCAGTTCCCTGGTGACATGTGTGCAGGTTAGTTCATCGACCTGGGGATCGTCATTTGTCTTGTGTGAGTTCCCACTGTACTTTGATTACTACCCTACCACGGCTCAAAGGAGTCGTGCAAACAGGTTTTAGTTCGGTACAGTCCCGAGCCACATGGAGGCAGTGAGCGTATCTTCAGGGGTTCGTCTCTCCCGGTATTGGGGGTGAGGTCGTGCTGTGTCTAGGAGAGCCATTACACGAAGCCCTCGGCCGAAGCAAGGAGATTTACTGGTAGGTATTCCAGTAGTATCTCAGGGTGTTCTAGGATACACTCCGACACGACTTGTACCGCTTTTGGGGGTCTGACTTTTACCAACCCCCTAGGCCCGCCATGCGATGCTCATAGACGAACGGACCGGACTGTACGGATATTGTCACTGACAGGCTCAGTAGGGTTGTCTGGCTGAGTTCACTCACAGACGTCCCTTTTAGTCAATACCTGGTAGCCCGTTACGTATTGGCTTATACCTCTGACGTGCTAGTGGTTAAATCCACAACCAAGGTGTTGACGAGTCTTTAGAGTCCCCCACATTCAGTTACTCAGCTTTCGGGCGAAAGGTTGTAGAGGCCGTATGGAGATATGGCAAGGTCCGATCAGATACGTGCGGTATTGCACGGATCAGGATCGGACAATTTGTACTATAGGCCGTATGGTTATATGGCAAGGTTTGATCAGATACGTGCGGTATTGCACGGATCAGGATCGAACAGATATTACTAGCCGTTTTTGGTATAAGCCGGATCCTAGTATAGTACAGTGTGGATTTTTTTCTCATTGCATTTGTATTTCGGTCGAAATACAGATGCGGGTGTGTATGCACAGTATCGGGGTTTTCCTGTAATTTATTACGGGACCAGTTTTCTGGAGTTGCCAGTTTGCTTTCCGTTTCGGCCGATTTCCTTTGTTCCGTTCATTGGCCGAAGATTGGTGGAGGAGGGCTTATTTGCATTGTTGCAAATAAGCATTTGTGGAGGGGGTCTTTGCATATTATCATGTCATGATACTTGTCCCATCATTTGACTTCATAAACTCATGATTGCTTGACTTTGTATATCATGATGATTGTGGTGGAGTGAGGTTCTCTTTTGGTGATCATTTCTTTACATGATTTAGTTGTTGAGTGTTGGTGTTTCTTTGTGATCATTATTCCTTATGATAACCATTCCTCTCTCTCTCTCTTGCATGATTGATATGGTCACCTCCCCCTTGACTTTTCCCTCTCTCTTGAATATACATGGGCCGGCCATCCCTTGTGGGGGGTTGATTGATTTTTGGTGTGGCATTTTTGGTTCTCTTCATGCTCCAAAAATCACACAAGAAGACTCTCCAAAATTCCAAGTTCTTTTTCCTCCACTAAAAAGGCAATTCCACAAACCCAAAGTGAGACATGGTTCTATACATATTCTACAGCATATCTTGGGCACGTCGAGTAGCCGGCTTCGTGCCTGAGTTGCCTCGGCATTGAGGTGGGAGCCCGTAAACGATGTAGGCGATGTGGTGCACTTCCGGCGACGAGGAGGAGACGGGACATTCCGCAGGAGATCGGGACGATGACGAGAAGACCGGAGGACTCGGATCTGTCGGTATACTTCTCTTCCCTTTCTTGTAGGTTGCTTAGACTTGTTAATGGTTACGATCCGGATGTTTAGTGCGCGGTGGTGCCGGTTTGCTAAGTCCGCAAAATTAAAGTTTTTCACCGCTTCCGCATTCCGGCGTCGGATTGACTGCCGGGGCGCCGCCGTGCACTTACAGAATCGATCAGCTTCTTGACTTCGGCGTTGATGCTCATCTCAAGCCCGAGTCGCATCCTTCTTGGCGCTTGCTTGACTGGCTTTATATCTGGGGATATTGCTAATTTATGCACAGCAACCTCCGGATCTAATCCTGGCATCTCAGAGTAGTTCCACGCGAAGCAGTCTTTATGCCGTAGAAGCACGTTCTTTAACGCGGCCACCCTTTCTTCAGAGAGTAGCTCGCTGACAAATGTCGGTCGCGGCTCATCTGCCAATCCCAACTCAATCTTCCTGAGGTTATCCGCCGTAGTATGTATACCATCTTCCAGTTCTCTCGGAGCTGGCGGAAATTCAGGTATCACCTCATCATCGCTGTTTTCAAAGCACTGGGGAAGGTCATCCACGTTCTCGCGCTCTTCTTTTAATATCGTAATCGTATAACAGTTGCGAATCCGCTCCCAGGACTGAGGTGGATCCGGTTCTGCTCTTGCGGCCTTGGGTTCATTCTTTTGTGGCGGCGTTACCCTCCAGCCGTTTGGATAAAGCGAATCTGCCCCGTTGGTACTGGTCCTCGACCCAGTTCTTGAAGGTGAAGCAGTCTTCGGTAGGATGTCCTATGGCTCGGTGATAGAGCAATAGCTCAAACGAGAAGCCTTGTTAGCTTGCTCAGGGTGTCTGGACTCTGGAAGCGCGATCATTTGATGTTTTAAAGCGAGCTTGAGTAACCTCTCCGTCTTGTCTCGGGGGAAGGAGTACGCTCGACTCATCTTCTCCATGAGGGACGAATCCGAGCCATGCAGTACCCGATCACGTAACCCTCTAATCCTACGTCGTTGTTGTCGGCTCCTCTTTCCGCTTCTTAATTTATTTCCGTCTCCGCATCGGGCCTTTCGTACAATGGGTTGACAAAGATGAGCATCTTTGTCTTTTGCAGCTTGTTGAAATAGACATTGCGTCCTGGCCTTCTCGTAGATGGCCATCTCGCGATTGTGGTCTTCCCGAGCTTTCTGACCCATTTTCCTGATAGGCTTGTCCGTTCGTTCTTCAAACGACGGACTCGGCGCTTCCATCGCGGGGTCTAATTTTGATGAGGGGTTGGCATCTCCTGACAGGGCGTACTCTTCTTCATCAAAGGTATATATAGTGTAGCTGCCGTGAGCCCGTTCCCGTTTTCCGGCTCTCGCGTATCCAAGCCCAAGTGTTTCCATTTTCCCGTTGGGCAATTTGCGTTGAGTCCCAGGGACATCCCAAATCTTGTTGTAGAACCGAGCCTGCCGAACAGCCTGTTTTAAGGGTACTCCTTGGCGCTTCAATAGCTTCTTTAATCCATTTGTATAGTATCTGGGCAGACGGATGGGTTGGAGCCTGTCGAGTGTAGCATCCGCGCCATGCCAGATCTCTTTCTCTATTTTCGACTCTGAGGATCGGTAGAATAGGATCACCTTCTCACCCCTTTGCCTGGGAGGGACGTAAAATGTTTGCAGGTCCTGCACATTGTGAGCTTGAAGCGTGTCGAGATCCTTGTAATGTTCTCGCGGTACCATGGTGATTTGCAAACTATGGTCATCGCCAGGGGGTGCTTGTATTGACAGCCAATTGGAGAATACGGCATTAACTTCATCTTCTGAATCACTTCCGAAGACCAACATGGGGGCAGGCGTCCCCAGGTTGTTGCGTTGAGATGGCCCCGCATAAACTATCTTTTCCTCTTCTTCGGTATCGCTCCCGAAAACAGGGATGGTGGCGGCGGCTTTGTTCTCCGGGTTGCGACACCTTTCTGTATCCTCGAAATCTGGAAAAAAGTACTTCGCGTCTTCGTATTTGCGGACTTCGTTCACGGAAAATGGGTTTAATTCTCCTGTTACGGTGTACTCGAAACCATCTTTAAAGTACTTCATACACTGGTGTTGCGTAGAAGGGATGATGTTGTACTCGTGTAGCCAAGGACGACCGAGCAAGGCGTTGTAGCAGGTCTTGGCGTCGATGACATGGAATTTGATGTCTGTGATGAGAAGTCCAAAGCGTAATGTTAGTATCACAGATCCGAGAGTCCGTGACGATTGTGAATCGAAACCGGAGATAGTAATTTTGTCACGAGCGAGATGTTGCACACTCATGCAGATTTCCTTCAACACCCGAACATTAAGGAGATTGACGGAGGATCCATTATCCACCAGGATCTTGCCTATCTTGATATCATGGCAGTATCCGGAGACATATAGGGGACGGTTATGGTCGGGCGTCCCGAGAAGGAGGTCTTCATCACCGAAAGTGATATCGGCTGTATGCACTTCCTCCAGTTCATCCTTCATTTTTTCAGTGGCGAGGAAGGCTTGGAATTGCTCAGGTTCTTGTAACGCCTTAATTAGTGAGTCTCGCGCTTCTTTTGATAATAGGAGGGCGTCGAGAATGCTAAGCTGAGAAGGTAGCTTCCTTAGGTGCGCGAGGATGTTATAGTCCACTTTACTCCTCCTAGGGGGGTCTTTGGCAGCCAGTTCTTTCATGACTTGGTCATCTAAAGTGATATCTTCAGTGACCTTTTCCTTTCCCTTATCTTTTCTACTCACGGGCCCGAGATTCTTTTCTGGGAGTGTGCGATTGCGCAGCTGGATGTTTTCGCAGGCTTCTAGTTCTTCCTCTTTCTCTAAAACGGATTCTTTAAAGAGAGGGCCCAGAGCCATTTCTTCATCGGAGTCGCTTCCAAAGGTGAGAACTTGTGACCCCCCGGCGTTAACCATGTAACAGTTGCCAGTAGTTCTGTTGTGCCCTTCGACAGTACTTCTTCGCTCCCGACGGCTCTTGTGTTTCATGCGCTTAAAATGTTGCCGACGAGTAACATATCCTTGCCACCATTTTTTAAAGGCGTCGCACTCCTCCGTGGGGTGTGAGATTCTCCGATGATATGCGCAATAATTAGGGTGCCTCTCCGCCCCATCGTGTGTGTTTCCTTCAGAGGGTGGTAGCTTCATTCCCATTGACATGGCTTTGGCAAACCTTTTCCTCGTCTTGAATATTTTCTTGTCTACTTCGGATGCCTTTCGCTCTGGTAGGGGTAGTTCAACCCTTCCGTTCAGTCGCCTGCATTTGGTTCCTTCTGACGTCGCCATCTCACTCTCCTGATCCGCTTTACTTTTTAGACGAATTTCGTCTAGAAAAGCATTGATCACTTCATTTGTCAGCCACGCACGTTCTGGTTCAGGCTCTGTCTCTAGTTTCTTGGTGCCAGGAGTTTTCTCATCATCGGTAAACGAGTGGGAGATTACGTTACAACTCGCCACATACTCTTCGGATTCATCCGATGAGCTCTCTTCATCATCTCCCTCTTGAAAGATGTGGTTGAGGAACTCTTGCAGTGTGACAGGAGTTCGCGCCTTTTGATTGTATTCTTCCAGCGCGTCGATTTGCTTCTGCAAGTTCGTGTGCTCGTCTCCAAGCTTCGCGGGCTTCTTGGATTTCTTCTTCTTTTTCTTCGAAGATTTTGACGGTTGGGCGTGAGTATTTGGGCCCTTATCACGAGCCTTCGTAGTTGTGTGGGGCTTCAACATCCCTTCGATAATTTGAGGTTCAAGAGGGTCTTTCCATTCGATCGCAGGGCACGCGTGAAGGTCTCTCATCATTCTTTTGGTTTTTGTTGATAGCACGACCTCCCATGGAGCTTCTTCAATAAAGGAGCAAGTTGCCCCCGATGTATCTGTTTTCTTGGGTGTATGTGGTTGTGGTGGGCTCACCTTCCAATTTTCGGATAGTACAAACTTTCCCTGGAGGTATTGATCTTCAATCCATCCTTTGAAGACGAAGCAATCTTCAATCGGATGACTTACCGTTTGATGGTAAGGGCAATAGTTAGGGTTATTCACCTCGGTGGGTTGCGGCGATCGCCTTGGATTTGGTAGGTTTATAAGTCTGTTACGTATTGCTAGCTCGAATAACCGTTTCGTCTTGTCTCGCGGGAACGAGTAGGGACGTTTCATCTTCTCATTATAATACCGGCGTCTTTCTTCCAGTTGATCTGCCGGTTTCGAGGCGTTAGGTTGCTGTTGGGCATTCGCGACGAAGGTTGCCCTTCCTTTACCCTTGTCATTCCGCGGTTCCGACTTCGGGGGAGGTGGTCTATGACCCATCTGGTCCATCTGAGCCAACTTGTCGATTAAAGCCTGGAATGTGGTTGGCTTAAAGAACATCATAAACTGGGAGATAGTTGCGTGGGGGTCTAGGGTTCCCACGAACATGCCCACTGCGGGTGCCTCCTCAATGCGTTGTTCACATCTCGACCACAAGTTCCGCCAGCGTATAGCATACTGGACCCAGGTTTCGCCTGGTTTTACCCTGGCATTAATCAAAGCAGTTATTGGAGTGCGTTCGCTGGCACTTGCGAATCGCTGAGTGAATAACAACTCCATTTCAGCGAACGTTTTGATAGAATCGTTCGGGAGTTCTGAATACCATTCGAACGCTGTTTCTGATAAGCTGCCCACGAACTGTCGGAGCAACAGTTTATCATCACCGCCGGTGTTACCGCAGAGGGCCCGGAACTGGGCGACATGTTGATGGGGATTGCCGGTCTCCTTGTACACGTGGAATTTTGGTATCGTATAGCCTTGCGGGTATTTGATTTGGTCATACCAGCTTGGATACGGCCGCCCCGTTTTCACGACTTGACCAGCTGCCTCAGTCGCATGATGGACCCGGATTTGCTGGGCTATGTAGTCAGCCAAGTCAGCCTTAGAGATTGCCTCCTCCTTGGCCGTTGAGAGGGCTGATAGTGGATTTGACGTTTCTCCTCGGTTGTCTTCAAGAACTATTGGGGGATCCTCGGCGGGTAAGTCCTGCTGGATCATCATTCCTATCATATCTTGGAAGAGAAGGCCCATACGTTGTATGTTGGCTGCTTGTTCAGCAGCCTCTTTGTCCTTTTTATCCAGTATCCGGCGAAGGAATTCAGCGTCGGTTTCTTCTTCTTGGCGCACGTCTGAGGATGTTTCTGGGCTTTCTTTTGGCCCTGTAAGCGCGGCCATAGCATTCATCATTTCCTGAAGCTTTTGTTGCTGCTCCTGGGCTTTCGTCACGGATCGGGTAAGTGGTCGGTGGCCTGTAGAAGTGCGGCTCTCCTCCTTTCCAGAGGCCATGTATACGGTGTGGACCATCATGCCCCCAGACTTAGGGTGTCTGGGCTCAGTGCTTTTAGCTGTCGTTGCGGGCTGGGGGTCTTTGTAACACCCGAGCCCAATAATACTATTTATATTACTAGTTGAGGGTTATATATTGCTCATTTCCAATTATTCTGTTTTTCTGGGATTTATTGCTAAATTTTAACCGGTTAAGTCATTTTGGCACGTAACAAATTTTAACTCCTAAAATGAAATTTAAGATGTCCATGTTGGCCTACTCGTCGCCACTAGTCGCGTGGTGGCGTCCGCGTGTCGAGATTCCGTCCCGTTCGGCTAAACGGGCAAGTTTGAACGACTACGCGCGCGTGCAAGTGTCCGACTTGGGGGGCATGCATTTTAATCATTAAACACCTCTTTTCAAAATTTGGAACCCGCTTAAAATCCTATAATTTGAATTTGGAACATTTGGGCGCAAACCGGGCTCGATTTGGAAATGTTTCATTTCGCGCCAAAAAGGCCCATTTCAATTTAATATCTAGAACTATATTTATATGAATATAATTCCTTAACAGTTTAAATCCCTTCGAATCTTTTCCTTACCTCGTGATCAGCCAATCACAAGTTCTGAACCCTCACTCGTGGGCCCCTCCCCTTTCCCTATCTCTCTCTCTCTCTTCCCTCAATCTCTCTCTCAAATCTCTCTCTCTCTTCCTCTATTTATATTCCATGCAGCCCCTGTTCCTTCCTCACCCATCGCGAGAACATCCCCAGCGAACCCAACGAAAACCCTAACCCTAGCCCTCGCAACCTCACCGCCGACCTCCTCACGACTTCGCCGTCGCCGTCACCACCTCGTCGACCTCACCGCACCTTCCTCCCCTCGTTCTCCCGCTCTTTCCCGCACCTGCACCCAACCCCGACGTCGCCTCCAACCCCCGCAGACCTCGCCGTCGACGCGACCCCCCGTCGCCGACGACCCCCGCGACACCCTCTCATCCTCCTCGTCACTACCTCGTCATCACCTCCCTCCTCTCCTCGCTGGACCACCACCAACCTGCAGCCGACCCTACACCTACCCCGGGTCGCCGGGAACCGCGCCGTCGACCCTCGTCGACGCCACCTCCGACCACCTCCCTTCCCCCTCGACCACCAGAGTCGACTACCACCCTTATTTCTCGCTGCAGCACCTCTTTCCAGCGAACCCAGGATTTCCAGCCATCGTTGTTCGCCGTCGCTGCCTCGCCGGCATTCCAGTGCCGTCGACCCATCGTGGTTGCACCCTGCTTCTTCCCTGTAAGTTTTCCTTGTCCTCCCTTTTGGTACAATCCCCCTTGCTGGTCGTTGTTTGCGTGTATCATATCGTAATTGCTAACTTCGCTACTTTTGTCGTTGCCGGAATCCGACCGTGCCGTCTTGGCGAACCCGACGCTCCAGCGAAGCCCCCTGGTCCGTGTGACCCCGTTGTTCTCTGTTGGGACTCGATCCGAGATCCGTGCACCCGTCTCGTGTTTTCTGCCAACATCGCATCTGTGTTCCGGTTTGCAAAACCGTCGAGGCAAGTATCCGAATACTTGCTTTAACATGCTAGTACACAATATCA
Organism: Agapanthus africanus; assembly: GCA_030015575.1. Taxonomy (NCBI): domain Eukaryota; kingdom Viridiplantae; phylum Streptophyta; class Magnoliopsida; order Asparagales; family Amaryllidaceae; genus Agapanthus; species Agapanthus africanus. The sequence continues at coordinate 333,660,872 of JASDDO010000004.1, forward strand.
AGTCTTGCTTCACTCTTGATTATCTTATTAGTTATAACTTAAAACCGACGGTCACAATAAGCCTTAACATTAAATCAGTATGGTAGTTTCGTGTAATTAATCAGTATACTATCATTCCACACTTTAACTAATTAAACCAATTAGCATGCCCTTGCTTAAATTGCTAGATCATCCTTGTAACTATTATTATGTTGTAGTTTTAATGGCTTCATTGCTTCGTGTTATTAATACTGTTTTACCCTGGGATTGTTGCACCCAAAGGTGCGTGAACCTGTTAATAAGAGAATACTAAACATCACTGTCGTTACATGGAATATTATGGTTATTTACTGTTTCCTGCTGCTGTTCATTATTGATTGTATACCTGTTGTGAGCACATACCCGATTGCACTACATATTGGCCTGACCCTGCTATACATGACATATACATACATACCGACTCATCCTGTTGTACCATGACATGACTTGTTTCATGATTTCATGCCTAATGCCGACAACCCTGACCATTCCTGCTGTCGATCCAGACAGACCTACTCTTACCGGATTTTGTGTTGGCATTAGTCCGTGACTACTGAATACCTGACCTGACATACATAGCTTGGGGGTATGGGGAAATCAAAGGTGAAACCGACTTGTAACTCAACAGTTCGATACATTGTTCTGATCAGTGTTACGGGCTTGGCCAGCTCCGGAGTGGTGATGCTGACATCACTCGTCCATCTTGCTACCTTTTACTGCTTAGCGGCATGTCTCGGATTTAGCCCCGAGGGCTTTGACCGTCGTCCCGGGCACGCACGGGATACTATTGAGTTACATCGACGATTCATCAATTGATTTCAAAGACTATAGAGTAGAAAACCTGATAGGATAGTTTAGTCACCATTGCACATTACTCTGCTTGTCATTTCTTATTACTGCTTTATTCATGTTCATACTTGCATTGCTTATTACCATGTTTATACTATATAATTGATGTCTGTATTAGATTAGTTTTTATCTTGTTCTTGATATCCTTACAACCGTAATGTGACTGTGGAGGGATACTTCCTACCCACAGGTAGCATGGTTGGCTATGTCACGTGCCCAATCTTGCGTACTCTGGGAAGCGGGGCGTGACAGTCTTCTTTGGCCTCCTCCTTTTATGAGCCATGGAGGTTGAGGGGGCCGTTGAGGTGGGCGTCCAGACAGCCTTTTGGGGTTCAGCCTGGTGACCAGCTTCCGGTTGGATTTTCAGCTTCTTGTGCTGGCGGGAGGAGTTTGGATCGATGATCGAGTCTCGGGCCTGCCGCCAAACCTTATAGATTTTGGAAGACAGCCGTTGAGGGGATCGGGACTGTTCTGATTCCATTTCCACAACCTTTTTTAATGGGGGAGGAGACTTCTTTAGTACTGCAGTAGGAGAATTCCTCCGCACCTTATTTAGCATCTCGAAGCTGTTCCCAGTTGGAACAGCAGCATTAACTTCTGCCATCGGGGCTGATGGAGTCAACCCGGAGGGGGAGTTGCCCCCAGCCTTCCTTACTCGGCGCCAATGGAGACGTCGAGCGTGTCGAGCGGACGGCGTTGGGTCAGCGGTAAGAATGGTTTCGTCTTGCCCCCTGTGTGGGTGGGGGGTTGCTGTTGGTGTTAGCCTATCAAAGACCGATGTCCTTTGGGTAGCAGGAGCGGGAGCTGAAGCCGTCAATCTTGTAAAGACCGACTTTTTGGCCGGAGAAGCCGCCTTAGCGATTTCGGGGGCAGGAGCGGCCACTTTCTTAGAAGTAGCCTCCTCTGAGATTGTAGGCCCTATGATGAGTTCGCAGGATTTCCGGCCCAATCTAGAGAAGACCGAGGCGTTGACGTTGGGCGACTCGTTGAGAGGAGCCGCGGCAGGGGTAAGACGATCAAAGACTGATTTCTTGAGAGCTTCCTTTGTCAGTACCGGCGCCGCGAAGCTTGATGATGGGAGTATAGTCCCGAAGAACAATCCGGTAGTGGCTTGAGTCACTTGGTCCACCGGCATTGTGAACAACGAAGCAGCTTGGGGTCCATAGGCTATACCTCCTGGCGAGGTAAAGCGTTGGTCGCAATTGCAGTCTGAGCAGTTGGAGGATTTCGCAGAAGTAGAAGCCATCGATCCTTTGCTTTCTGCAATAAGCAAGACGCCAATTCTTAGTATCTTGAAACCCAAGGGCAACCATTAGCGAACCGCGATTGGTTCGCGAATCACGATACACGAAGTGTGGAGTGGAAAGAGGAAAAGGTCCCACCGGGCGTGCCAGAATCTGTTCCCCTCCGAATGGCGGCGCGACATGGGCGTCCGTGCCTGAGATTCGGGGCAGATGCTAATTGGTGCTATCCGTCCATCTCTCCGAAGATGCCAAGTTGTTTATGGCACCGTGCATCGGAGGTTTAGACGGATGCGGCCGATGTAGCAGACTTCGTCAGATTCCCCCTCGTTTGAGGGGTTTTTGATTGTGGGGACGCTCTTCCCTGCAGGCGCAAGCCCCTGCAGTTAATTACGCTACCGCATCGCGGTAACAACTTTCTCCTTCTCCAGATGGTCGCTTCGTGTCGTGTGTGTTTATTTTATGTTTTGTTGCCCGTGGATTGTTTACGGAGACCGAGTTATGTCGTCGCCCGTAGGGCGTGGACTAGTCCAAATCCGTGTTTATCTTAGATTTGGGTTTGGGGGTCTGGTTTGAGGATACGTCAGCCATACTTGAGACTAAGATCAACTCAAACGTTTGTTAAGGATACGTTAGTCCGATTTGAGACTAAGATCAACTTAACAGGATCGTTTAGATCCGACAAAAGAGCGTTTGGGCTCCATTGTTCCAGTTTAGGGACATAGTGGTCCATCGTATATGTGGCCGTCGGGACCCGTCACCTCTCTGACGACGTTGAAGGATTACAACGACGGATGTCAGAGGAGTTCAGAGATGTACCCTCGAGCCAGAGTTAATTTGGGGGATTCATAGTCCAGTCTGTTTAAAGGTTTAAGGATACGTTAGCCATCTTTGAGGCTAAGATCAACTTAAACGGGACCGTTTAGATCCGACAAAAGAGCATGCGGGGCTCTATTGTTCTAGTTTAAGGACATTGCGGTCCGTGGGTAGTTTAAGGACATTGCGGTCCATAGGTAGTTTAAGGACATTGCGGTCCATGGGCAGTTTAAGGACATTGCGGTCCATTGTTAGTTTTAAGACATCTCGGTCGAGGTTAAGGACGTCATAGTCCATGGGTTTAAGGACTCCACAGTCCGGTATGTGCTCTGGATGCTTCACACGGGTTCACGGCCGTGCTAGGCGAGGACCAGGCTCCGCTCTGGGCGTTTTCCGCGGGGTCAAAGAGTGACGTTATCCATGTTCCACGTAACCAGGAATTTTACACTAGATGCTTCACACGGGTTCACTGCCGTGCTCGGCGAGGACTACGCTCCGCTCTGGGCGTTTTCCGCGGGGTCAAAGAGTGACGTTATCCACGTGACCAGGAATTTTGCATTAGACATGGGTTTAAGGACCCCATAGTCCATATCGATGTGTGGTCGTCGGGACCCGTCACCTCTTTGAAGACATTGAGGGATTACAATACCAAGTATCAAAGGAGTGAAGAGATGTACCCTAGAACCGGAATGGATTAAATAGTCCTTAGCCCAATTTGGGATCAAGACCCATTAATTGTATTATGAGCCCATTGGCCCAGTTAATCACAAATTGAGGACTTATGGCCATCTTGGGCTAAGTCCAATCAGGAGAGGCTTTGCCTCCATCCACTTGGCCAATTGGGCCAAAGCCTAGTGTTAAACACTACAGGGCAATCAGTGTTGAACACTGGGAATGAGATTGACAAATTAGTGTTTAGCACTAAAGATAATTGGTGTCAAACACCAGCAACAAGGCTTTCAAATTAGTGTTAAACACTAAGACATATCAGTATCAAGCATCGGCAACAGAGCTCTCAAATTAGTGTTAAACACTAAGGTAGTCAGTGTTGAACACTGCAAATAAAGTTCTTTGATTGGTATTGAACACTAAGGCCCAACAGTGTTTCAATACTGGATTCGAGAGTTCCAATTTAGTGTTAAACACTAAGGCAAAAGGGGTCACGTGGCAACACGTGAGAGCGCCCTCTCTCCATTCATTCTGCTGAGATCATCGCATCTTTCGGAACATCACGTGCCATCACGTAACGGGCATCCATATGCTTATGTGTTAGAGCTTCTGTCAAGGGTCACGTGGGTCATGTGGTGGACTGCCTCAAAGGGCTTTCTGTAGATCTTTTAGGGGGGTCACGTGGTGGCACGTGACCCTGCCTTCATGTATGTTGTTTAGGGGCTCTGTTAATCTTTTTTCAGGAATTAAATTCCTCGAGCTTTAAATTTCAGAGGAATTAAATTCCTACTTCCTTTTGAAGACTTATATTCTGGAGTAGAGTTGAACTCTGAATCTTCTGTAGGAATTAAATTCCTCGTATACGTGAAGAACTGAATAGGGTTGAACCCTAATAAAAGCTTTTTAAGGAATTAAACTTCCATTCCCTGTTAAATTATGATTAAGGGAATTAAATTCCCGTTGTTTCAACAGAACTAAGTTCTTAATTAGGGTTAAACCCTGTTTCTCTCTTTTCTGAAGGAATTAAATTCCCATAACACAGGGTCAAGCCCTACTTTTATCTTAAAGGAATTAAATTCCTATAGTTCTGTGAGAATTAAATTCTCATGTTTCCATTCCCTCTCTATGTTTTGGATCTGCATGGCAGGATCTCAACCCATTGAGAATTAAATTCTCAACCTAAAGGGGAGATGTGCACTTTGCAGATCCTCTATCAAAGAGAGAAGAAATATGTTCTTCTGTTTTTATATTATCAGAGTTAAACTCTGTTGAGAATTAAATTCTCCTTCTTTCAAAATGCCTTCCCTTTCTTACCTAGGGTTTTCTTTTTGCAGAAGCTCCAAATTCCTCCAAATGTCAAAGCTCTCTCCTTTTTTCTCCCTCTGCGTATATATTTTTTTTGTGTCTCTTGGCTCCTATTTATAGGAGAAGCAGCCGAATCAATTAGTTTTTTATGAATCTTTATTAAAAGATTTGATTTGCATCCATCATTCGTTTTTGACCTTTGGATTATTAGGTGAATTTTATTCACTATTGGATTTCAAATCCCCGGGATTCTCCTTTGTTATTTCGGTTAGATTTAAAGGGGAAATCTTTCCAAACTCGAGATTTTCCCATAGATAGATGGTATTCAATCATCTCTGAATCTTTAATTCGATCTGCTCCAGATAATCACTTTCCTTTGGGAAGATTTGATTCTCCTTCATAATTTAATTCTGTTAACAAAACGGGCTTTGAAAGCCGGTCACGTGTGACCACGTGACCCATGGTCACGTGTGGACACGTGACTCTCTTGGAACGAGCCTTCCTCTTTCTTTCTGCGCTTTGCTTTCTGTTCTCTGTTTAGCTGTCACGTGCCACCACGTGACAACTGGTCACGTGTGAGCACGTGACCTCTTCTGAAGCCTTTTTCTTGATTCGATCAGGGAACCGTTGTGTCTTTGCCGCTTGCATTTAAATGTCACGTGTCGACACGTGACCCTGGTCACGTGGGAATACGTGACTCTTTCTAAAGCCCCTTTTCTTCAATGTAGTCAGGAAACTGAACTTGCCTTGATGATGCGCTTAGGTGTCACGTGTCAACATGTGACCGCTGGTCACGTGTAAGCACGTGACCCTCTTCTGAAGCTTTTCCCAGAAGCTTTCCTGATTTTAAATCAGGAAACAGTGCTGGACCGAGATTAATGCGTGTATGTGATACCGTATTCTAATCTCGCGATTTGTGATATCGGTTGGTTATATGTGATATAGCCGGGTTACCGAATCAAGTGTTGATTCGATAAGTTGATATAATTAATATTAGTCGGTTATATGTGATATAGCCGGATTATTAAATCATGTGTTGATTTAATAATTTAATGTATAATTATATATTTGATATATTAATTTACATTAACTAATATTAGCTCACTTAAGAATTTCTTTTTCTCACTTGTGCACATTTAATATATATGTGATACATATTATCGTGTCATGCTTGTTGCTACATGCTACATGGGTGTATGAGACTCACACCATGCTTATGATAATTTAGGGTTTTGTTTATTTAAAGTAAATCAAAATTAGGTGGAAATTAGTCATGGTTGACGGTTAGTGGAAGCTTGTAGAACCCATTGACTTAGTCCACTAATTTTGTCTTACATTAGATATTTATTGACCCAACCATTGTCATTAGTCATGGTTAAGTCTCTACATGAGTTAATATATGATATTAACCCACCCATGGTTGCTATACTCACTTATTGATTCACCATTCCATTCTCCACTTCATCTTCTTCTTCATCTCTTGATAGCTCTCTAGGTTTTCAAGAGGTAAAGAAAACATGTGAGAAAAATTAATCTAAAATGAGCAAAATTCCTACTTCATCAACCTATACTAGACTATCCATTTAGTTTAGGTTGTTTGCTTCACTAATTCCTAATTACTGAAGAGGTAGCTTGAGCTAGTGTCTCCTCGACGTAGATCATCTTCGGCCTCGAAGACTTCAAGCAAGCTTGTTCATTTCGCCTTGTGGAGCCTAACTTGAGTCCGGGAGATTACTACTTAGAGCGAAGGGACTACTACACGGAGCTATTAAAGTGAAGGATCGATATACAAAGGTTGTATTTCTCATTCCTTTAGTGTAATGTTGATTACATGCATTGTTACTCATAATACTCTAGTTAGATCCTAGGTTACGGTTGTTTAGCGATCTAATTTTTTATGAAACGACATGTTTGATGCCTCGTGAAACCTTGTGGTCATGCTAAAATACCCTACATTACCGATTTACAGTTTTACGATATCCGTTCATATCCGTACTGATAATCGCATATCTAATTGCATGCCGGAACATCATGATATCATTATACTACTATATTTGTACAACGTGTTATCTAGTTTGCATCATACATAGTCATGGACGTATAAATGGTTATTACAGATAGACACATATGCATCCTGATATCAGTTTTGTTTACCGTGTTCCGATATTGATTACAGTTTCATAATGGGTATCTATTTGATACATATGCATCACATGACATGTCCATGACACACTACCTGACTTGTTACTTGGATCTTGTTAAAAATACCGACAATCCTGACTTGTTGTCCTGACGGACATAATTTGTTGTCTGCATAGACAAAACCTGTACCTGCTTGATCCTGCGTTGGCATTAGATTCATATCATAAATACTTGATTTAAACACATCGCCATGGGGGTAAGGGGAAATCAATAATGAAATCTGACTTGTAACTCAACAGTTCGATACTTATACTGATCGGTCTTTACAGGCTAGGCCAGCCCCGGAATGATGCTACTGACATCATTCATCTGTACATGTTACCTATTTACTGCATAGAAGCACGTCTCGGATTCAGCCCGAGAATCTTGACCGTGGTCCCGGGTACGCATGAGATACTATTGAGTTACATCGACGATTCCATTAAATTGATTTCAAAGATTTTAGAATAAATAACCTAGAAGCACAGTTTTAGAATACACATCACACACCACATACATACACATACCTCACTGTTTCATATCCATGTCATTTATTTATATTCATGATTACTTATATCGTTATATCATGGATTATCACTGTTATTTGATATTAAAACGCACTGACGTCTGGATTTTGCATGGCCCAGTTTCTCTACCTTTATTGCAGGCAAATCAAGAATACTTTAACAATCGAACCGAGCAGTGAGGAATTGAACGTGTATTTAGAGATGTTTAGTTTAGTTTATTTACGCAGTTTTATTTCTTTTGATGTGAGCCCATATTGGGACATGTTTCAAATGCTGTTTATTGGATTTGATTCGTTTCCGCTTATGCATTTTCTTGACTCTATTTACTGTGGCAAATGGACATGTACTTGATAGATTATATATTTTTTGTTCTTGATGTTAGTGTTTATGCCCTAGAAGGCCATTACTGTATCATACTAGCTTGTATATTACTTAATGGAAGCTTGGGATATTCACATGTATATAACAGTCTTACTAAACATGGTAGTATGCTACTTGGTTTTTCTATCTTAATATGTGAGTGTACGTATTGATAGAGCTCTTAGGATCTTGCTTGGCTACCAGCGTTGTGATGGCAGTCACACTAGTGGGGGCTGGGTAGTCTACAAGCACATCCTTATTCAGGTCCCTGGTCGTTGGATTATCGAGACAGAGCATCGATACTCCGGAGTAGACTAGTGTGTACGCTTCTCATCCCAGTTGGGGAGATGGTCTGTCCCACAGCCATCAGTACGTTGTACTGGAGATAGTATACAGGTGCTCGTTAGGTTACGGGTACACCGGACAGGACTCACAGGGAACTGTTGGTTGGTTTGATACCAGTCGTCAGTAAACAGTTCCCAGGTGACATGAGTACAGCGTAGTCCGCAGACTTGACACTGCTACTTCGCCTCGAGTGTGTCCCACTGTTCTTAGATTGCTACCCTACCACGGCTCTATGGAGTCGTGCAAACAGGTAGCAGTTGGGTGCAGTCCCGAGCACTTGGAGGCAGTGGCGGTTAGACAGGATTCGTCCCTCCCGGTATTGGGAGTAGATATCGTGCTGTGTCAGAGAGCCATTACGCAAAGTCCCTGGCCAGGGCAAGCGAGATTTGCTGGTAGGTTCCAGCAGTTTCTCAGGGTGTAATGGGCTTCACTCCGACACGACTTATACCGCTATTAGGGGACTGACGCTTGCCGCCCCCCTAGGCCCGATATGCGATAGTCATGGACGAACGGACCGGACTGTATGGAGATTGTCACATCAGACTCAGTAGGAGTTCGGATGGGTTTACTCATCGGCCTTCTTATCGACAACTACCTGGGGACCGTTACGTACAGCTAGTGCCGCTTGCGGTCTGTGGTTAAACCCACTGCCAGCGTAGTAGTCGAGTCTCTAGAGTCCCACACAGAGAGTTTCCTACTCCAGGCGAAACGATATAGAGGTTGCATGGTTTTGCGACAAAGGGTTCGGACGCATACGTGCGTTTACGCGCGTACGACTTTCGGACAGATTTTACCAGTCGGCTTTGGTTTAAGCCAGTTACTGGTATCCGGTTATTGGATTTATACAGTCTAAAGTTTTTCCGTATTTTTACGGATCGGAGGGGCGTTCTCGTAATTACTCGAGAAGCTTCTAGAAGATGTGACTAAGGAGGTTTGTTTTGGAAAGAGAGTGAGTCATAGTGGTGATTCATTCACTTCATTAATGCTCATTTATTGCTTAATGACTCATGTTAATGAATCATCACAAGATATTTTGTGAAGCATGCTTATTCATTTCCTTTATTGATTTATTGAAAAATGAGAATGCTTCATAATATTATGATACACTCTCTCTCTTCTCTCATTATCATATCACACATTCTCTCTCCTCAAGCTCTCATCTTCAAACCCTAATCCTTAATCCTCATGTGTTGAGATCAAATGATTAGTTAGACTAAACAATCCATAACCCTCACTCTATATCATCCTCTCATCTTTGATTAGCAATCAAAGTTGATTAGTTACCTCAAGTTAGAGGTTTAGCTTGGAGTTTCGCTCTCGGGTGGATCGTCTACTACCTAGAGAAGGCCGAGGAGAACCAAGGAGGACGTAAAGAAGAAGGACAGGTTCATTAGGTATAATCCCTAATCTCTTATGTAAAGAAACTCATAAGAATACGGTTTTTTAGAGTTTAGCTTCGATTCAAGCGGTTAGTCGATGTTCGTTGTTTAAACTTGATAGTTTTTTTTGTAAATTCCGCCTCCCCACAAGTACTGGGGTGTACTACATCGACTTACAGTGGTATCAGAGCCTCGCTAAACACTAAATAACTTAATCGCAAATTTGTACGAATTTCGAACGAAAAAACGAACCCGGAAAACCCTAGTTCTGTTAAGTTTCTGTCGAAGTGAAAATGAAGTCCTAAAATTTTTCTGATGTGTTCAGAGAGCTTGACATGAACACAGGAGAACACCCAAGAAATTCGAGCCAATGATTCGACCAAAGCGCCGCGGAAGGGCGGCGGATCCCACCGATCCGCCGCGCTTCCGCGGCCGAGTTGCCGAGTCATGGGCTCAATTTTTTTGGGTGGGTCCCCTGTGATATTTGGGGTTTTCTGGAATATTTAATTATTGCTCAGGTTACTGTTTAACAGAGCAGATTTTGGAGCAATTTTGAAGTTGTTTATTCGATCGAAAAATACAGTATTTGCGTATTGGATTATATCTGTGATTGTTTGATGTGTTCGTAAACCTCCCCCAACTGCTAGTATGTCGGTTGGCAGGGGGTTGCACATTTCTGAAATGGTTATATCTGTTTGTGCATATAAACTGTATTGGACTGTTGTGGTGTATAGCCGGGGTTAACAATGGTTTATTGATTTCTTCATTTGTTGTAAATGTAATTTGTTGTAATATTATTTTCGCGGGGCACTTCCAGGTTGCGGTTGTAGCCACCGTTGTATTATTTCATTTTACTGTTTTTGCTCCTAGGACTGACCCAAGGTGGGGTACACAGACTGCCGGGTGGGTAGTTTGCCGTACCCGTAGGGGTCGAGGGTGGGGTAAACGGCTATTCATCACAACTGTGTAATCTGTCTTTTCTTGCAGGCTCAAAAGAAATACAGATTGCTTGCAAATCCAATATTGTTTATCTGTGTTCTGGAATGAATATCATTGCGTCAGACGAATGTAAAATATCTATATTTATTATAGCTATTTAGACGTCACTTATGTTTTTCACCCGCGCTAGCCCAGCCCCCGCTCTGTCGTTAGTTAAGTAACCTAACGGGTGATGACGGGACCCCGTGGCGAATGCGGATGGCATAAGAGGACGTTATATTTTCGTTGTTTTCTGCAATGATAGGTTAATGATGGGACGCATTATCTATAATGCAAAGTAAAACAAACCAAAGTTTAAATCGTTGGAACAATTTAAAAGAAACCACTCGGTTATTTTTAAAACAGATATTTTTAAATGCGGAGATTTAACCACTCCTTTTAAAAGCTATCAGGTTCCTTCGGTTATATCAAGTTCACTACGTTCACGGTTTCGCCAAAACCAGTCGTAGCCCTCCGTCATTTCTTATGAATGGTCAGTAGTATTCAAGCTATGTTTGTTTGGCCCTTAGTCAAGACATAGTGTTTGGTAGCTGCTGGGGTATTCATTTGTTGCATAGATAGATGAGTTGGTTTGGGACAGTCGTATTACTTTGTTTGGCCCTTAGTCAAGAGTATACGGATGGGTTCAAATCAACAGGATAATGATGGGCAGAACTTGACATGTGACTTATGATTTGTTGGCCCTTAGTCAAGATCATAAGAGCATGGGGCAAAAATTTATATCGGGAATTTCTAAAGAAACTGAAATTTGCAAAGAGATGCATACCATTTGGAGTTTGATGAATGTTGGTAGGATTCCTTCAACATTATCATACGATGATATTTGGATCCCGATCCTACTGTGAGTATATGCTACTTATCAGGATATTCGTCGCTTAACGATCAATGCTATAAACTTAGTAGGTGTACAGAAAAGTGTCAGCGGGGTTACGCCCCCAGAGAAAAGAGGTTATTTAATTAAGGAACTTCGCGAAAGCGTTGGAAAACCTCCCTCGAAGTATCGACACCAGCCTGGCTGAACGGTTAAGCAAGTATTGTACGGTGAGAATAGTCTTGGCTAATTCTTCTTTTATGGTTTGAGGAAGGATTCGAGAAACAGTGGGAGCCATCCAGTTTAGATAAACTAAAAACCACTCTAAACTTGCAAGAGCATCATGCTAAAGAGTTTTCTTCTCTCTCTCCTAATTGCAGCGACCCTGAAAATGACTGGACTTAAGTTACTTTTAGAGAAAAATATACTGACGGGGCCAAACTATAAAGATTGGCTGCGGAATGTCAAGATGGCTTTGACCTATGACAAACTGGGGTACGTCCTCACCGCTACAGCACCTGCTGTCCTTGGTCCCAAATCCAGCAATGCGGATAAGGAAATCCGTAAAACCTGGGATTTAGATTGCGCGAGAGCCAAGTGCATCGTGCTTGCCTCGATGAACAATGAACATCAGAGGAGGCACGAGGATATGTCCCTAGATGGCATATTTCTCCATACAAAGGAACTTTATGGAGAGCAATCTCGTATAGCAAGATACGAGACCTCTAAGAAACTGTTTCGAGCGAGGTTGGCTGTCGGGTCATCAGTAGGTGAACATGTCCTACAGATGATCGGCTATATTGAAGAGCTCGCGGACCTTGGGACGACTTTGGATAATGAGCTCTATACAGACCTTGTTCTCCAGTCCCTTCCTCCCACCTACGCCCAGTTTATCCTCAACTTCAATCTTCAAGAAAAAGAAGTTGAACTTGCGGAACTCCTAAACATGTTAAGGAGTGCAGAGGGCACCTTGCAGAAGGCAAGGGAAACACCCGCTATGTTTGTTGGCGGTTCATCTTCTTCCGGGTCCAAGGCTAGGGCCAAAGGAAGGAAGAAGAAGGCCGCACCCAGACCTAGAGGAGGTGTTAGTAAGGTGGGAAAGAAGGGAAAGAAAAAGTTTACAGCACCGGTAGTTGGCCTGGATGAGTGCTTCCATTGTCACAGGAAAGGGCACTGGAAGAAGGATTGCAAGGCGTGGAACGCCAAGAACCAGGAACCGAAGCAAGCTGTGGCTTCGACTTCAGGTGTGTTTGTAATTGAGAATTGTCTGTCGATCAACTCTACTTCCTGGGTATTGGATACCGGGTCAGGATCTCATATTTGCAATTCATTGCAGGCACTGAGAAACCGTAGAGTGCTGAAGGAAGGTGATATGATCCTCAGGGTTGCTAACGGAGCTAGCGTGGGAGCTGCGTCCGTCGGGGATTATCACCTAGGATTGACGAGTGGACACATTTTGGTTTTACATAACTGTTATTTTGTGCCCAGCTTAACGTGTAATATCATATCAGTTTCCTTGTTATCAAATAAAGGTTATGATTTCACGTTTGTAAGAGATGTTGTCAACATCCACCTTAATCATGGTTTGATTGGGTCCGGTACTCTAAATAACGGCATATATGTGTTAAACCAACTCCAAATTTTCAATGTCCAGAACACACTAAAAAGAAAGTCTCCAGATTTAAATAAAGCTTTTTTATGGCATTGTAGACTGGGTCACATCAATGAGAGAAGGTTGACTAAGTTGCATAGAGAAGGATATTTGGACACGTTCGAATATCAAACTTATGACACTTGTCAATCTTGTCTCAAAGGAAAGATGACAAAGACTCCATTTACTGGACAAGGAGTAAGAGCGAGCGAGCTCTTAGGACTCATACACAGTGATGTATGTGGTCCAATGTCTACACATGCAAGAGGTGGTTATTCCTACTTCATTACTTTTACAGATGATTTCTCTAGGTATGGATATGTTTTCTTAATGAAGCATAAATCAGAGGCCTTTGAGAAATTCCTGGAATTTAAGAGTGAAGCGGAAAACCAAACAGGCAAAAGTATTAAGACACTAAGATCTGATCGAGGTGGAGAATACTTAAGTGCCGAGTTCCTAGGTTACCTAAAAGAGAAAGGAATTCTCTCTCAGCTTACTCCTCCGTACACTCCACAGCATAATGGTGTATCGGAGAGACGGAATCGAACCCTATTGGATATGGTACGATCCATGATGAGTAATGCTGAGTTACCGCGATCTTTCTGGGGTTATGCGCTAGAATCAGCGGCATATCTTTTGAACCAGGTTCCAACCAAGACTGTGCCTACCACACCATATCAGATGTGGAGTGGGAAGAAACCCTGTCTAAAACATTTTAGGACATGGGGGTGTCCAGCTTTTGTAAAAAAGCAGCATGTGGACAAGCTCGAGGCACGCTCAGTACTGTGTAAGCTTGTGGGATATCCAAAGAACTCCAAGGGATATTATTTCTATTACGCAGAGGAACAAAAGATTTTTGTTTCTCGTCATGCCCACTTCTTAGAAACTGAATTTTTAGAAAATCAGAAGAGTGGGAGCGAAATAGAACTGGAAGAAATTCCAGAACCACAAACTGCTACTGAAAGTTTGGTAGAACCAGAGGTTCAAGAAGAACAGAACATTCCCGCACCCCTCCGCAGGAGTAGTAGGCCGTCTCGTCCGCCTGAGAGATACTACGGTTTTCTCATAGATGGGGATAGAGAGGATTGCATCATAGATGATGATGAACCTACTGACTTCAGGCAGGCCATCCAGAGCGGCGACTCGGTACGATGGCTAGATGCAATGCGGACCGAAATGGAGTCCATGTACACCAACAAAGTATGGACTTTGGACTTTGCTCCAGATGGGGTAAAACCCATAGGATGCAAATGGATCTTCAAGAAAAAGATTGGTGTAGATGGACAGGTGGAAACCTATAAGGCTAGACTTGTTGCAAAGGGTTTTCGTCAAAGACCTGGTTTGGACTATGACGAAACTTTTTCTCCAGTGGCTATGCTCAAATCCATTCGGGTCCTTCTTGCTATTGCTGCCTTCCATGATTATGAAATCTGGCAGATGGACGTAAAGACGGCTTTTCTAAATGGAAATTTAGAAGAGAGCGTCTATATGGATCAGCCAGAGGGTTTCAATCAGAGTGGGAGCAGCGGGAAAGTGTGCAAGCTGCTTAAGTCTATTTATGGACTAAAGCAGGCATCGCGGAGTTGGAACATCTGTTTTGATGAGACAGTCAAAGAATATGACTTTATCAAAAATCCAGATGAACCGTGCATATATAGTAAAGTTGTGGCCAGAAGTGTCGTATTCCTCGTCTTGTACGTGGATGACATTCTATTGATAGGAAATGACATTCCTATGCTACAATCTGTCAAAGGATTCTTGTCACACAGGTTCTCCATGAAAGACCTGGGTGATGCCTCTTACATTCTGGGGATCCGGATCTATCGTGATAGATCCAAGAGGATGTTGGGACTTTCGCAGTCCAGGTATATCGACACTGTACTGAAAAGATTCAGTATGGAAGATTCTAAGCGCGGTAATCTACCGGCTTGTCACGGAATCACCCTCTCCAAAGAGATGTCTCCCAAGACTGATTTAGAAAGGGAACGCATGTCTATTATACCCTACGCTTCTGCGGTAGGCTCTATAATGTATGCGATGTTGTGTACCAGACCAGATGTAGCTTACGCACTAAGCGTGGTAAGCCGGTATCAGTCAGACCCAGGGGAGAAGCACTGGATAGCAGTAAAGAACATTCTCAAGTACCTGAGGAGGACTAAGGAGATGTTCTTGGTTTACGGCGGAAAAGACCTCAGGTTGGAGGCCTTTGCTGATTCCGGCTTCCAGAGTGATAAGGACGATTCCAAGTCCATGTCGGGTTATGTCTTTACCCTCAATGGAGGGGCGGTGTGCTGGAAGAGCTCCAAGCAGGACACCGTTGCTGACTCGACGATGGAAGCGGAGTATATAGCTGCTTGCGATGCCGCAAAAGAAGCAGTCTGGATGAAGAAGTTCCTAACAGAACTTCAGGTGGTTCCTACCATAGTTGATCCAATACCTCTGTATTGCGACAACAACGGAGCTATAGCTTTAGCGAAGGAACCAAGGTCCCATCAGAAGTCCAGACACATCTTGAGGCGGTATCACCTGATCAGGGAGATCATTGATCGTCAGGAGATCGAGGTTCGGAGAGTTGCTTCAGAAGAGAACATTGCTGATCCATTCACGAAGGCCCTTCCTCAGATTCAGTTCGAGAGGCTACTCGAGATCATTGGTCTGCGATATGCCAGTACATGGCCCTAGTGCAAGTGGGAGATTGTTAGTGTTTATGCCCTAGAAGGCCATTACTGTATCATACTAGCTTGTATATTACTTAATGGAAGCTTGGGATATTCACATGTATATAACAGTCTTACTAAACATGGTAGTATGCTACTTGGTTTTTCTATCTTAATATGTGAGTGTACGTATTGATAGAGCTCTTAGGATCTTGCTTGGCTACCAGCGTTGTGATGGCAGTCACACTAGTGGGGGCTGGGTAGTCTACAAGCACATCCTTATTCAGGTCCCTGGTCGTTGGATTATCGAGACAGAGCATCGATACTCCGGAGTAGACTAGTGTGTACGCTTCTCATCCCAGTTGGGGAGATGGTCTGTCCCACAGCCATCAGTACGTTGTACTGGAGATAGTATACAGGTGCTCGTTAGGTTACGGGTACACCGGACAGGACTCACAGGGAACTGTTGGTTGGTTTGATACCAGTCGTCAGTAAACAGTTCCCAGGTGACATGAGTACAGCGTAGTCCGCAGACTTGACACTGCTACTTCGCCTCGAGTGTGTCCCACTGTTCTTAGATTGCTACCCTACCACGGCTCTATGGAGTCGTGCAAACAGGTAGCAGTTGGGTGCAGTCCCGAGCACTTGGAGGCAGTGGCGGTTAGACAGGATTCGTCCCTCCCGGTATTGGGAGTAGATATCGTGCTGTGTCAGAGAGCCATTACGCAAAGTCCCTGGCCAGGGCAAGCGAGATTTGCTGGTAGGTTCCAGCAGTTTCTCAGGGTGTAATGGGCTTCACTCCGACACGACTTATACCGCTATTAGGGGACTGACGCTTGCCGCCCCCCTAGGCCCGATATGCGATAGTCATGGACGAACGGACCGGACTGTATGGAGATTGTCACATCAGACTCAGTAGGAGTTCGGATGGGTTTACTCATCGGCCTTCTTATCGACAACTACCTGGGGACCGTTACGTACAGCTAGTGCCGCTTGCGGTCTGTGGTTAAACCCACTGCCAGCGTAGTAGTCGAGTCTCTAGAGTCCCACACAGAGAGTTTCCTACTCCAGGCGAAACGATATAGAGGTTGCATGGTTTTGCGACAAAGGGTTCGGACGCATACGTGCGTTTACGCGCGTACGACTTTCGGACAGATTTTACCAGTCGGCTTTGGTTTAAGCCAGTTACTGGTATCCGGTTATTGGATTTATACAGTCTAAAGTTTTTCCGTATTTTTACGGATCGGAGGGGCGTTCTCGTAATTACTCGAGAAGCTTCTAGAAGATGTGACTAAGGAGGTTTGTTTTGGAAAGAGAGTGAGTCATAGTGGTGATTCATTCACTTCATTAATGCTCATTTATTGCTTAATGACTCATGTTAATGAATCATCACAAGATATTTTGTGAAGCATGCTTATTCATTTCCTTTATTGATTTATTGAAAAATGAGAATGCTTCATAATATTATGATACACTCTCTCTCTTCTCTCATTATCATATCACACATT
This sequence comes from Agapanthus africanus, assembly GCA_030015575.1. NCBI lineage: Eukaryota > Viridiplantae > Streptophyta > Magnoliopsida > Asparagales > Amaryllidaceae > Agapanthus > Agapanthus africanus. The sequence continues at coordinate 333,678,188 of JASDDO010000004.1, forward strand.
CTCTCTCCTCAAGCTCTCATCTTCAAACCCTAATCCTTAATCCTCATGTGTTGAGATCAAAGGATTAGTTAGACTAAACAATCCATAACCCTCACTCTATATCATCCTCTCATCTTTGATTAGCAATCAAAGTTGATTAGTTACCTCAAGTTAGAGGTTTAGCTTGGAGTTTCGCTCTCGGGTGGATCGTCTACTACCTAGAGAAGGCCGAGGAGAACCAAGGAGGACGTAAAGAAGAAGGACAGGTTCATTAGGTATAATCCCTAATCTCTTATGTAAAGAAACTCATAAGAATACGGTTTTTTAGAGTTTAGCTTCGATTCAAGCGGTTAGTCGATGTTCGTTGTTTAAACTTGATAGTTTTTTTTGTAAATTCCGCCTCCCCACAAGTACTGGGGTGTACTACATCGACTTACACTTGATATCGTATAGACAGTCGTAATGTGATTATGGAGGGATGATTCCTAGCCACAGGTAGCATGGTTGGCTATGTCACGTGCCGTAGTCTATGCATTTTGGGAAGTGGGATGTGACATCGTCGCCTCCGCCCTCGTTTTATTCTTCGACCTCCTACGACCTCCAGCGCTGCTTCCATCACCTCCAGCGCCGCCCTCTTCATCAACGTCGAGATCCTTCCCGGTTTTCTCGTTACCGTCGAAATCGTCAATAGGTTAGTTAATTTATTGATAAATTTAAAATTTTATTTTCGTAAATTGAATTTGGTGGGTAGGGCTTCAATTTAGGGATTTTGAATTGTGGCGGTGGCTGAGCTTTGGGAATGTAGGTGGCGGTAATGGTGGAAGGTGGCGACGGCGTCGGGTGCACTATATTCAGGTCTAGGGTTAGGGTTAATTAGGTAGAGGGTTAGGGTTATAGTTAAGGTAATTAGGGTTAATTAGGTCTAGGATTAGGGTTAAGATAATTAGGGTTAGAATTAAGGGTGATGGTTATGGTATGGGTATTTTAGTGTTAGTGTAAGTGTGTGTGTGATAATGTTGATGATGATATGTGTGTATTTGTGATAATGATGATGTTGATCTCTCATATTAAATAAGGACAAACCCGAATTTTAAACTTAACACTAGAACTTAATCCAAAATCTTAAACTTAACACTAGAACCAAATCCAAATCTTAAACTTGATTAAGAAAACCCTTAACTTTAAAAAACTTTACCCTAAACTAAAAACTTAAAACCCTTGAAATTTAAACGTAAACGTAAAACCAATTCAAGTTAAATCTTATAATTAGTGTATATATGATCGATGATAATATAAAATTTTCATATGCCCATCGATCGTCATATGCGAAAATCAAAGCGCGATTAGTCCCTATCTATCAGTTAATATACGTTCGATATTCGTCGTGATATAAAACTATACGAAGGTTGTTAAATATCGGATGGTATTGTTCGGTGCCAACAACCGTCGTGTATTGTATATGACGATAAGATTCAATCGTATGATAACCGATAGATTTGTCTAATTTGGACAAGTTAGGAATGTATAAAGCAAATACCTTCATTCACTTGTGTTTTCATTCATTTCGAGTTATTTCGTTGGTACTTTTTCTCTAGTTCTCCATGTATAAAGATAGATTAGATGTTCATTTCAATATTGTTTCACAATATTGAAATGATTATCTATTCTATTACAGTGTACTCGGAGAACAACGGGGAGGTGTTGCCGAAATTTACTCAAAACTGATGAAAGCACAAGCGAATGGGTGTCTGCTCTATACATTCTTAATGGGATATAAACCTTATACCCGACAGCGGAAACACACACATACAGCACGAATACACAACACACGAACACACAAAGCACATACATACTAACAACCCTACACCTAAGCGAAATCATAAATTGAAATACATATACACATAATACAACTCATACTTGGGTATCTTCAAACCTAACTTTATTAATCGATAATTTATCCTTTTCAATGAAAAACTTACCCCTACGGATTTTCCTCTTTGTCAATAACCATCTCGTTCTTAGATTTCTCAATATAATCACCATAAAAAAACCAAAATCCATAACTTACAATTTATATGTTATATAGTCTAATGTGGCCCATGAGTACATCAGAGATAAGGACTGGATGTACATGGATTGGCAATAATGTATGTAAACTAAATTTATCGCAGGAGTTGCTGCTTTCATTAAATTTGCACTCGCATATAATAAAATCGTGTTAGAGAAGATTCTCTGTCCGTGCAATAGATGTGGGAATAAGTTCTGGAAGAAAGTAAAAATTATAGAGTTTCACATTTTTAAACATGGTTTTACTAAATTTTATACAACTTGGCTATATTACGGGGAAGGACAAGAAGAAGACGGTAATGCGGCGGAAGAAGAAGGAGAAAACGGTAATGCGGCGGAAGAAGAAGAAGATGATAACTTCTTTCTAGGAGAAGAAATGGAAGATGTGGTAGAGGCTGCCGTACGTGATAGTAATCCTACCGAAGAAGACATTCCTTCCGGTCAAAGACCGCGTGCGGATAAGTATGAAAAGTTCATGAATGATGCTAGAAGACCAATTTATGAGAATACAAAGTATTCCACCCTATCATGGTTCATCCAACTTGTTGGATATGTATGCCCTAAAGGCCTTCATTGTATAGGATGCTAGGGATATGTATGTACAAGACAATCTAGCTCAATATGATAGTATACTATTTGGTTTTCCTTTATCTTAACATGTGATATGTTTTACTTGTTATTTCATATCTCTTATACATGTTGATAAAGTCCTTAGGATCCTTGCTTGACTACCAGTGTTATGATGGCAATCATACTTATGGGAGTTGGGTAGTCGATAAGCACATCCTTAAATGTCCCTAGTCGTGGGAGTATCGAGACTGAGCATTGATACTCCGGAGTAAACTAGTGTATACATTTCTAGACCCTGACGAGGGATGATGGTTGGTCCGCAGCCATTTGTATAATGCACCTAAGATTGTATACAGGTGCTCACTGGGGGTGAGTACACTGGACAGACTCGCCGAGAACTGGCTAGATGGTATTATACCTATCATCAGATAGCTGTTAGTTATGTATATGCCCTAGAGGCCATTGTTGTACATATGATGTATATTATGATGGATGCTTGGATATATACAGAGAGGACTTTCTTGCTCGTCATGATAGTATGCTATTTGGTTTCATTTTATCTTAACATGTTGACTTGTATTGGTTTACTGTCTTTCTCTCATATGTTGATAAAGCCCTTAGGATCTGTACTCAACTACTGGGATTATGATGAGATCATAATAGTGGGGCCACGGTAGTCGATGAGTACATCCTATAACTGTTCCTAGTCGAGGGTATATCGGGACAGGGCATCGATACACCAGAGTAGACTAGCGTATACGCATCTTGACCCATGTGATGGGCGATGGATGATCCCATATCCATCGGTGTTTGACATCAGAGATGGTGTACGGGTGCTCAGTGGAGACTGGGTACACTGGACAGACTCGCCGAGAACTCCCAGATGGTGATATACCACACGTCAGATGGCAGTTCTCCGGTGACACTGGTACAGGGTAGTCTGTAGATCCGAGATCGTCATAGAGTCTTGTGTGATTCCTACTGTGCTTTGATTTCTACCTTACCACGTCCAAGAGGGCGTGCAAAACGGTGGCTTTTGGGTACAGTCCCGAATCACATGGAGGCAATGAGCGATAGGAGGGGATTCGTCTCTCCCGGTTAGGGAGTTGATGTTGTGATGTGTTCGATTGGCTATAACTGGAAATCCCTGGCCAGAGCTGATATAGAGATATACTGGTAAGTGTTACCAGTAGTTTCTCGACCTGTTATGAGCCTCACATCGACACGACTTATCGGTTACTGGGGTTTGACGTATACCACCCCTAGACCTGATATGCGGCATATCAGACGAACAGACCGGACTGTACGGGAGTGTTACTGATCGGATTCATATGAGAACGGACAGGCTAGCTTGTTGATCTTCTGATTGCTCAATACCTGGGTGGCTGTTACGTTTAGCTGACCGCTTGCAGCTTGTGGGTGTTTGATATGATCATCACCTGCTACCGGCGTATTGACGATTCTTTAGAGTCCTACACAGAGGTTTCTTGGCTCAGGCAAAACGGAGTAGAGGCACATATGTGATATGTGCAGGACCGAGGATAATGCGATATGAGATACCGTATTATATTCTCGCGATATTTAGATATGAACCGGGACATCGGATCAAGTGTTGATTCGATGAATCGGTACATGATATATTAGTCGGTTATATACGATATAGCCGGATCGTCGGATTAAGTGTTGATTCGATGATTTAATGTATAATGATATATATGATATATTGTATTACATTATCTAATATTGGCTCGCTTTATTATTTCATTTTCTCACCGGATTAATACATTGATATATATGCGATATATGTTAAATGTATTATTTTCTTTTGTTGCAAATATATATTATATATGTGATATATATTATTGTGACATGATATTAATTATTATGAAACATGTTTAAGGATGATAAAAAGAGATTAGGGTTTGATTAGGGTTAGCTCCTTCTTGATTATTCTAGAAGGATTTCCTTTTGTCTTGATTAAGATATTATGGTTGATACTTATCCTTAACCTAACCAAGCCCTAGCTCTAGTTTATTCTCTACAAAGGTTAAGCCTATCATCCTTGACCATGGTTCCATATCAATCATATATTCTTATCTACTATTCATCACAAAAGGAATTATCTTATTATTCTTCATCTTCTTCTCTCTTGAGTTTTTGAGAGAGCTTACTTGTGATGTCTTTTGTGATGATTTCTTGTGAGAAAATGATATAAAAAGAAAGCATAAACACTACTCCATCATCCGCATCTAATCTAGCCCATTAGATTAGGGTGTTCACCTCATTAGAGTGAGAGAGCTTGAGCTATTGCAACTTTGACGTAGATCATCGGAGAAAAGGAATACGACAAGCTTTCATGGATCGTTCGAGTCGTGGAGCCTCTCTTGAGTCCGGGAGATCATGGATCGCGGTGAAGGGACTTCTACTCGGTTCTTGTGAAGCGAAGGAGCGGACTACAAAGGTTGTAATCCCTCACACATAGCTTTAAAGATGTTATCTTGCATGTTAAACCCTAATAATCTAGCAAAGATCCCGGCTTTGGGTTGTTCGGCACATCTAAAATTTTATTCGGGCATGTTTGATGCTTTATGACCTTCACAAGAGTGCCTAGGAACCCTACAATAGCAGTTCTCAGGTGACATGAGTATAGATAGTCTGTCGAACTGAGGTCATCATTTGTCTCGTGTGAGTTCCCACTGTGCTTTGATTACTACCCTACCACGGCTCTACTAAGTCGTGCAAACAGGTTTTAGTTGGGTACAATCCCGAGCCACATGGAGGCAGTGAGCGATTGTTGGGGATTCGTCTCTCCCGGTTTAGGGAGTCGATGTCGCGTTGTGTTCTGTTGGCCAACACCATAAGTCCCTGGCCAGGGCGGATTGAGAATTACTGATCGTTAGATCGGTAGATTCTCAAATGGTCTTGAGCCATATCGGCACGACTTGTTAGGTTATTAAGAGTCTGACATTTTCCACCCCCTAAACCCGGCATGCGATACTCTCCGAAGAACAGACCGGACTGTACGAATATTGTCACGGACAGGCTCAGTAGGAGTTCGGACAAGTTTGCTCGTCGGCCTTCTTTTCAACAGGTACCTGGGTAGCCGTTACGTACAGCTAGTGCTACTGACGTGCTTGTGGTTAAACCCACTGCCAGCACACTGTCGAGTCTTTAGAGTCCCACACAGAGGGTTTTCCTGGTTCAGGAGAAATGATGTAGAGGCCGTATGGTTTTACGTGCAGGGTTTCGATCATATACATGTACTAGCTACACGTATTTTTGATCGGACGGATAATACTAGTGGGCTTAGGATTAAGCCGCATTCTAGTATTATAATATTGGATTATTTTCATCTCTTGGTATTCGTGGTACTAATACGGGTGTGTATATACGGTTAGGGGTATTCTTGTATTTTCACAAGAGTGCTTCTAGTAGAAGACATCTCATTTGTGATTAATCCATTTATTCAAATGGATAATGAGGTGGAGAAATGAGGTGTTATTAGAGCATGGTTGAAGCATGACTACTTTGATGACTCATTCAATTTGGATGACTATTGAAGCATAGTTGTATTATTGCTATTATTATTATTCAAAAGATATGTTTCATAGTTATCAACTCTTAGCCATTCTTCATCTCATTCTTCACTTCAACACTCTCTTTCCTCCTATGCTCTCTTCTTCTTCCTCAAACCCTAAACACTCTCATGAGTTGAGAAATCTAGGATTATAGAGAAAAATTAATCCAATAAACATTCGCTACATCTCCTAAGCTACCTAGATTAGCAAACTAGGTACTTTAGTTACCTTATCTAGAGGTTAGAACTTGAACCATAGACTCTCGGGTGGATCTTCTTTGACACGAGGAGGCCAATAACTAAGCTCGATCTGTACAAATGAGGAGCTTAAGAAGAGGATAAGATGACCTGAAGGACTTGGACATGAAGGTATAAATCACTTCATAGTAGATTAGAACCTTCGTTATATTTTCTAGCTAGTGCTTATGGTCGATCTTGGAAGTTTAGTCGATGTTGCTTGCAATAAAATTATTTTTTGTTAATTCCGCCTCTCTACAAACCCTGTAGAGTGTGTGACATTGAGTTACATGGTATCAAATCTACTCCATAAGCCTTAAATAGCTCATAGCGATGTTTGAAATCCGCCGTTTTTGTCGCGCATGAACTGCTGACAAAAACAGTCCCTAAAAATGAAATTTTGAGATGTTTGCACACCCCGCGGGCTCATGATTTGGACCGAGAAGCCGTAGGTAAAGCATAGGCACCCTGGAGATACCCCGAGGAGGACCAATGGCCGGTCCCACCTCCCAAGACTACTAAAAGGCGGCTTTGGGGGGGTGACCCGAGAGCACCCGATTGGGGTGCTCTCGGGTCTTCCTGCCTTTGGGGGACACCTCGTGGTGGCCTCTGGGGGTGGGTAACCCCCCGAGGCCCTCAGATCGACAGTTAATTTTAGCTCCTTTGCCTCCATGAAGATTCGACAGGTTTCGAGTTCATTTCGACTCCCGTATTGGATTAAAACGAATTTTTTGGTGACTTTAGTGGACAGTTTTTTAAGTCTTGAAAAATTAGTTTCATTCGCTAATTGTGCGCAGAATTCTAACGTCGTGGTTTTCTTTACTTGATTTATTGATGTGTATATGTGTTCATAAATATCTTCTAATCACTATACGTCGATTAGAAGGGGTTGCACATATCTTGTGATGTAAAGATGTGAATGGTTTCATGGATCGTCGTGTGAATGGCCTGGTGTGAATCTAGATGTGAGATGTGAGTGGATTCTTTGTAATTCATGTAATAATTCATGTATATTCTTTTATTGGGGCACATTCGGGTTGAGGATGTAGTCACCAACTGTATAATACTTTTCATTTTCGCATCTAGGTTCGACTCACGGAGGAGTGTACAAGCTACCAGGTTCTAGGTATCAGTGGGTGGCCATCTCGAGGAGTCGAGACTCGGGTCACCCAATTCTAGAATTGACGGGTAGCTTGCCACACTCATAGGGGTCTAGGATGATTCACACTCAACTATTCACACGACCGTGAAGGACTGTGTTTCATAGGTGGCTCATTGAAATGCAAATGTTCCTAGTTGATCCATTTTTCCATTCTCTGTGATGCTTATATCTTCCTGTGTTTCTTATCATGCCTATGATGGATATATATATTTATGTATAAATAAATGTTGTATATGTTTTTCATCGGCGCTAGTCCTGCCCCCGCTTTTCCGTTAGTTAATTAACCTAACGGTGCATGACGGTGCCCCGTGGCGAATGCAGATGGCATATACGTACATTCTATTTTTATTTTTTTGTGGTGTGATAAGGTTAATTGATGGGACCGTATTAATCTCACTTAATGCAAACTAATAAACCTAATATCTAACGTCGTTGGAACAGTTGCGAAACCACTCGGTTTTCTTCAAAAACAACTTTTAAAAGCGGAGCTTAAACCACTCCTTTTCAAAAATTATCCGGTTCCTTCGACTATATCAAGTTCATTACTTTAATGGTTATCGCCAAAACCATCTGTAGCCCTCCTTCATTTCAGATAGGTATCTACTAGTATTCATGCTATGTGTTTTGACCTTCGCCAAGGCATAGTGTTTAGTCGCTAGTGGGTGCTTATTTGTAGCATAGATAGATACATTAATTTAGGACAGGCGTACAGCTGTTTTAGCCTTCGTCAAGAGCTTGTACGAATGAGTCTAGATTAATCTGGATAATGGCGGGTTGAACTTAACTTGCGAATTAGCTAATCAAGAAGCCTACCAAAACTACCACACTCTAGAAGGTATGCAACACTAGCAAGTTTCCTGTATGTTTGAAACTCCCGATGTGGATTTTGCCCTAAGCACTTATAACCATGACGAAGGCCAAAACAACTCATAGTATAGTTCTTGGAAATAAGGAGGCCGATAACCAAGCTCGATCCATACAAACGAGAAGCTTAAGAAGAGGATAAGAAGTCCCGAAGGACTTGGACACGAAGGTATAAATCACTTCATAGTATAGTAGAACCTTTGTTAGATTTGCTAGTTAGGGCTTATTGTCGATCTTGGAAGTTTAGTCGATATTGCTTGCAATAAAATTATTTTTTGTTAATTCCACCTCTCTACAATCCCTGTAGAATGTGCGACATCGACTTACACAACTTTTCCAGATTAAGTGCCTAAATGGATGGAGCAATAAGCCATTCACGATACTTCTGAAGATCCTGAAAGATTCTATGCCCTCGAGAAATAACATGCCCGAGAGCTGGTATGAAGCCCAGAAGATGATGTCTGATTTGGGTCTGAACTATGAGAAAATTCATGTATGTCCTAAAGATTGCGTGATATACCGGAAAAAGAATTCAGATTTGAAAGAGTGTCCAACATGCGAGATGCAAGGTATAAGATGAAAAAATCTAATAAGAAGCCCGATATACCTGTCAAGATCTTACGATACTTTGCTATAACACAGAAGCTGCAGAGGATATTCAGTTGCAAGAAAACAGTCGCGGCAATGATTTGGTATCACCGTACTGCTCTAAGCGAAGATGGATAAATGAGTCATCTAAGAGATTCACCGGCATGGAAGGATTTCAATAGGAGGCACTAAACATTTAGTAGTGATTCTCATAATGTCAGGCTCGGATTGGCCAGTGATGACTTCTACGCATTCAACTATATGGCTAGAAGCTACAACACATGGCCCATTGTAATGATGGTTTATAATCTGTCACTTTGGTCGGCTATGGATCAATCCTATTTTATGATGCCTCTTCTTATTGACGGACCAAACTCACCGGGAAACAATATCGACGTCTATCTCCAACCTCTGATCGATGAGTTAAAATCTTTATTCATTGATGGTGTAGAGACTTGTTCATATCAGATTTTTGCATTATTATATTCCCCATTCTTAATCGTATTGCAAATAACTAGGTGCTTTTGATCCAGTCTGCTAAATAGTTGCAGGTTACAGGTTCTCGGAACAATACAGTGAAAATGGTGAAAAAACGCTACAAAAGTGAGACTACGACCAACAAATAGAAGAATCTTTATGATGCCGCCTACAGTTTAAGGAACAAATGAAGATCAATGAACAGTTCGATTGCACAAAGTACGAAGGCAGCACAAGATTCAAGACTTCAACACGAAGCGAACGGTAAAAGTCCACAATATTCTGCACTGTGGAAATCTGGAAGAAACTAGAAAAGATTCTGAAGAACCAAGTGAAGAAAACAGAAGAAAAAGGCAACACAAAACAACCTTGGAAAATTAAGACAGAGAACCCACTATATGGCCGCGGAACGTGGCCAAACAAGGCTTATGGCCGTGGATCCGCGGCCGTGCTGTACACGTGTCGGCGCGTGTCGGTGGAGTCGATGCATTGATATGGTTTTCTTAGGGTAGTTTAGTAATTCTAGATGTGGATCAGATGTAAACCCTAGAGTTTCTATTATCTATAAATAGGAAGCCTACAGCTCTTTTTGGAGCATGCCTCTTTTTAATTCTAGATGAGAAATTTTCAATTCCTTGTAATCGTCAAAGAGTGCATCAATATAAAGTAAGTTTTTTTATCTTGAATTTCTTATCTGCAATTTTATTTCTCTGCAATTTTTATCTGCCGTAGTTATTTTCCGTAAGTTAATTAGGCTATTAAAAGAAAATCACAAAAATGAATTCCATTGTTAATTCCCTAATGAGTGAGTAGTTCCTCACTTGTTAGGGTTAGGATTGGGTCGGTTTGAGAGATGGAAATCTCTCACTCCTTTCTTGCCCGTCCAATATTTTAAAGTAGGACTCTATGCAAATGAAACACACACCGCTCACTACGGCACCCTATCCTACGAGATAGCGGTGATTCCCTAGTTAGACCGGTTGTGGTTGATTTCCATAGAGCTTAGGGATAAGAATTAAGAAAGGAAGGAAAAGGGTCAAAAGGAAGAAACGAAGTTTCTTTCTGATCACACTAATCCCCTTTGTTAATTATTACCTTAACATCTAAGATCTTAATTATGGCAAAGAAAGCGGTGAGTAGAATTAACTTTCCAAATTAACCTAATCCTAACCCTAGCAAGGTTTTAATCCAAATCAAATTTAACCTCAGTTTTTATAAAAAATCAAAACCTACCACAAATAAGAATTGACTCGTTAGAACAACTAGAAAAGAACACGTTTTTCCTGTGGACCGACCCGTACTCAACCGGCTAGCTACCAAGCGACACCGTTTTGATTACGGTTAATTCTTTGATTTCAAAACGCACGCACGCAAAATCTCTACAATCAAATGGCGCCGTTGCCGGGGATAACGGTAGTTATTTTCTTTTTTTAATTTCGGGTTAATTAAAAATTAAAAAAATCATAAAAAATAAAAATTTAAAACAAAAAAATTATCATCTTGTTATTTTTTGAAGGGTTTTTGTGCGAATTGTGCAGGATCGGAAAGACGAACAGATTCAGATCTGGAAAAATCCAGTGAACAAAATAGTAAACAGCAGATCTGAACATACAGAGGAGAGCCACAACAGACAACAGAAAACTTTTGGAGGCTTGAACAGACTCTTCGACCGCTGAACCGCCGCACTTGCGTGCTTTTGACAGCGGATCCGCCGCGTGTTGGTGACGTCAGCAAATGGAAACTTCTCTGTAAGTTTTTTTCCTCTTTCTGTCCTCTGAAATCCTCTGAAATATTTTCCTGCACGGTTCTTTGCGCAAAACTTCTCCCCCTTCTCCAATAAATTAATTTTGTGCAGAATTCTTTGCGCCGCAAATAAAAAAAAATTTGCCAAGTGTTTTGGATTTTTGTGTGTTTACTGCTTTGCATTTTTTAAAACGGACTTTTAAGGGGCTATAACACCAATCCAGATTGGGTGGGGATTTCATTACCCTTCCCAGGACCCCAAAATTCACAAAAAGCATTTGCATCAACCTTCGAGTTAATTAAAAAATATTAGACTCAGCCAATAAGGACTGTCGTACTCATTAGGACAAAGGAAAGGTTGTAGGCATCGGTCGTTTATCTAAACCTGACTTTGTAGTGCTTAGGCTAGACAAGTGGGAAATGTAATTTTAAAAGGCCCGTCTCTCGGCGATTCGTGAGCGGATCCCTCCTTTCTTTACTTGTGCTTACCTGGTCACAATTGGCGGTGAAGAGGCGATTTGAGGATCTCACAACTTGCCCTTTGGAACAGTTAGGAGCAGTCTAGTTGACTTAGAAGACCCTACCTCTAGGCTTGATTGTGCATATTGTGATTGCTTGAAAGTGTGTCTAAGCTCCTTATAAAAATCATTTGCAAAAACTCCTTATAAAAAAATAAAAAAAAAACCACAAAACAAAATTTTTACAAAAACTTGCCATTTTGTCGCTAGAAATCCATTACACCCCACATTCTCTCATTGACGTTTTCTTACCCACACCTTCTGTTTTTACCTTTTGACTACACTACACCTCGTTAGTGTATGTCCAGTTTGACTAGGGACACTAGCGCCCATTTAGTCCGTATCTCGTTAGTGCCTACTGACGACGCGTTCGACTCCGAAGTCGAAATTCCCTCCACTTCTTTACCTTCATCTTCAAATTCATCATCTTCTAAGGAGATGTCGGAATTCAATCCTAACAACCCCTTACCTACGGGACTGATTCCACCTCAACTGGGTGCGAATAACCCACCACACCCTCCTGTCGAAGCGCCCCAACGAATCACGCTCCAGGATCTTTTCTATCCCATCCGCACCGCACTCCCCACTTGTTTTTCACTTCTACCGGCTAATGAGGATAACTTCGAAATTAAAACCCACTTCATCAATATGTTGCCCAAATTTCACGGACTGGAATCCGAAGATGCCTACATCTTCATTAACAAATTCCAGAATGTTTGCGCAATGATGAAGACTACACAACTTTCTGATGATGTTATAAGGCTACGTGTCATTCCATTCACTTTATGTGACTTAGCTGAAAAATGGTTATATAATACAGAATCACACTCCATAAAAAATTGAGAAGAGTTTGTTAAGGCTTTTCTAAAAAAGTTTTACCTACACCACAAGACCGCGAGAATTCGCAATGAAATTATTCAATTTTCCTAGCTTCCTTCCGAACCTTTTTGGAAGTGTTTCGAAAGATTTAAGGACCTTCTTGTTCAGTGCCCTCACCACGGTATCGAGAATTGGTAACTTTGCTAAAATTTATACGAAGGACTGAACCCAACAACTAAGCAGTTGTTGGAAACCATTTGTCAAGGTCACTTTCTTACAAAATCAAGCGAGGAAGCTTGGCAATTTCTCGATGATCTTGCTGGACAAACACTTCAGTGGGAAAGCACTAAGACCACTTCATCTACTTCATCAGGTCAGTCTAGGACAGGCATACATCAACTTGATATGTCAATTGCAATGAAGGCCGAAATGGCTGCACTCACGAAAAAACTAGAAGCAATTGAGAGCAAATTCTCATCGCCTTCTCCTGCCCCAGCTTTACCCCCACACACTATTTGTGCTTGTTGTTCGGATCCGTCCTATTTAATCGAAGAGTGTCCTTACAACCCACCTGTTCAAGGACAAGATCAAGTCAATGCTGCCTTTCAGCAAAGACAAAGAAATGATCCATACTCTTCAACTTATAATCCTGGTTGGAGGAGCCACTCAAATTTTGCTTGGAATCAAAATCAACAACAATTCCAAGGCAATAACAATTTTCAAAGGCCTCCTCCACAACAACAAGCCCCTCAACAAACTCAATATCAGCAACCTTTCCAACCCCAACCTTACCAGAACCAAATGAACAATTTTGTACCAAACAACTCTTATCCTCAAAACAATTTTGTTCAGCCGAATAACGATAAGGTTTCCTCGCTAGAACGAAGTCTGGATGCGTTTTTAAAACAATCTACACAATCCTCAGCCATCATTCAATCGTCCATTTAGTTTTTGGTGCAACACACTGCTTCACATGATCAGAGCATCAAAATAATAGAAGCCCAAATTGCACAACTGAATGCTGCGTTAAGAGAGCGAGAGAAGGGGAAACTTCCATCTCAACCACTGCCAAATCCCGGTCACACACAAAATACATATGTTGCTCATGAACAACAAAATCATAATGTGAGTGCCGTGACTACATTGAGATCTGGAAAGGTAATGCACAACAACGTTGGTAATAATGATGACACCCTGGCCGCCGCTTCTTCTTCTTCTTCTTCCTCATCTTCTTCATCTTCTTCAGAGCCTGTTCTTCATTCTTCACAAGGCTCTACTTCTTCTAATTCGAACGGACCCACATCTCACTCCACGATAACACCAACACTGGGATCCGTTCCAACTCCGCAATCTACTCCACAAACATTGGACTCAACAAATTTTCAAAATATTCCATTTCCAAACAGGTTGAGATCCAATAAACCTACTCCACAAATGGAGAAGATTATGGAGTTATTCAAACAGGTTAGCATCAACATACCTCTCTTGGATGCAATCCAACAAGTCCCTTCTTACGCTAAAATCTTAAAGGACTTATGCACCAAGAAGAGGAAATCGTAGGTACCTAAGAAAATTTTTGTGGCTAGTGCAGTAAGTGATGCTCTTACACAACCTTTACCCCAAAAATGTAAGGACCCTGGCTTTCCTACAATTTCAATAACAATTAGGGATAAGAACATCAATCGCGCACTTTTAGATCTTGGTGCCAGTGTTAATTTGCTTCCCTATTCAGTATATGAACAATTAGGCGTTGATGAGCTTAAACCCACCCATTGTACTCTCCAAATGGCCGACCGATCCATCACCCATCCTAGGGGTGAGTTAGAGGATGTGTTAATTAAAGTAGGGGACTTCATTTTCCCCGTTGATTTCATTGTTATGGACACACAGCCTGTAGCTAACCCCCGGAGTCAAATTCCGGTGATACTTGGTCGACCATTCCTTGCGACTTCTAATGCGGTGATCAATTGTCAAAATGGTTCGATGAACCTATCTTTTGGAAACATGACAATTAAACTCAACATTTTTAAGTTGGGGAATCAGCCCTCCGAGCCTAATGCTAATATACTTGATGTTTGCTCGATCCAAGAGATCACTCAGGAGGATTGTGAGCTCGAAAAATTCTTGTTCGATCACAGCAGTTTTGACGCCAATAGTGCGTTCCTCCTTCAATCTGACACAGTTTTCACACCCGATAACGATTATGAGTGTTTCACTTTTTCGGACGATTTTGAAGAATCACCACCCGAGTTTGAGTCCTTTGAATTTTCGGATGAGTTAGCTGAACCATCCGGCTCGGTTGCTTACACTCGCTTCGAACCATTGTTGGAATCCTTCGAGTTCGAGACAGTTTCACCAATTTTACCTTCAATTGTTTCACCTCCAAAACTCGAACTCAATCTATTGCCGTCTCACCTTAAATACGATTACTTAGTTGAGAATGAGACCCTTCCTGTTATCATTTCGGCCTCTCTAGCCCTCGAGCAAGAGAAAGCCCTTTTAATGGTCTTACAAAATAATCGGCAAGCTTTTGGCTGGACTATGGAGGACATCAAGGGGATTAGTCCCCTCATAGTTGAACATCATATACATATGATGGATGATGCCAAGCCAGTTAGGGATCCACAGAGACGCCTCAACCCCACAATGAAGGAGGCTGTTAAAAAGGAGATTGTAAAATGTCTAGATAGTGGTATCATTTACTCTATCTCTGATAGCCTGTGGGTTAGCCCCATTCACGTTGTCTCAAAGAAATCGGGCATAACGGTCATAACTAATGAGGCGAATGAGTTAATAGCTACTCGCACCCAAACTGGGTGGCGAGTTTGCATCGATTATAGAAAACTCAACGCCGCAACACGGAAAGACCACTTTCCATTACCTTTTATTGACCAAATGCTAGAACGATTGGCTGGGCGTGAATGTTACTTCTTCTTGGATGGCTACTCCGGCTATAATCAAGTTCCCATCGCCTAAAAGGACCAAGAAAATACCACATTTACTTGTCCTTTTGGTACATTCGCTTACCGTCGCATGCCCTTTGGGTTATGCAATGCACCCGCTACTTTCCAGTTGTGTATGATGGGCATCTTTTCAGACATGGTGGAAAAATTCTTGGAGATTTTTATGGATGATTTCTCCATTTTCGGCGACTCCTTTGATGAGTGTCTGCTACATTTAGACGCAGTTCTTACCCGTTGTACGGATAAGAAGCTCATTTTAAATTGGGAGAAATGCCACTTTATGGTACGAGAGGGTATTGTCTTAGGACATATCATCTCGCAAAATGGCATTGAGGTTGATAAAGCTAAGATTGAAGTCATTTCCAATCTTCCTCTTCCCAAGTGCGCCAAAGACATCCGAGCCTTCCTTGGCCATGCCGGTTTCTATAGATGGTTCATCAAGGATTTTAGCAAGATAGGTAGACCATTGACTCTTTTGTTGGCCAAGGACACCACGTTTGATTTTGACTCAACCTGCATGAAGTCGTTCGAGTCGTTGAAACACTCACTTATTTCCGCGCCCATTCTTTCATCTCCCGACTGGATGCATCCATTTGAAATTATGTGCGATACATATGATTTCTCCATTGGTGTTGTCCTTGGCAGCATATAAATAAGATGCCGCACGTAATTTATTATGCTAGCCGAACATTAAACGAGGCCCAATTGAATTACACAACAACTGAAAAAGAATTCTTAGCTGTTGTGTTTGCACTAGAAAAATTAAGGCCATGTTTAATCGACTCTCCAGTCATCGTTTACACGGACCACTCAGCTCTTCGCCATCTTTTTGCGAAGAAGGATGCTAAATCTTGGCTTATACGTTGGATTCTCTTGCTATAAGAGTTTGACCTTGTCATAAGAGACAAGAGAGGATGTGAAAATGTAGTCCCCGACCACCTTTCACGACTCCCTTCTTCGCCTACACTTCAAATTCCTATTAAAGACGTTTTTCCAGATGAGCAGCTCTTAACTGTGTCAAGCGAACCTTGGTTCGCTGATATCGTAAATTATTTGGCCACCGGACTGATACCAAACGATTGGTCGAATCAGGACAGACTCCGATTCCTGTCCCAAGTAAAACATTTTTACTGGGATGAACCGTATCTCTTCAAATACTATTCCGACCAAATCATTCGTCGGTGTGTCCCCGACAACGATTTTAAGAGCGTGCTGTCATTCTGCCACGACCAAGCGTGTGGCGGGCATTTTGGCCCCAAAAAGACAGCAGAAAAAATCTTGCAGTGTGGCTTCTACTGGCCACGACTTTTTAAAGACGCATACGAATACTGCAAGATATGCTTCCGGTGCCAACACTTGGGCCGGATATCTCGGAGAAATGAAATGCCGCTCCAACCAATTTTGGTTGTTGAAATTTTTGATGTTTGGAGGATAGACTTTATGGGACCATTTCCCAACTCTTTTGGGAACATGTATATTCTACTTGCTGTTGACTATGTTTCAAAATGGGTCGAGACTGTGCCCAGCCGAACTAATGACAACAAGGTTGTCGTTAGATTTCTCAAAGAAAACATTTTTTCGCGGTTTGGGCATCCTCGCACGATTATCAGTGATAATGGATCTCACTTTTGTAATAGGACTTTCGTGTCCTTAATGCGAAAATACTCCATTACTCACAAGCTGTCAACGCCCTATCATCCCCAAACTTGTGGGCAAGCCGAGATTTCGAATCGGCAGATTAAACAGATATTAGAGAAAACGGTTTCCAAAAACCGTAAAGATTGGTCATCAAAACTGATTGATGCACTTTGGGCATTCCGTACTTCTTATAAGACCGATCTTGGCATGTCTCCATACAGGCTTGTTTATGGAAAGGCTTGCCACCTTTCAGTTGAAATAAAGCATAAGGCATTTTGGGCAATTAAAGAGTTGAACCTATCTTTGGGAGATGCGGGCAGCAATAGAAAGCTGCAGATGAACGTATTAGACGAGCTGCGGGATGAGGCCTATGAGAACGCAGTAGTTGTTAAAAACCGAACGAAGGTGTTCCACGATAAACACCTTACGCGCAAGACTTTCAAACCTGGTCAACAGGTTTTACTTTACGACACTCGGTTACATTTCCATCCCGGCAAGCTCAGATCTCGATGGAAAGGGCTATTTTTGATACGCACCGTATATCCGCACGGTGCGGTCGATTTAGAAAACCCGGAGGATGGTTCACTGTTTAAAGTGAACGGACATCGACTTAAATCGTTCCTAACCGCGGACCCTTCGGAGGAGCTCCTGTTTTTACAGGAGCCGATCTACATTGACTTATTTTCCTCCATCTACCCCTAAATTTTCGATCATCTAGCCAAAACACCGTTTCAAACAAGTTTGGGGGTATGTATCATTTGTAATTATATAAAAACAAAATAACATAAAAAAAATGGAAAATAAATTTTTTTTAGGTATTTTTGTAAATTTCCAGATAAAATAAAAATAAAAATTTTATCTGCAAATAATTTCCTCTCTTCAAGAGGGGCTTTTAACAAAAAACCAACACACTCCCCCTATAAATAACACCCTACCCCTCTCAGTCTTTTACCAAACCCTACTGAAAACCCTAGCCGCCGCGCAAGTTTTTGCAGTGCGATCGCCCCTAGCCGCCGCGCATCCGCCGCCGAACCCGCTCCTGTGCCGCGCTTCAGCCGCTATCCTGTGTCTTCGCTCTCTGAAAATTTCAGAGGTGGTTCGATCTCTAAACTCCTCTCTGTTAAATATTTTTTTAGATCTGTGAAATTTCTGTGATAGCACCAAATATGCAGTTAGAACGTGATTTCTCACAAATCTTTTCACACACGATATATGGGAGTTATTTTGCTGATGAAATCACACGAAGGGGGTGGAAATTTTTAATCTATAATCATCCCAATGCTTACGCCCTTACAGATCTAGTTACTCGTTTTTACAAGTGCATGGAAGAAGGCTGCCTTGCACAATACGGTTTTATCAAACTACTTTGGGGCGATAGGGAGATAATTATTGACAGAGACTTCATCCATGAAGTCACTTTAATCTCTAGATTACCTGTTCACGACCAACCCCTTCAGTTTGAAGATTACATGCCCTTAATGGGTAATGACTGCTCGAGAGAACCGAGGAAGGAAATACAAGCTAGAACCCTTTTCGCTAATGTTTTAACTGTGTGCCGGTGGGCACAAAACAATATTTTTGGGAGTTCTCATAATACCACATTTTCACCCCGTCACTTCATATCGTGCACACCGTAATGACTAGGAACCCTAGATTTGATATATGCACGGTTTTGCTTTATTCAATTGGTGCTGGCAAAAGGGCCGCGAATTATCCATGCCCCATGTTAGTGACACTACCGTGTCGCTATTTCCTCTCTGTGGAGGAATTTGAATTCTACATGCATGGAGGTATACTCATCAGGCCTCTCATTGAGGGCGTATCCATGTCCTATACCCGCTTGACTGATGTTTGGTCACGAATAGAACCGGCTGAACACGTGCCCGCCAGAACACCCAGCTCCAGCTCGACCGCGAGCGAGGAAGAGCTCACCCCCATAGAACATGCACGTTTAATGAGAAGAACCATTAGGGGGATTGACAATTTGACGAGGATGATGACGCAGCATGATCAGCGTTTAACATAAGTAGAGCAGGGGATCAGAACCCTGCTGGCGCGAAAGGAGCATTTTCGCTCACGTTCTAGGGGACGCCGAGGGCCTGAGCAGTGAGGGCACTGCTTTTGGTAAGTTTGGGGGAGGAGGTGGTTGTAAATAGTTATCATTGCATTGCATATTTTTATTTTTTGTACATATTTTTTCTTTTGCATGTTTAATTCTGTATTGCATCTTTATAAAAAAATTATAAAAATGAAAAAAAAATGAAAAAAAAATATAAAAGGAAAAAATAAAATAAAAAATTGAAAAATTATAAAAATCATAAAAATTCAATTTTGGCCATAATTGACTTAAGTTTAACAAGACGGTTAACCAGCTAGGAAAAACTAGATCCTAAACTTAGTAAATTAAAACCCCTAAAAATAACCTTTCCTAAAATTTAACGATAGAAAATATATGTCCTTGTAGTTTACTTAGAAATAGGCAAATTTTGAGTTCACTTCTTGGGCTAAGTCAAAACCAGGGAGGAGTATTGAAATTTTTATTGAAGTGTAAGTCTGAAAAATAATTCCGAACCTTAAGTTTAAATTCTGAAAATATATACCCTACAACTTGCACAAACACGCACCTTGAAACTTGGAATAGTAGAGGATACCTTGAAATGCTCTTGTCTAAAATCCTTAGTATAAAGGAAAATAAAATTATAAGTGTGAATAAAGAGATATAAAAAAAATGAACACTGGTTTTGTAATTACTTAAGGTTGCGTAAAATAAAAAAATATATAGCGAGGGTGCTTCATCACCTAGTGCCTTAGACCAACTGGTTTGGGAGTCACTGCTAAAGCCTTAGGTATTACAAGACGAGGAATTATGCCATAATGCGCAAACACATTTTGTAATCGGTCGTTATGACCTCAAGAAGTATTAACGGTCGCATGAAGGATGTGTGAGCAATTTCATCTAAAATCCACCAACTAAAAGTACTTTGGACGATGGACCGGGGTATAATAGCTTGAATTGAATTTCCAAGTGTAGGGGTGATACATACACACACGTAGGGGTATATGATTGGGGTTTGGATATGAGATAGGAATGAAAAATATGACTTATATCTTCAGTAGAAATGATAAAAATTCCTAAGTTGAGATGGAACATTAGAAGGAAAATTCAAAAGATGCTGAAAGCTAAATAAATTTACAGAACATATACAATCTTAAGTTAAATAATATGTGAGTGTGAAACATACGGATTGATAATTTCTAAGTTGAAGATAATAGATTTCTTGCTAGAACACCGAATTGAAGAATGAAAGTCAATAGGCCAAATTGATCGGATCTTGTGGGTAGTATCCGCTGAAAACCCTCAGGAGACAACACTCCTCCTACTAGGGACGCCTAGAGATTTAACGGCTTATTGCACGAGCTCAGTGCAATCGCGTTTCCCTGCGAAAGTGAGGTTAGGTTTTTTCGAGAATAAACTACTTTTGCTCGGGACGAGCAAAAGATAAGTTTGGAGGTATTTGTTCATATCAGATTTTTTCATTATTATATTCCCTATTCTTAATCGTATTGCAAATAAATAAGTTCTTTTGATCCATGTCTGCTAAATAGTTGCAGGTTACAGGTTCTCGGAACAATACAGTGAAAATGGTGAAAAAAACGCTACAAAAGTGAGACTACGACCAACAAATAGAAGAATCTTTATGATGCCACCTACAGTTTAAGGAACAAATGAAGATCAATGAACAGTTCGATTGCACAAAGTACGAAGGCAGCACAAGATTCAAGACTTCAATACGAAGCGAACGGTAAAAGTCCACAACATTCTGCACTATGGAAATCTGGAAGAAACTAGAAAAGATTCTGAAGAACCAAGTGAAGAAAACAGAAGAAAAAGGCAACACAAAACAACCCTGGAAAAATAAGACAGAGAATCCACTATATGGCCGCGGAACCGCGGCCAAACAAGGCTTATGGCCGCGGATCCGCGGCCGTGCTGTACACGTGTCGGCGCGTGTCGGTACGTGTCGGTGGAGTCGGTGCATTGAACCGGTTTTCTTAGGGCAGTTTTGTAATTCTAGATGTAGATCAGATATAAACCCTAGGGTTTCTATTATCTATAAATAGGAAGCCTACAGCTCTTTTTGGAGCATGTCTCTTTTTAATTCTAGATTAGAAATTTTCAATTCCTTGTAATCGTCAAAGAGTGCATCAATATAAAGTAAGTTTTTTATCTTGAATTTCTTATCTGCAATTTTATTTCTCTGCAATTTTTATCTAACGTAGTTATTTTCCGCAAGTTAATTAGGCTATTAAAAGAAAATCACAAAAATGAATTCCATTGTTAATTCCCTAATGAGTGAGTAGTTCCTCACTTATTAGGGTTAGGATTGGGTCGGTTTGAGAGATGGAAATCTCTCACTCCTTTCTTGCCCGTCCAATATTTTAAAGTAGGACTCTATGCAAATGAAACACACACCGCTCACTACGGCACTCTATCCCACGAGATAGCGGTGATTCCCTAGTTAGACCGGTTGTGGTTGATTTCCATAGAGGTTAGGGATAAGAATTAAGAAAGGACGGACAAGGGCCAAAAGGAAGAAACGAAGTTTCTTCCTGATCGCGCTAATCCCCTTTGTTAATTATTACCTTAACACCTAAGATCTTAATTAGGGCAAAGAAAGCTGTGAGTAGAATTAACTTTCCAAATTAACTTAATCCTAATCCTAGCAAGGTTTTAATCCAAATCAAATTCAATCTCAGTTTTTACAGAAAATCAAAACCTACCACAAATAGGAATTGACTCGTTAGAACAACTAGAAAAGAACACGTTTTCCCTGTGGACCGACCCGTACTCAACCGACTAGCTACCAAGCGACACCATCTTGATTGCGGTTAATTCTTTGATTTCAAAATGCACGCACGCAAAATCTCTACAATCAAGACTTATGATGCAAACACAGATACAACCTTCACGATACGTGCAGATTTAATATGGAAAATTAATGACTTTTCTGTATATGGAATGCTATCAGGTTGGTCCACACATGATCACAAAGTATGCTCTTACTGCCATCAAGATACAACATCGAAATGGTTAAATTTTAGTAGGAAGGTTTGTTATTGCGGTCATCGACGTTTCCTGCAACTAGACCATCCCTACAGGTTATACAATGCTCACTTTAATAGTCATCAGGAGTTTCTTGGGCCTCTAGCCTCATTATCCGGAGAGGACATGATTTCTTAGTTGGATGGTTACAATAATGTGACCTTCGGGATAGATCCGGCAAAACGGGACAAACCATCCTATTGGAATAAGTTAAGCATTTTCTACGATCTTCCGTACGGGTCAAAAAATTTAGTGCATCATTGTCTGGACGTCATGCACATAGAGAAGGGAGTATTCGAGCACGTACTTAACATGCTTCTTTGTAAAGACGGAAAATCGAAAGACAGCCTCCGTGCACGGATGTATCTTCAGGACAGGAAAATTAGAAGTGAATTGCATCCTACATCGATAGCGGGTAAACCAGGCAAGTTTTTACTTCCTAATGCTGCAGGTGTTGCATGATTTGAAAGTTCCCACAGGTTTCTCAGGATCATTTAGAAAGAAAATAAAAACTGTGAAAGGCAAGATCGATGGGCTGAAAAGTCATGATCACCATGTTATTATAGAGCACCTTCTCCCATTAGCCCTCAGGACTTCCCTTCTCGAATCGGCTGGTCTAATAATCAATGACCTTTGTTGCTTTTTTAGGGAATTGTGCGCTAAAACCTTGGATGTTGTGACGCTGGAGAATCTAGAAAATTCTATTTCCTTATTAATTTGAAAGTTTGAGCATATTTTCCCGCCGTCGTTTTTCGATATCATAATATACCTGACGGTTCATCTTACAACCGAGGCTAAGTTTTCCGGATCGGTACAATATCGATGAATGTATCCCGTCGAAAGATACGTTGAATTTTTCGTTTCACGCATTTTGTAAAATTATTGTTGTCTTATATGCCCGTATTTATTTATTTAACATATTTTTCTTTAGGTACTCTACACTCTAAAAAAATATATACGCAATAGAAATCGACCAGAGGGTTCTATCATGCAAGATTATCTTCTAGATGAAGTAACCATATTTTATTCATGTTATCTGGATGAGAACATTGAGACGAAACATAACCGGCCCCTGAGAATTCTAGACAGACTATATGGTAAAACTGATTATAAGAGAGTAGACTCTATGCTTATCAACAAGATATATTGGTTTATCCTCCTCAATAATGTATGTCTTGAAGAAATTAGAGAGTAAGTTTTTTTGGATTAATTTTTATATTTGTGTATGTGTGTATGAAATGATTTAACATTGATGTTATAATTAATTATTGTGAACAGAATTCATATTGATGAGGTACGCGAGGGGCATCTTGATTGGAATGATGAACGATTGGAAAAATATCATCAGGATAATTTTGCGATTGGTTTGCAGATCATATAAGTTGTTCGAATAACATGTTATTTTGACGGGTTATCTTAATCTAAACTTATATCATTATGTATTTGCCGTAAAATTTGTTTTGTTAGATCCACGATCCGAACTTGTTTGCATCATTATAGAGAGATTCAAGATGTTTAACTCAGTTTCCTAGCATAGAGATTGCATACTATAAATGATTCGATGTCCTTAGATACAAATTTGAAGTTAACGACATCGAAACATCTCGAACCACTCAGAATAGTGGGATTGCGACCGTAGGATCGGATGGTATGATTTATTATGGATACTTAAATTGCATACTTGGCATCCAATATACCGGACGATCATTACCGTTTTATATATTTTAGTGTATTTGGTACGATACACGAACCGATACGGATAAGTGGAGAAACAATCTCGGGACTTGGAAAGATGAATATGGATTGACTAGTGTAAACACATTTCAATTTTATGGTCAGGACGATCCATTTATCTTTCCGCAACAAGCGTTTCAAGTATACTACTGACAGTTCTTGAAGCATCCGGGATGGAGTGTCGTATGCTGTTGAAAATCTAGGGATGTTTACGATATCCCAGAATTCGAGGATCGTATGGAGGACAACGATGAGGATGAAGAAGAGAGAAGACTTAGAGTGCTCCGACCGTTTGTCTCCAAAGACGGGTTGCCTTTGGCTGATCATGAAGTTACGTAGGTTAGGAATAATATCGATGATGAAATCCAAGTAGATATGTCTAATGCGTCTACGAGATAAAAAATGTTATCAGTAATGTTATATTATTACTTCATATTTTTACGATTTATACATATATTGCATGCATATGTAATGATTATACTTTTATCTAGGTCTGATGACGACACCAGGAATAGCGAGGGGCGGCAGGAGCACCAGCCGCGGAAGCGGCAGAGGCAGAGGCAGGGGCAGAGTGGTTCTGCCGCCCGGGGAGCCGCGTAGGGAGCTCCAGAGGGCTGGTCTTGCACCTCGATCCGTATCCCCTTCGGATGACTCCTTCCGTGTGGACTTTTCCACACCTCCAGGTATATTGCACGCATATTCATTTCGAATGTAATATTATGGATATACATGCATATTTATTTTAAAATTACTTATATAGTCAATTTTTAATTGTCTAGATGTAGGTGATGCGTCCACATCAGAGACAGAGGCCACTACCGCACCTGCAGGTATGTTTATATATCTTATATTGCATGCATATTGATTTAGAATGTTATATTATAGATATACACACATTCTTTTTGCAATTACTTATATAATCAATTTTTGATTGTCTAGCTGTAGGTGATGCCTCCACATCCCGGGCAGAGGCCACCACCGCACCTGCAGGTATGTTTATATATTCTATATTGCATGCATATAGATTTAGATTGTTATATTATAGATATACACATATTCTTGCTGCAATTACTTATATAATCTATTTTTAATTGTCTAATTGTAGGTAATGCATCCACATCTGGCGCAGAGCCACTCCTGCCACTTCCGTACCCTCCACGCAGTCTGCAGGTTAGTATTCTTAAATATAAAATATTTTTCACAAAAGAGACGATGACATGAACATAGTAGCCTATCCAAAGAGCCTAAATGCAAATGATTTAAGCCCTCAATTAGTTTTACATTTTTGGTGGATGTAGTCAGCCTTTATTTTTATGAAAATTAGTTTTTCATTTTACATATCCTCTAAGAATAACCATGAACTTCATGTAATTTTATCGTCAATGTTTATTTTCTAGCTGGAAGGGATGCGTCCATGTTCGGTTCACCGGCTTTTCCTCACCGGAGGAACTATTGTCCCGCTCGTGCTGCTGCCCGGGCCCAGGTTCATGCTGCTATCGCCAGATGTATATATCGCACTTCAATTTTCGTTAATCCTTAATTTCTAAATACCGTTTTGTCTTGATATTGCTTGTCTTGATATTTCTTGTAGATGCAGGGCAGTCCTATCCCGAGAGAGGGACTCGAGGGCCGAATCAGTCCCACAGGCTGAGGCCCGATAGAGCTAGGGGGAGACACCATTCCCACTCTTCTTTACCCCTGATTATCGCTATACCGGCGATTATGCCTAGAGCTTCGGCCGGTATATGGAGGATGAGAGTCACATCCAAAAGAAATATTCTTTTCACGTTGAGTGGGGCGATCAACACCGGCTCTCCTTTGCCCTCTTCTGGGATTAAGCTTGGGTATTAGTATATATTTTCATTTGACTTATCAAATAAATTTTTATTATTTAACACTTATAATTTAAATACATTATTTTCTTGTATTGCAGTTGGATTTCGAGTTTCAGCCTGTACCCGACCCTGATCATCTTGACAGAGTGCTCGATTTTCACGCTCTTTAACTGGGCCTCATGAAGAACATGCAATCTAAGGTCCAATATAATAGAAACGAGTTGAAGATCGATTTTTACATGCTATGGCTGGCGACCCCCAAAGAGGAGAGAGTGGTTCTCCTACATTCTCCGGCCTTTGCTAGAATCGACGTACATATATAGCCTTTCTTGTGCCGGTATTATGAGTCTGAGCGTAAACAGATTTGTAATTTAAATGTAATTCATTGTTTAGTATATAATTTATTTTTTTGTATTGTTTAATTAGAAAACTAAGTCTGATTATATTGTGAAGAAACAGGCCGATCAAAACAAGAAGAATATGAACTAGGCAGAGAGGGGTTGCCCCACTTACACAGATGGCTCGAGAAACATTACTCATGCCATGGAGGTATCGGTAAATTACAATAGATCTATTTTGATATAATGCAATATTAAGATTTATTTTATAATATATGTACATTTTTAGCGAATTGCAGAGAGCTCAAACTTTGGCGCAGGGTGGTACACCGAGTGTGTTGACCGTGAATCTTGTCGTACATGGCACCTCGACAGATCCCGCCATGGGCGAACTTCGATTCTCCGACACTGCTACCTAGGAGTATTGCGTAAGTGTTAATATTTTTTCTAATTCGAATGAAATTTTTATTTTGGTAAGTTCAAATTTAAATGATATACATACTTATGTTTTAATGCTTAAAGTGGGTGTAGGAGCGGGTGGTGGAGCAAGCGGAGGCATCGAGGATCGATTTCAGTAGACAGACCGATTCGATCATACTTACCCCAGGTCTAGACGCCGCACACGGAGAGCACCACGGAGGTTGGAAGAGAGGCCGGGGACTTGGTCCTAGCAGGGCCCATATGAAGTTGGTCTCCACTTCGGCGGTTACTTCCCTTACCCACTGTGAGCGACTTCTGGAGCATGATGTTGCCACATTGAAGACCACTGTCGAGGAGTTGAACGAAATGTTGGTACGTATATTACTTATTAGTAAAATATTATATCACATTATAGATAGTAGCATATGCAATATTAGTAGCCTGAGCTTATTTGGTTTTAGACTTAAGTTTGATTAATCAGACTTATATAAAACTATCTAATTAAACTGAACTCTATAATAATAACCATACTACATCTTTCTTCATTTTAGAGTTTAAAAAGTTATGATTATCCAAACACAAAACTTGAGAAGAAAACATTGCTTTGTAAATTAGATAACTCCAAAACCAAGCTACCAATCAAAGCTAAATAATTAAGGAGAGATACGAGATTACAAGTTAGAGTAAGTATAATTTCTACCTCCACTTAAAATAAACTACGGTTTTCCAAACTAGGTACCTAAACTAGGCCTAAGTCCCTACGTATTCTCAGATTTGGGGAAAAAAGCATAGCCCTAAATGTGTGGAATTTCAACATGTATAAATTCTCATACATAATATATGAATTTCAACAGAACACGTGGAATCTCAACAAAGCATATATAAATTCGCGGTTCCGCAATAATCCGATAATGATATGAATTCGACTAAAATTTAATACACTGTTCTTACTCGTTTATTACACAAACAAATTTTTTTACAGATTTAGCAGGTTACTTCGGCTGCGGCTCCACATGCCTTTCCTTCAGCTGCGGCTCCGCAAGCTACAATCTCGGCTGCAGCTGCGTAGGCTACTCTTATAGCTCCACAGCCCACTCAGACTCCTGCATAGACTATTTAGACTCCTGCACAGACCGCTCCTTCATTAGTCAAGTTTTTGATGACCCAGGGCTGCACCGAGGAGCAGATGCACCAGATTATGGCGATTATTAGAGGTAGAGGAGCTGGACCGAGTTAGAATAGGTTTATTTATATTTTTGAGGATGGATGTACTTATTTGATACATATTGTATGTTTTGGACGACATCGGTGGTTGTTTGGATGTTTACGATGATTTTAGATTGATTTTGTATTCTGTTTGTTTATTTCTTTTATATATTATGCGTGAGATATTGTTTATGAATATTTCTGTATATGGCTATATGATATATATATATATATATATATATATATATATATATATATATATATATATATATATATCATTGTGCATAGGGATGGGAAAAAACGGGAAGCTCATTTTAAAAAAAAAAACTGATATTATGTCCCCACGGATTAATCCGTAGGGACATGTTTTGCCCCCTACACATTTATCCGTAGGGACAAAATATCAGAATATCTGATATTTTGTCCCTATGGACTAGGTAATATGGGCAAAACTTGCCCCTACGGTTTAATTCGTAGGGGCATTTAGAAGGCCCTACGGATAACTCCGTAGAGGTAATTATTTTATTTTATAAACAGATAAATTAAAAGAAGATTATGTCCCTACGTAATAATCCGTAGTGCTAATTTCTCCTACGGATTACGCCGTAGGGGCAATATTTACTCTATAGGGGCATGCTCAGGGCAAATACTTCACCTGCGGCCTTTGGATGTATGGGGCTATTTTATTTCCCTACGAATTAATCCGTAGGGGCTACGATTTGCCCCTACGGTTAAATCCGTAGGGGCAAGTGGATATTGTAGTAGTGCTAGATACAAATCAAATGATCAGCATCTGCCAATGAAATATGGCATATCATATGATAAACATGTTAAAAAGACTTGTTCAAGTAGGATCCAATATTTGGGGTTGTTCCCAATTTAAAACAGTTCAAAAAATGAATTGTTTTGGGAGTCTCCCAATATTGAAGCCTCCTCCTTCCCGATGCCGGGAGGTCCCTAAAACAAGGGGTCACGACTGCGCAATGCAGAGACATCGGAAAGCCCCCCAATTGTAGTGTCCCGACAAATGAAGCTGTGTCGAGACCCGTATGAAAATAGACTATTTTGTCTATTTTTAAGGGATTCGGGATAAGATTTGAATCCCACCAAATCACCCTAAAATCATGTAGTAGTTATACACCGTCATCCATAGAGGGGTATAAATACCCCTCTATCTCCACAGAAGAAAAGGATCGATCATCTTGGAGAGAAAGGGCAGATTTCTCTTGAAATTCTTGAAGATTGAAGAAGAAGAAAGAAACAGAAGAAAAAGAATAAGCTGAGTATAGGAATGGGATTCACCCCCTCAGTCTTTTCTCTCTGTATTACTCTCTCTCTCTCCTTTCCCTCCAATAAAAATCAGAGGATCCAGTCATGAAAACTTATAAAGTTTTCATCCCCAATGATGAATCTTGTAGCCTTGGCCATAGTGATCAAAGACGTGGAAATATGGAAAACTCTATATTTTCATGAAAATATTAGAACATGAGATTTCATGTTCTTGACCTTACTTGACAGAACCTAGAACATGGGGCAATCCATGTTCCACACACAAGAAATAGACCACCTTATTTCTTTACATATATAATCTGGAAATAGGAGGAACCCTATTCTTTTACACATAACTTCAGGAACAAGGATCAAAATCCGCATGTCTCTCAATAAAATCCTTGAATAGGAAAATTCTATTCATCTTGAGATATAAAAATCATATCTCTAATGGAATGCAGTATGAAAATACTACACCCTTCTCATTGAATATGACCTAAAAACTATGTTCTCTTTTGAATAAGGGAAACCCTTATTCATCCTAAAGATATGAAAATCATATCTCTGGAACGTGGCACTAAAAATGCCACATGTTTACCACCGAAAACTTGATCGAGACACGGAGACTTCTAGCCTAAATTTGGGGGCAGATGCTATATGGAATATATCCATCCACTTCTCCGAAGATACCAAGTTGATTTACGACACCATATATCGGAGGTTTGAATAGATGCGACCGTTTTAGAAGACTTATCAGATTCCCCCTCATTTGAGGGTTTTATTTATTGCGGGGACGCTCTTCTCTACATGCGCAAACCCCTGCAGTTAATTACATTATCGCATTGCGATAACAACTTTCACCTGCTCCAGGTAGATCACTTCGCGTCGTATTATATATGTATTGTTTATATTGGGGTTGCCCTTGGATTGTATACGGAGACTAATTTTGCCTCCCATAGAGTGCGAGTTAGTACAAACCCGTAAATCATATTTTACATGAACTTAGGACGCAGATCTCATATAAATAGGGTTATAAGTCCAGTGGTTTAAGGATCATTAACTTAGTTTTAGATTAAGATCGACTTAAAATGCGTATTAGGACCATTAATCTAGTTTTAGATTAAAGTCGACTTGAAATATGTATGATCAATTGATTTTCCTTTGAAAATCAAAGAAATTTGAAACTTCAGAGAGTCAGCCTAATCTTAGACTAAATGTGGGGCCTTATTACCCAACAGTGCTAAGCATTAGGCCATGATTTATTTTGGGATTTACATAACCCAACAGTGTTAAGAACTGGGCCCAAAAGCTTAAGCTTCAGAGAAATATCTTATCCAATATTGGGCTAAGAAAAGTTCATATAAGATTTGCGCGCATGTATATTGGGTCCCCATGACCGCTGGAGCTTATGGGGATGGTGCTTGTTATGTGGCGCTTTTCCACTGGCTTAAAGATCCTTATATTTGGGTTGTTGGCGTTTAGAACTTAAGTTCTTATGTTGCATATGCCACTGGCGCTTCTGCCGCATGGCGCATGTTCCTTTTGGCGCATCTGCTTTTATTTCATGCCCACGGGCGTTCCTGGATTCATATCCACTCATCAAATTAGCCTCTGGTGCTTTTGCCGTTGGTGTTTGCCATGTGGCGCATGCCCATTGGTGCATCTGCCTCTGGTGCATACCCACAGATACTGATATGGATCTGGCGCTTAGAGACTTAAGTTTTTAAGTCTCTGGCCATGAACTTAATTCCCATAAACCATTGGCGCATCTGCTTTTAGTTATGTACATCATTAAAACTTAAGTTTCACAAAGTTTAAGCTTCTGTTAATGGCAATGTTTCCTTTAACGATCACCAAGATCATTATTTTAATGATCTAGGATCTCTTAATCATTATACATCCTTTTGGTCATCTCATCAACTTGATGTTCATCATATTTTTATGAAGAGGGTTCAATTCTTTTCTCAAACCCTAGATCTTAAGACCAAAACAATTTCCTTATGAAACTTAAGTTTCTTATGAAAAATGAATGATCTTGATTTAGAGATCGTAAGATCTGAGAAATAACTTAAGTTCTATGTATATCAATGTAGGTTAACCTTCTTATGAATGAATTCTGAGTTTCCAATATGGAGATCAATCTTATAATTATCTCAGTTGTATACGGAGGAAGAGGCAGAAGAAACTTAAAGGCAGAGAACTTAAGTTCTTTATGAAAGCCGATGAGATCGGTGATCTCTCTGTATGTCATATATATTCTTCAATTTTGACCTCTAGAGTCCCTTATATAGGGTATGAATATTGTTGGGTAAGTAGAGACAATCTCTTTTTGAGATTTCTCTGATTGATCAAGATCAAACCCGGGTGCTTAAGCACCATTGGATTATGGATCCAAAGATTATTTGTTGATATGATTAATATCTTTCTCATTCAGATAAGATATACCATTGGTTCTTTTGGTTTAAAAGAATATATGAAAAGAGCTAATATCAGCTCAGATGCTTAAGCACCGTTGAATTCTGGATCCAAGGGTTAATGTTAACCAGTATCATTTTGCGAAATCAATTTTCTGTTATTTATTTTGATCTTTCTTGTTTTACAAAGATAGAGAAAATATTTTCTCAAAATAGCTTAAACTGTTCGATTATATCAATTAACAATGATATCTTTCTGTTTTAAGAAAGAGTTTCGAAGCTTAAAGTTCGGTTGATATATCTTTCTTGTTTAAGAAAGATATGGAAAGTTAACTTCCAAATATAGCCTAAGCTATATGAAACTAGGGCTTCAGATATGATCAGCGCCAGATCAACTTGGCGCATGTCCACGTGAGTTGTACATCCATAAACGCCAAGAGTCCTCTGGCGCATGGACTTGAGTCCAACTCTACCAAATTTCATCAGTGATTTGATTTGATTTTAATTGATCCATAATTGATACATATCAATTAAGGTGATGGGTTAAAATCAACTTCATGTTATTGATCTTGATCTAGAAAGACCGAGAAATATTTTCTCAAAATAGCTTAATCTGTTCGATTTTATGATATCTTTCTATTTTAAGAAAGATATGAGAAGTTAACTTCCTAATATAGCATGAGCTATATGAAGCTAGGGCTTCAGATATTATCAGCGCCAGATCAACTTGGCGCATGTCCATGTGAGTTGTATGTGGAGGAGCGCCAAGAGTCTTCCAGCGCTTGGACTTGAGTCCCAATCTGACCAATTTTATTGGTGGGAACAAATTCCCCCTACCAGAGATGCCACATGTCTATCATGTGGGGGCTCTGGTGTCGAATCTTAGCCCTTAGATTTCTTTGAGATTTGAGGGAAGTCTAACCGACTCTCAGCTCTGCTATAAATAGGGCTTGAGATCTTAGCGTTTCCGTGCCTCTCTTTTTTCTTTATCTCGTGAAAACTTAAGTTTTCTTTCTTTCAAAGCTTAAGCTTCCATCTCTTCCTTATCGAATCTAAGGAAACCCTTGCAAATTTTTTTTGCAAATATCACATCAGAAATCTTGGTAAAAACCAAAACCTAAGTTTTGATCTTTAAATAAGAATTTTAAAATCTATTTTTAGGTTTTCCTTGATTTTAAGATCTGGCGTATATGCCTTGCGCGTATTGGCCTTCCCCATATTAGAATTTTGCAGAACTTATGTTCTATAGAGAAAGATATTTTATTCTCTACAGAGGGCATATATTATTTTTCCCCAATGTGGATTTTAGAACTTAAGTTCTATAGGAAATCATATTATTTCTTATAAGAATTGTTCTTGCGCCCGCAAAGGTTATTTTAGATCTTAAGTTCTATGGAAAATCATATTATTTTCTATAAGAACCGTTCTTTCTCCCGCATAGGCTGTTTAAAGTTCTAAGTTCCATAGAAAATATATTTTTTCTATTGGAAACCTGTAACACCCTAGTTTATTTATACCATATTCTATTTGAGTATTTTCTAATCTTGTGGCTATTTCTTGATTATTGTTGTTTTGGGTGCGAATAGTATATTTGGTATCTGTTTTTAGTATCCGATCCGACCCGCATGATTGAAAACCATCTTGATTCTTGATTACGACATATCCTTACAAGTACTGAGAATCCATGCACACATATGTTCTGTACGCACGTGGTTCGCATCACGACGTTTACCCGACGTTGAACGTGACGTACGCATCCCGTCGTGAGATCCGATCAGGCAAGTTTATCTTGCTACATGCTATGCTACTATATTTATATCCATATGAATAAAAATATTACATATTGTTTAATTGTGCATCCCATATTATAGTTTTACCGTTTTACGATACCCTTACGTATCTGTACTCACATTTGCATATCTAATTACATGTTGGAACACCCTGATATCATTTCACTATTATATTATCATGACAAGTTATCTAGATTGCATCATAAGTATTCATGGATATATATATGTTATTACAGATAAACACATATGCATCCTGACACCAGCACTATTTACCATGATTCCGAAATCGTTTACAGTTTCACTTTGGTATCCTTTTGATACATATACACCACATGACATGCCCTGATACACTACTTGACTTGTTACCTGATCTTGTTACAATCGCCGACAATTCTGACCTGTTGTCCTGACGGACATAACTTGTTGTCTACATAGACAAAACCTGTACCTGCTTGATCCTGTGTTGGAATTAGTTCTATATTATCAATACCCGACTTGAACACATAACCTTGGGGGTAAGGGGAAATCAATAATGAAACCTGACTTGTAACTCGACAGTTCGATACTTATACTGATCAGTCTTTACGGGTTAGGCCATCCCTGGGATGCTGCTGCTGACATCATTCATCTGTACATGTTACCTGTTTACTGCCTAGCGGCACGTC
The DNA here is from genome assembly GCA_030015575.1 of Agapanthus africanus. Taxonomy (NCBI): domain Eukaryota; kingdom Viridiplantae; phylum Streptophyta; class Magnoliopsida; order Asparagales; family Amaryllidaceae; genus Agapanthus; species Agapanthus africanus. The sequence continues at coordinate 333,712,165 of JASDDO010000004.1, forward strand.
TCGGATTCGGCCCGAGAATCTTGACCGTGGTCCCGGGCATGCACGGGATACTATTGAGTTACATTGACGATTCTATTAAATTGATTTCAAAAACTTTAGAGTAGATAACCGAGTAGCACAGTAGAGATTACTCATCACACTTCACATACACATATACACACCTCACTGTTTATATTCATGTTGTTTATTTATATTCATGCCTGTATATCTGGTTACATCCTGGTTATTACTTTTGTTTGATATTATGACGCACTAACGTCTGGGTTTTGCATAGCTCAGTTCCTCTATCTCTCTCGTAGGCTGAACAAGAGTATTTTAGCCGTCAAGCCGAGCAGTGAGGATTGCGTTTAGTGATATTTAGTTTAGTTTCTTTCCGCTACTTTTATTTCTTGATATGAGCCCATATTGGGACGTATTTCCAGATGTTATTGGATTTATCGTTTTCTCTTATATATTTTTCTTGACTCTTTTATTCTGGCAAATGGATATGTATTAGATGGATTATATATTTTTTCTGTTCTTGATATCCTATAGACAGCCGTAATGTGACTGTGGATGGATGTTTCCTAAACACAAGTAGCATAGTTGGCTTTGTCACATGCCGCAGTTAGCGCACTCTGGGAAGAGGGGCATGACAGAACCTATGTGCTTGTGCCTGATAATTATTTAAAGGGGCAAGATCCAACTTTTTGGATCAATGGGGTCTCTAAGCTTCGAAGATAGAGACTCCACACTGTTTCAACTTACAATGGTTTGTTCTTTTGTTGTTATCATTTTTCCATTTTCCTTTTCCAAGTATAATGGCTCCATCTTTTCCATACACCCGTCTTCCACGTCTAGCTGCTCACGAGTCGACCGATGAAGAAATCTTCCGGCTGATCCGGGCCTATGACCTGCAGTCTCAATATCTGCATCTTTGGGCTGAGTGGTACAACCACATTATAATAGGGTGTCGTAGGTTCACTTGTGAACAGACGTCTCTTCCGGTCCCTCCTATTGATTTCATGGCTGCTCCTCCAATCGATTATACAGTGGAGTTCGCCGACTGGACCCCCAGGATATTTTGCAGCCATCAGCGCAGTCTATGAAGGAACTGATGGTTGTGGATATTCTAGGACGCCGAATATGTCATGGAGAGGCTTATCCATGGGGAACGACTTTCCATGTTGGCATGATGTCGTGATTCTTGCGTGGTTACATCATTTGGGCCCGCTGCATCTTGGAGGTTGAGAAGTATTTGCTTATAAAGATTGGCATTTATTCGGCCATATATGCCTCTCTATTCCAGTATCTGAAACTCTATGCTTGGTGGATCAAGCCCTTTGTAAATCAGTGGAATGTCGAGACGAACACCTACATGCTATGGGACCAGGAGGTGTCGATATCCCTATATAAGTTTCGTGAACTTTTGAGATTTCCCATTACCGGTGCACATTATGAGAAGCTACTCCTGCCGGATGAATACATATTCACTACTCATACGCCCGCTGATTCTCAGAGCCAGGATATTACCCAGCGCATATTTCCTGGCCTTAGTCACGTCCTGCAGATATTTAAGAAGCTGCATCTGGCGTCCCAGGGCAAGGGAGTGGATTTTGAAGTTTTTATTAAGGGTTTCATCAATCTGGCCGCTCTATCTAGGGATCCTTTAGACTTTGCAGAGCTCAGTAATCCCTTCGAAGTCTAAATGGATATTCCATTTGGTGATGCTGGTGCATTGGAGCATTTCTTCGCTCCTCGTGAACCTTCAACAAGCTTAAAAACATTGCTGTCAAGAGGATGGACAAGGAATCATTCTTGATTGGATTCCTTAGATTATGGCTGAGCTGGTTCGTGATACCGACTCATGGCCGTCTCATGCGCCCATCCGTTTTCTATCCCGCTAATCAAATAGTTAAGGGCAACCAGCTAGCTATAGGCGTTGCTGTGATATCATATATTTATGAAAGCCTGAGTGTGGCTGCCCTCAAAGATGAGCCTGGAGTAGATCATGTGCCTCTTCCGATTCATTATTACTCTTCCTGGATAGAAATGCATGACTTAGGAGCGTTCGAACCCTTCATTCTATCATACCTTCTCTTTCTTTCGCATGATGCGGTTGATCGGCACTGTTACCAATATAGAGAAATGGGAGATCATGAAAATCCTTCTGCGGCCATCTGGACTGAAAGGGTTTCTTTCATTGACAGACCTTTATCTAGTGATGTGGTGATTCACAATGCTGGAGAACTTCTGCACGATAATATAAAGGATAGGGTCCTGAATCTGGAGGCCAAGAGGTCCATCGGGCTCTTCTATTAGATCAGGCTCGGTTATCTGGTGTGTAGGAGAAATACGACCTTCATCCATTCGGCATATAACCCTCACCTCTTCGCTCGGCAGTTTGGCTACCGGCAAGGCATTCCTACCGAAGCCTTCCTCCTCATTCCTTGTCCTTCATGGGAGTCTATCAAGAATGGCCTCCATCATTTTATGTGGCTGAATACCCGTTCTCGTTTCAGCATTGCCGGTCTAGGTCCAGTACTAGATGCATCAACTTCCTATAAAGACTGGTACAGATTTTCTATGGAATCTGTTATAAAGCGCATGCTTTAGTATCTAGTTGATCATCATGGTGTAGTGCCGGGGAAGGATGAAAAACCTCCTTTGCGGAAACGATCATTCGTATTCGTGCACTCGCTGAGGAGGAAGAGTGTCCCAGCAGTTCTATTCCAAGCATCGAATCCTGAACCCGCAGGTGACATCTCACCAGGTGCCGCGGTATCAAAGCCTCCGGAAACACTTGCATCTCGGCTTATTCGGCCTGCCAACTATCCTGCAACAGTTGATTCAGATCCTGAATCAGAGATTGGGAAGCATCATCCGAGGCGCCTTGTAGGAAAACGAAGTGCTCCTACTGCTTCTGGGTCTCGGAAGAAGAAGAAGCCGTCCATGTTTTTGGCCGACGTTTTGTTCGGCCAAGAACCTCATGCTCCTTATAGTGAGGGCATCTATGAGTTTGGCACGGATGATGATTTTGTCCCATTGGACATATCTGCCGAGGAGCAAGTGGACGTCGTGGCGGCCATCTTGATATCAAGGGAGGAAGATGCGACAACCAATCTTGAGGCCGCTCTTCAAACATCTGAGCGGTTAGCCTGTGATCAAGCGGTGCTCGCTTCACTCGAGACATCTGGTATATCTCACTCACCCTTTTGTATATCCTAGAATGAATGATGTCATGTGTATTTTAACACTATTATTTTCCTAACAGGTATCTCTGATGAGGAAGCTCTCCAGGTGTCAATAAGGATGCATCAGGAGGAAGAGAGGCTCCGTGCCTCCATCGGTCTCGGTAAGATTTGAATGTCTCATAGTAAACAATTCGTCTCATCCATCCTATAACGCCTTATCGTTACAAGGACTTTTGCAGCCGGCTTTTATATTGCGGACGCTCCTCCCCTTATAATTGTTACGCGCCCCCACAGAGCCTCAAATTTTTGCACAGGCTTCTTCCGCCTGGCTACGTGAGAGTGCGTTGAAATGGCCGATATCAACCGTTTCTCCCGATGCTAAGACTGTCCCAGATTCTGACGGTGATATCCCTTTGTTAGCCATTCAGGAAAGATCGATGCAGACAGCTTAGGTGTTAGTCATATGTATGCCCTAGAGGCCATTATTGTACATTATTGTATATTATAACGGATGCTTGGACACACACACACATATATAAGACTTTCTTGCTCAACATGATAGTATGCTATCTGGTTGCTCTTTATCTTAACATGTACACTAGTATTATTATACCGTCTCTCTGATACATGTTGATAAAGCCTTTAGGATGTTAGCTTGACTACCGGGACTATGATGCAGATCATACTAGTGGGGCTTGTGTGGTCCGCAAGCACATCCTTTAACATGTCCTAGTTGAGGGAGTATCGAGACAGGGCATCAATATTCCATAGTAGACTAGTGTGTACGTTTCTTGACCCTGTATTGGGCAATGGTTGATCCCTCATCCATTGGTGTTTGACATCGAAGATTGTACACAAGTGCTCATTAGAGAATGTGTACACGAACATGACTCGCCAAGAACTCCTAGTTGGTACGATACCTATCGTCAGATAGCAGTTCTCTGGTGACACTTGTACAAGTTAGTCTGTAGACCCGAGATCGTCATAGAGTCTTGTGTGGTTCACACTGTGCTCTGATTTCTTCCCTACCACGGCTCAAAGGGGTCGTGCAAAAAGGTGGATTTTGGGTACATTCCTGAGTGACATAGAGGCAATGAGTGATAGGAGGGGTTTCGTCTCTCCCAGTATTAGGGGTTGATGTTGCTCTATGCTCGATTGGCTATAACAGCAAGTCCCTAGCCAGGGCTGATGAGATTTACTGGTAAGTGTTATCAGTAGTTTCTCAAACGGTTATAGGCTACACATCGGCATGACTTATCAAGTTACTGGGTTCTGACGATTCCACCCTTAGACTTGATATGCGACATATCAGACGAAGAGACCGGACTGTACGGTAAGTGTTGCTTATAGGCTTTGTGGGAGTTTGGAAAAGCTTGCTTGTTGATCTTCTATTTGCTCAATACTTGGGTAGCCGTTACGTCCGTCTAGTAGCTCTAACGGTTTATGGATGATTGATGTGATCATTACCTACTGCTGGCATATTAACGAGTTTTTAGAGTCCCACACAGAGGTTTCCTAGCTCAAGCGAAACGAAATAGGGCACATATGGTGATATGTGCGGGATCTTGATTGAATAAGAGTATGTTATACCGTATTCTAATCTTGCGATATGTGATAACGGTTAGGTTATATGTGATATAACCGGATTGCTGAATCAAGTGTTGATTCAATGATATGTTATATGTGATATACATATAATTGATATTAGTCGGTTATATATGATATAACCGGATTATTGAATCAAGTGTTGATTTAATAATTTAATATATATTTTTATATTTGATATTTTAATATATATTAACTAATATTATGCTCACTAAAGATTTTCTTCTCTTTAAAATACATTTAATATATATGTGATATATATTATATGTGTAACGCTTTGAAATTCGTTTAGGTTAAATTTGCGTTAGTTAGTAATGATGCGTGTTTTTCATAAAAACCCGTAAATCTTATTTCCTTTTTAAACTCGAATAATACTAGTTCTAATTGTGATGAGAAGTGTTTTTATATATAAATGGGTTTTGTTAATTATAATTTAGCTTGTGTTCACCTTAATTAGAAATTTTCCTTAATTACTTTTCCTAAGCTAGGATTAGTGTGGCAAGCATGCACACTTATCACTTTTTTTGTGACATAGGTTAAGTGTTAACATGTATCCATTTCTTTTCTTCTTGCATGGTTCATATTTTCCCCACAAAACCAAGTCAAACCTTTTATTTTAAATTGAAAATGAAGAATGGGAGGCATGGTTTAGGGTAGGTGAAGTTGGGGCTTGACTTTTTGACCATTATCTCACTCATTTTTCCCCCTCTCCCTCTCATTTCTGAAACCCAGCAGAGATAGCAGCAGCAGCAGCAACATCATCATCATTTTCTTCTTCTTTTGCTTCTCTTTTGATCCAAACACAAACCCTATACAAAAATCTCATTTTCCTTCACAAAAACCTTTGGAAAAATGGCTATTTTGAGGATTTTGGTGGCAAATCAGTGCCTTTGAAGGCAAGGGCTGGAAATTAGGTTTCCCTAAGGTCTTTTGGAGGTATTAAACTCACCCATATCACTTTAGTTCTTAACTTGTAGTTTATTTAGCTAAAAAATCGTATTTTTGTGCATTTTTGTGCTAATGAAGGGAAATTAGTGAAGTTTATGTTAAGTTAGCATTTTTATGGCTTGCTTAACTTAATTAGGTGTTGTTAGTGTTGTTTTAACCATGTAAATTTCTCAGGTTGCACTAAAACACCATAATGTTTTATAGTGTTAAATTAGCTTTTTAACTAAGTTTTGGCTCTGCTGTGATCTGCTTGTAACCCGTTTGCTTCAGGCAAAAATTGCATTTACTGGAGCTTGTACACTAGATTTAGAGAACACACACGAAGCACAGGAGCCCAATTCCCTAGGTTGGCCGCCGGAATATTCATTCTGGCCGCAAATTGCGGCTAGATGGGGGACCTGGGTGTTGGGGTTTGTTCTGTTGGTGTCTGCTACATTTTTAAGGCCTATGGTATATGCAACTTTTTGAAATTCTATCTGTAGAAATATCTGGAACCAATTACCCTATTTCCTATTCTTTTAACTTTCGCGACACGTGTGATACGTGTGTGGGTTTAGGGATTTCTTGCATGTCGCGATATGTCGGGGTAGCTTCAGGCGCGTAATCACACGTTTTAGCGTATCGGACACACACGTGTTTAGTTCGCGGTGCGGGTTTCACGTTTGGTTTCGATGTCATGTTTTATAGGATTTTAGCTTATGCTTATTCTTTGTGTAATTCTAGGTTCGCAGGCGAGTACGATGGAAGCCGCGAAGAAGGGGAAGCAAGTCGTCGGCTACACATATCACGAGACCACGGTGAGTACATTTAACATCTACGGGGAAATCGCCCATATGCCGTTATGCGTCAGGGCTTGATAGGTGCATATTTGCATTCATATACCTTGGTTGCATACTGTATTTCCTGCTATATGTATATATATGGACTTATAATTAATAACACACCGCACTGTTACTAACGGTTCATGTTGCACGAGCACTAATCTGCATGTTACACACACACCGTTAGTAATTGCCATGACACTCACACTATAGAATTGCCATGAACAATATATTGTAGCTCACCTCCTATATGATTCAACATGATAATGTTACTTTTGCACATACTCATTTGCATATCCATACTTATGCATATACAATTGTACCTACCTAGATAAGCTGATTTTTGGTAAAAACTGGGGACCGCATGATACCTTTTAAAAACTGAATCTACTTAAGGAGTGGTTTCTCCCTTTTACTCATAGTACGACTTATGATGCATATATTACATCGCATGGATTTACGCAATAGCTTTGGATTTCATGTGATTTCTGGATTTGAGAACCGTGGTATTTTTCAAGAAAGCATGCATTGTTTTAAAAACCCGGTTCCTCTTGATATGATATTTTGGTGCGTCCAGCACGCGTTTTCTCGGTTCTGAGACGTGTGCTTGAGACCCGATTCGAGGAGTTGGATGATCCGTTTGCGGGTTCGTGGTGGACCTGGTATGGTTCCCCGGAGCGAGAAATGTTTTTCGTGGAGCAGACGATGAGCCTGGCATGGTGGCTAGTACCTACCGGTGATTGGTTGGACCTGGCGGTTATCCGGAGGATACTGACCAGAGTCGATAGATGGATACGGGATGACCCGTACTGCCAGGGCCGAGGGCCGATTCCGCAGACGGAGCCCGTGGGCTGATCCGGACTGACGGAGCCCGATATATGAGGATTTGCGTGTCGATGCTTGACACGATTATTTCATGATATTTTCGAGTGCCGATATTGGGCACTCACGATTCTCAGAGATTTACAGGATTTGAGGGCCGATGAGGGTGGCGACGTCTGATTTTTATTGGGATTTGGGTGCATTGGAGGACACCGGTTATTTTTCCACGTTGACATTCCGTGTAGATGTTATTTTATCCCATGCTCAGAATTCATTATTATGCATCTCATCCTGTAGTAGTATTACCTGATAGAGTATTTATGCATGATTATTGCACATCTTACTCATTGCATATAGATGTTATCTACTGGCATATGTTAGAGTATCGCAGTACGTGCATACTCGTGATTACCTTTATATGTTATCTTCTATTCACGAGTTGGCAACTCACCCCCATTGTGCCATAGTGTTTGCAGGTTGCCCCTCAGAGTAGTTGCGGCAAGCTGCTTTCTTGTATCTTTTTGGTTACGGATACCACTGCAGTTGGTGCGTGAGCTGTTTGCTGCTAGGTGGGTTTGTGGTATCCGGTTATTTTCCATTTGTACACGCTTTTGTATCTAGTACTCTCCATCTACTATTTCATGTATTGACTTAGAGACCAGTGTGAGGACGATGATGTATATTATTTGTACTCTGGTGTCGAGCTCGTGTGAGCCGACTTTACTTATGCAGTTTTTATTATCGTGATGTTTTTCACTTATTGCTCATTTCTTCGCTACGGCGTCGTATATTACTCTGGTGGTGATTGTTTCCGTCGTTGGGCGTGATTGCTCTCGTTTGGGATGTTTTATTTTTATTGTATATATCTTTTTACTCATATCTTGTCCTGTACCCGATTTCGGGGTTAGTTTTTACAAAGGAAATGCTGTCAAAATTTTTAAGATAATAACTTGAACTTTAAAGAAAGTCACTAAACTACTTAAGGTTTTCTAAATGTTTCAAACAAATGTTTTCCACACTCACTACTTTTAATGGTTTTGATTTCTGGGTTTCGACTTACTTAGTCACGTAACGCCTGTAGACGTTACGTGGTTAAGTGCCGGTCACGGGTCGAATTTCGGGTCGTGACAAAGTTGGTATCAAAGCGTAGGTTTTACCTTCGGAGTGTAGGATGATCCTGGTATGATGGAGTAGGTAGCTGAAGCAGAGTGGCGTAGCGTGCGTATATTCCACGGCATACTCACGACACGGTACCCGCCTAAGCGACCTTAGGACTTATTGATTGGAAATTCCTTCATGATTGTATACATTCTTGTGATTCGATTTCCATATCCTTATCGAATCCTACTTTCCTTTCAGCCATTATGCCGCCAAAGACTACGAGGGCGCAGAGAGCGGCCGCGAGAGCCGAGATTCGAGTTGACTCGTCTGAGACGAGGACTGATCTGGGTAGTACACCAGTTGTACCAGAGCAGACCGTTCCTCCTACGACAGATCAGATCGCTATGCTAGGGGCCGATATGCAGGAGATGCGCCAGATGATGGGATCGCTAGTTGAGACACTTCGAGCTCAGCGACCAGAGGTAGTTCCACCCGTTGCAGGGACCGCGATGGTACCTACGGTGCAGGTAGTTGCCCCTACAGCTATAGAGGTCATTATAGTATCGCTATCCGAGTTTATGAGATTGAAGCCTCCGGTCTTCACAGGCACCGATGCAGCCGAGGACCCACAGTCTTTCATTGATAGGATGGCCCGAATATGTCGTTCACCCAGATGCTCAGATGCGAGATGGGTAGAGTTCGTGAGCTTTCTCCTGGAAGGTCTTGCGCAGAAATGGTGTGAATCGGTCGAGAAGGACAGAGTAGCAGGTATTCCTTCTATGACCTGGACGGAGTTCATGACGGTGTTCCTTGCCCGCTTCCTTCCACTGAGTGTCAGAGATTCTAGAGCGCGCAGGTTCGAGTCTTTACGTCAGACTCCGGAGATGACAGTGGCAGAGTACGACGTGTTGTTCACCGAGTTATCTGTCTATGCCCCATATTTAGTAGCCACTGAGGAGATGCGAGTCAAGAGGTTTGTTCGAGGCTTGCTTACCCCGTTATTTCTTGCGATCAGCGCACAGCATTGCGAGACCTATGCAGCAGCTGTAAATGCAGCCTTATTAATCGAGGAGCGTCTTGCTGAGACTTCGGTAATCCCAGAGCCGAAGAGAGTTCATACTGGTATATTAGCACGGAGACAGACATTTAGACGCTGCGGCAGGTTTCGTTCAGGAACGAGGAGTAGCAGAGATTCGGGACGAGGCCAGATGTTTAGTTCGTATCCACGGGAGGATCAGTAGTCGTCGCAGGGGTGCTTTAGGTGCGGAAGTCTACTTCACCTCGTTAGAGATTGTCCTGAGATACACCGGAGGGAGGCACCAGTACCGCATGTCATATTACCACCTTCTCCACCCCAGAGGGCATTGCCTATTGTACCTACTGTTGCTCCGCGTCAGACTTACGCACAGAGAGGTCGTGGCCGCGGAGGGTTTGTTTAGAGAGGACGGGGTGACCGAGGCAGAGGACAGTCAGTCGCAGGTGGAGGACGGGAACGGATTTTTGCTTTGACGCATCAGGACGCGCAGGCGTCCAATGCAGTGGTCTCAGATATCCTTTCCGTATGTTCCGTTGATGCACATGTGTTGTTTGATCCGGGATCCACGCACTCGTATGTTTCCACACACTTTGTGCCGAGTTTGGGTAGAGAGTCCAGTTTGCTTGATCAGCCGCTTGTGGTGACCACCCCTGTAGGCGAGTTGTTTGTTGCTAAGCACGGGTTCCGATCCTGTGTTGTCCGTATTGGCGAGAGAGAGTTGCCTGTCGACTTGATCCTTCTTGAGATGTTGGACTTCGACGTTCTTTTAGGCATGGATTGGTTAGCCACGTGCTATGCGTCTGTGGACTGCCGCGAGAAGACAGTTAGGTTTTGTTTTCCCGGTGAGTCGGCTTTTGTTGTGCAGGGGGACCATGGTGCCGCCCCTCACAGTTTGATTTCTTCTCTTTGCACTGGACAGCTTTTGAGGAAGGGATGTCAGTGATTTCTAGCCTATGTTCGCGATACTAGAGCTATAGAGGTTCCGTTGGATCGGGTTCCTATTGTTAGCGAGTTCCCTGATGTATTCCCTGACGAGCTTCCTGGGCTATTGCCTGAGCGCGATATTGCTTTTTGTATTGATTTGATTCCCGGCACGGGGCCTATTTCTATACCGCCTTATCGGATGGCCCCGGCGGAGCTTAGAGAGTTGAAGGGTCAGTTGCAAGATTTGCTGGATAAGGGACTTATTCGACCCAATGTGTCTCCTTGGGGTGCTCCAGTCTTGTTTGTCAAGAAGAAGGACGGCAGTTTGCGTTTGTGTATCGACTACCGCCAGCTGAACAGGGTTACCGTGCGGAACAGGTATCTTTTTCCGCGCATCGACGACTTGTTCGACCAGCTTCAGGGGGCAGGATACTTTTCGAGGATCGATTTGCGATCAGGCTACCATCAGTTGCGGGTTCGACCGGAGGATATTTCGAGGATAACTTTCCGCACGCGCTACGGCTATTATGAGTTTTTTTTGATGTCGTTCGGACTCACCAATTCCCCAGCAGCATTCATGGACTTGATGAACCGTATTTTCAGGTCGTATCTTGATCTGTTCATCATCGTAATCATTGACAATATTTTGGTGTATTCCCGGAGCCGAGAGGAGCACGAGCAACACTTGCGGATCACACTGTAGACTTTGAGGGAGCACCAGCTTTTCGCAAAATTCTCCAAGTGCGCATTCTGGCTTGACAGCGTAGACTTCTTGGGTCACGTGATTACAAGAGACGGTATATGTGTGGACCTGAAGAAGATTGAGGCCGTTCAGCGTTGGCCCAGACCGACATCAGCTACGGAAATCCACAGCTTTCTAGGACTGGCCGGCTACTACAGGCGATTTGTACAGGATTTCTCCCGCATTGCCGCACTTTTGATCGGGTTGACCCGGAAGGGAGTTCCTTTTGATTGGACGGAGGAGTGCGAGCATAGCTTTCAACAGCTATGGACTTGTTTGACTACGGCGCCGGTGTTATCATTTCCTTCAGGATCGGGCGGATTTGTGGTCTTTTGTGATGCTTCTCGAGTGGGGCTAGGATGCGTATTGATGCAGCATGACAGGGTGATTGCGTATGCATCACGGCAGTTGAAGAAACATGAACAAAACTACCCCACTCACGATTTGGAGATGGCTGCAGTGGTCTTTGCACTCAAGATCTGGCGACATTACCTATACGGCGAGTCGTGCCAGATATTCACAGATCACAAGAGCTTAAAGTATATATTTGAGCAGCGAGACCTGAATCTTAGACAACGCCGTTGGATGGAACTAGTGAAGGACTACGATTGTGAAATCTTGTATCACCCGGGCAAGGCGAACGTAGTGGCGGATGCTTTGTGCAGGAGGCCCGGGGGTAGTCTATCTTGTTTGAGCGCAGTGCAGAGGCAGTCGTCGACAGATTGGCAGATTTTATGCGACAGCCGAGTGCAGTTCAAGTTCACGCTGATCGGGGGACAGCTTGCGCATGTTCGTGCACGCCCACAGTTGCTTAACCGTATACATGAGGCACAGTACCGTGATGACCGTTGTTCAGAGATCATGGCACAGATTGGACAGGGCAAATTTTCCGAGTTCGTGATCGATAATCAGGGGATACTGTGATTTGGAACTAGACAGTGCGTACCAGATGCTGAGGGACTGCGGCGTGAGATTCTTGAGGAGGCACTTCGATCGGTGTACAATATTCATCCGGGTTCCACCAAGATGTACCATGATATGAGAGATGTTTACTGGTGGGACGGGATGATGTGGGACGTCACAGACTTTGTGTCGAGATACCTGACTTGTCAGCAAGTCAAGGCCGAGCACCAGAGGCCCGTGGGAGAGCTACAGCCGTTACCCATTCCGGAGTGGAAATAGGAGTAGATTTCTATAGACTTTATTGTGGGTCTACCCAGGACTAGTCGTGGGTATGACTCCATTTGGGTGATCGTGGACCGATTGACGAAAGAGACTCACTTCCTGCCGGTGAAGACGACTTTCGGATTTGCTCAGTATGCCCAGATATATATCGACGAGATCGTACGACTGCATGGAGTCCTGACATGTATCGTGTCCGACCAAGGCACCCAGTTTACCAGCCGACTATGGCAGAGGCTTCAGGAGGCTTTGGGCACCCGCTTGAGTTTCAACACAGCATTTCATCCGCAGACCGACGGCCAGTCAGAGCGGACTATTCAGACTCTCGAGGACATGCTCCGAGCGTGCGTCTTAGACTTCGGAGGTAGCTGGGATCATCATTTACCCTTAGTAGAGTTCTCCTACAACACCAGCTTCCAGGAGACCATTCAGATGGCACCATTTGAGGCTCTTTATGGAAGGAGATGCAGATCGCCCGTCTGTTGGACAGAGCTCAGCGAGAGCAGTATTTTGGGCCCGCAGATTGTTGAGGAGACGACCGCGAAGATCCAGTTGATTCACGATAGGATGAGAGCAGCCCAGAGTAGGCAGAGATCTTATGCGGACCGTCGTCGGCGCAGACTTGAGTTTTCTGTTGGCAATCATGTTTTCTTGAGGGTCTCCCCAATGAAAGGTGTGATGAGATTTGGGAAGAAAGGGAAGCTTAGTCCCAGATACGTGGTCCCCTTCGAGATCCTCGAGCGTGTTGGTGCAGTTGCGTATCGGTTAGCCCTTCCACCCAGTTTCCCAGATGTGCACCCCGTATTTCACGTGTCGATGCTCCGCATGTATCTTCATGATCCTACACATGCGATTCAGCACCCGACGATCCAGCTGGAGCACGACCTTTCTTTTGCAGAGCAGCCGGTGGTCATCTTGGATCGACAGGTGAAGAAATTGAGATCGAAGGTAATACCGTCAGTCAAGGTCTTTTGGCGTAGCCCGAGCAGCGAGGAGGTCACCTAGGAGACCGAGGACGGGATGAGGAAGAAATATCCCCATCTCTTCGAAGGTACGCATAGCTAGAATTTTAAATTCGGGGACCGAATTTCTTTAAGTGGGGTAGATTGTAACGCTTTGAAATTCGTTTAGGTTAAATTTGCGTTAGTTAGTAATGATGCGTGTTTTTCATAAAAACCCGTAAATCTTATTTTCCTTTTTAAACTCGAATAATACTAGTTCTAATTGTGATGAGAAGTGTTTTTATATATAAATGGGTTTTGTTAATTATAATTTAGCTTGTGTTCACCTTAATTAGAAATTTTCCTTAATTACTTTTCCTAAGCTAGGATTAGTGTGGCAAGCATGCACACTTATCACTTTTTTTGTGACATAGGTTAAGTGTTAACATGTAGCCATTTCTTTTCTTCTTGCATGGTTCATATTTTCCCCACAAAACCAAGTCAAACCTTTTATTTTAAATTGAAAATGAAGAATAGGAGGCATGGTTTGGGGTAGGTGAAGTCGGGGCCTGACTTTTTGACCATTATCTCACTCATTTTTCCCTCTCTCCCACTCATTTCTGAAACCCCAGCAGAGATAGCAGCAGCAACAGCAACATCATCATCATTTTCTTCTTCTTTTGCTTCTCTTTTGATCCAAACACAAACCCTACACAAAAATCTCATTTTCCTTCACAAAAACCTTTGGAAAAATGGCTATTTTGAGGATTTTGGTGGCAAATCAGTGCCTTTGAAGGCAAGGGCTGGAAGTTAGGTTCCCTAAGGTCTTTTGAAGGTATTAAACTCACCCATATCACTTTAGTTCTTAAGTTGTAGTTTATTTAGCTAAAAAATCGTATTTTTGTGCATTTTTGTGCTAATGAAGGGAAATTAGTGAAGTTTATGATAAGTTAGTATTTTTATGGCTTGTTTAACTTAATTAGGTGTTGTTAGTGTTTTTTTAACCAAGTAAATTTCTCAGGTTGCACTAAAACACCATAATGTTTTAGTTTAGTGTTAAATTAGCTTTTTAACTAAGTTTTGGGCTCTGCTGTGATCTGCTTGTAACCCGTTTGCTTCAGGAAAAAATTGCATTTACTGGAGCTTGTACACTAGATTTAGAGAACACACACGAAGCACGGGAGCCCAATTCCCTAGGTTGGCCGCCGGAATATTCATTCTGGCCACAAATTGCGGCCAGATGGGGGACTTAGGTGTTGGGGTTTGTTCTGTTGGTGTCTGCGACATTTTTAAGGCCTATGGTATAAGGAACTTTTTGAAATTCTATCTGTAGAAATATCTGGAACCAATTACCCTATTTCCTATACTTTTAACTTTCGCGACACGTGTGATACGTGTGTGGGTTTAGGGATTTCCTGCGTGTCGCGACGTGTCGGGGTAGCTTCAGGCGCGTAATCACACGTTTTAGCGTATCGGACACACACGTGTTTAGTTCGCGGTGCGGGTTTCACGTTTGGTTTCGATGTCACGTTTTATAGGATTTTAGCTTATGCTTATTCTTTGTGTAATTCTAGGTTCACAGGCGAGTACGAAGGAAGCCGCGAAGAAGGGGAAGCAAGTCGTCGGCTACACTTTGCACGAGACCACGGTGAGTAGATTTAACATCTACGGGGAAATCGCCCGTATGGCGTTATGCGTCAGGGCTTGATAGGCTATAGTAGCTGCATATTTGCATTCATATACCTTGGTTGCATACTGTATTTCTTGCTATATGTATATATATGGACTTAGAATTAATAACACACCGCACTGTTACTAACGGTTCATGTTGCACGAGCACTAATTTGCATGTTACACACACACCGTTAGTAATTGCCATGACACCCACACTATAGAATTGCTATGAACAATATATTGTAGATCACATCCTATATGATTCGACATGATTATGTTACTTGTGCACATACTCATTTGCATATCCATACTTATGCATATACAATTGTACCTACCTAGATAAGCTGATTTTTGGTAAAAACTGGGGACCGCATGATACCTTTTAAAAACCGAATCTACTTAAGGAGTGGTTTCTCCCTTTTACTCATAGTACGACTTATGATGCATATATTACATCGCATGGATTTACGCATTGGCTTTGGATTTCATGTGATTTCTGGATTTGAAAACCGTGGTATTTTTCAAGAAAGCATGCATTGTTTTAAAAACCCGGTTCCTCTTGATATGATATGTTGGTGCGTCCACCACGCGTTTTCTCGGTTCTGATACGTGTGCTTGAGACCCGATTCGAGGAGTTGGATGATCCGTTTGCAGGTTCATGGTGGACCCGGTATGTTTTCCCGGGGCGAGAAATGTTTTTCGTGAAGCAGACGATGAGCCTGGCAGGGTGGCTAGTACCTACCGGTGATTGGTTGGACCTGACGGTTATCCGTAGGATACTAATCAGAGTCGATAGATGGATACGGGATGACCCGTACTGCCGGGGCCGAGTGCCGATTCCGCAGACGGAGCCCGTGGGCCGATCCGGACTGATGGAGCCCGATATATGAGGATTTGCGTGTCGATGCTGGATACGATTATTTCATGATATTTTTGAGTGCCAATGTTGGGCACTCACTATTCAGAGATTTACAGGATTTGAGGGCCGATGAGGGTGACGACGCCTGAGTTTTATTGGGATTTGTGTGCATTGATGGACACCGGTTATTTTTCCACGTTGACATTCCGTGTAGATGTTATTTTATCCCATGCTCAGAATTCATTATTACGCATCTCATCCTGTAGTAGTATTACCTAATAGAGTACTTATGCCTGATTATTGCACATCCTACTCATCGCATATAGATGTTATCTACTGGCATATGTCAGAGTATCGCAGTACGTGCATACTCGTGATTACCTTTATATGTTATCTTCTATTCATGAGTTGATAACTCACCCCCGTTGTGCCATAGTGTTTTTAGGTTTCCCCTCAGAGTAGTCGTGGAAGGCTGCTTTCTTGTATCTTTTTGGCTACGAATACCACTGAAGTTGGTGCGTGAGCTGTTTGCTGCTAGGTGGGTTTGTGGTATCCGGTTATTTTCCATTTGTACACGCTTTTGTATCTAGTACTCTCCATCTACTATTTCATGTACTGACTTAGAGACCAGTGTGAGGACGATGATGTATATTATTTATACTCTGGTGTCGAGCTCGTGTGAGCCGACTTTACTTATGCAGTTTTTATTATTGTGATGTTTTTCACTTATTGCTCATTTCTTCGCTACGGCGTCGTATATTACTCTGGTGGTGATTGTTTCCGCCGTTGGGCGTGATTGCTCCCGTTTGGGATGCTTTATTTTTATTGTATATCTTTTTACTCATATCTTGTCTTGTACCCGATTTCGGGGTCAGTTTTTCCAAAGGAAATGCTGTCAAAATTTTTAAGATAATAACTTGAACTTTAAAGAAAGTCACTAACTACTTAAGGTTTTCCACACTCACTACTTTTAATGGTTTTGATTTCTGGGTTTCGGCTTACTTAGTCGCGTAACGCCTGTAGACGTTACGTGGTTAAGTGCCGGTCACGGGTCGAACTTCGGGTCGTGACAATATGTGTTTATATATATTGTGTCATGGTGGATGATACATTGGACATGGGTGTATGAGACTCACACCAAGACTAAAGATATTTGGGTGATTATTTATTAAGAGTTAATTCAAAATTAGGTGGAAAATGAGCATGACTTAGATGCTTGTGGAAGCATGTAGAAGCCATGACTCATTCCATTAATTTTGTTTTACTCTAGATATTTTATAACCTTAACCATTATCTTTATCCCATGGTTAACTCTCTATACGATCACAAGAAATATTTCCTTACCCCTAGATCATCTTCTTTTTCTCTCAAGAGCTCTTTAGCTTTTGAGGAAGTGAGAAAAGAAAAAGAGAAAGTGAGTTCTAAAGTGAGAAAAATTCCTACTTCATCAACCTACTCTCATCTAGCCCATAAGATTGGGTTGTTTGCTTCACTTATTCCTTGATTAGTGAAGAGCTAACTTGAGTTACAGTAAGTTCAAGGTGGATCATCTTCGTTCTCGAAGACGACATAGCAAGCTCTTTCCTTTCACCAAGTGGAGGCTAAGAAGAGTTCTAGGGATCACTACTTGGAGCTAAGGGACTACTATTTGGTGCTTTAGAAGTGGAGGACTAGTCTACAAAGGTTGTATTCTCTATTCACTTAGTGTAAAGTTTGTTTACATGCTTAGAAATCCTAATTCTCTAGTTCGATTCTAGGTTAGAATACGTTAGCCCACTAGATTTTTTAAAATTGCATAATTGATGCCTCTAAAAACCTAGTAGTGGTGCTAAGACATACTTTCATGGTATCAGAGCTACTAGGCATTGGATGTCGACCTATGGGGGGTTCTCACTATGTGACAGTGTGGCGAAGCATAGGCTCTTACCCCCAGGGTGTCCTGAGACCGGAAGGTGTTCCGGCGGGTTGTTGTCCTCGCGAGGGGGCATGCATAAAAAGTAGCTGCTGAGGGACCTGTAGGTGCCACGACGACCCCATTAGATGGGGTGGCTTCCTGACTTTCATGATATCAAAGCCAAGCTAGTGCATTAGGTTTGGTCCAAATGACGTTAAAGCGTTCGATCGAACTTCAAAACCCCATGTTTTCTAAGTTTCTGTCCAAATTTTCAAATGTTGATTTTTTCCAGATTAAAAATATGCAGAAAATTGTGCAGGGTTTTCTATGGAGCCCCAAGAAATTCGAGGGCCAAATTCGACCAATTGGCCGTGCAACCGCGGCATAAAATTGGGTTTAGCCGCGGTTCCGCGGCATAATTAAGGAGTTAGGAATTCATTGTTCTTGTGCTACTCCATTTGGTCATTAGGCACATTCTGGGTATTTTTAATGAGACTCAAGTGTTGAGGTCTCTGTGATTTATGGCTGTATGAAATATCGATCGAAATGTTTAACATCGTCTAGATATATATGATATGTGATACAATATTTGGAATCCACATTAATTAGTTTTGTGAAAACTAGTTTGTGTTTTGTAAATCTCGCGTTTTAGTCTCTTTTGATCGATTGCTACGGGGTTTCGATTCGGATCAAAACTTCGTCATAATCTCGTATTGTACGCGGATAGTCGCCGGAAAACACTACTAGATATCCATGCCCCATAGCCCCGACCAAGTGATTGTAGGAGAACCCCGAGGCTAAAAACATCCACTCGGATTCTCGCGGCCATGGTGTTTCGCCTAAGTGCACTTCGTTGAAGGCACCGGGGGTGCGGCAATTTACTAAAGTTCTCGACGAGCATTCGATCATTTAATCAGGGATCTTGTCGAATTACCTGACTGCTATTGAAAAATGTTTTCAATACGAGACGTAAATGCAAGATTTAAAGATGTTAGGCATGAAATCCGAATATGAGATATTCCGGGTTTATGATGTCTAAGAATATGCAGATTCTAATTATTGTATGTTTTCATTTATTTTCTGCGACCGTAAGTGTAGTATGTGGTATATCACCGAACTCGTTTCTATACGTCAACGATTTTCGGGATACACATATTTACTTACGTTGATGATATATGATGTTATGAGTTGCTGTGATATATTATATTGGATCGTCGTGATTGAATAGCCGGGGTTTTTTTTGCGTGAGATGAGAGTTTTTCTATTTTCATTCATGTAAAAATTGTATGTAATATTCTTTTATTGGGACACTTCCGGGTTGAGGATGATGTCACCATTGATGTATATTATTTACTTTTCTACATTAGGATAGACCCAAGATGGGGAGCACAAGTAACCGGGTTCTAGAGTCCAGTGGGAGACCATCTCGAGGAGTCGAGACCGGGTCTCCTAACTCTAGAATCGGAAAGGTCACTTGCCGCTCTCGTAGGGGTCTAGGGATGTGGGTTTGGCTATTCATCACGACCGTGGAATCCGTGTTTTTCATTACTAGCTGAATTTAAAACACGAACCTCCTTGTATATCCAATATTTCATATGTTGTTTTTGCTGCCTGAGTTCTGTGATGTGATCATATAACTGCCTGAGACGAATGCTATATATATAATATATATAATAAACGTTGCTTATGTTCTGCGCTCGCACTAGTCCAGCCCCTTCTCTGCCATTAGTTAAGTAACATAACGGTGCATGACGGAGCCCCGTGGTGAATGCGGATGACATAAGCGTACGTTCTATTTTCGTTTCTTCAGTGATGTTTATGAAACATAAATGATGGGACTTCATTAATGAGATTAATGAAAGAAAGGAAATCTAAAGATGTAGAATCAAATTTTTCAAAAAGGTAGCTCTAGTTATTGCTTTGCATAGCGGTATTCTTTTATGAATATCCAGCACCTCATTCGACGAGGAAAGAGCCTAGATCCCTTAACCGGGAGTGACCTCTTTAGCAAAACTAGCAAATATTACAACCCACTCGGTTTTTTTTGAAAACTACTCGATTTTAAAAGCGGAGCTTAAACCACTCCTTTTCAAATCACTCGATTCTACAACGATATCAAGTTCATTACGCTAAAAGTTTTATTCAAAACCAGTCGTAGCCCTCCGTCATTTTAGATAAGTAATATTCAGTATTCGTGCTGCATTTGTTGACCTTGTCAAGACGGAGTGTGCGGTAGCTGATTAGTGCTTATCTGTCGCATATGATGCGATGGGATTAGGGTAGTCGTGCGGCCTTGTTGACCTTGTCAATGGTCGTGCGAGTGGGTTTAATTCAATCATGAAATGAACGGGTTGAACTTGACTTGCGGTTTATGGTTTGTTGACCTTGTCATGGTCATAAACCGCTTGGGTGGTAAAAACAGATATTGGGAATTTCAAGTGTTGAAATTTGTGATGAGATTGCATACCTTATATGAGATAGTTGGATCTCGATATCCATTGCGAGTAAGAGTTACTCCCAGAAGAGTTTTACACTTTACAATTAGATAATCCAATAGGTTTCTAAGAAGGTGTTAAAGGGGTTACGCCCCTGCGGAAATGAGATTATTTAATTAGTTTCATACGAAAGCATGAGGAGACTCCCTCGGAGTACCAATACCTGCCTGGCTGACCGATTAGCGAACTTGTAGGGTGTAATTAATCTCGGCTAGTCTTACCTTTTAGGTTTTGAAGGAAGATTTGATAAAAATAGTGGGAGCCATCCTAAATAGATAAGATAATAACCAATCTAATCTTGCAAGAGCGCACGCTAAAGTGTTTTCTTCTCTCTCTCTCTAGGTAGCGACCATGACATTCCTTAATCAAGATAATAATATGGATGTATTGACCAAACCCGCTTATTATACTGAGCTGGGGATCGTTGGTTCTGCTCTATCTTATGACTGTCATAAGTCTGAGTAAGGAATATGGGAATATCAGGATTCCCATACAACCCGAACAAAGAAAGAGCATGTTGATGCATCTTTTTCGGGTGTGTTCGTAACCGAGAACTGTTTCTCAGTATGCTCTATGTCACGGGTATTGGATACTGGATCAGAATCCCGCGTATGTAATATGTTACATGGGTTAAGGAAAAGTAGAGAACTGGGAAAGGGTGATAAATCTCTAGTAGTAGTGAATGGTGTAATTGTTGCAGCCAAAGCAGTTGGCGAATATCACCTTGTATTACCAAATGGTAATACATTGATTCTGAACGACTGTTATTTCGTACAAAAAATGATGTGCACTATAATATCAATTTCTTTATTAAATAAAGAAGGATATAATTTTGTATTAGAGAATACGGTTATGAACATTTTCTTAAATCAAGTGTTGATTGGGTTTGGTACGTTGTATAACGGTATATATGTTCTAAATCAAACCACAGTTTTAAATATACAGAACACACACAAGAGGAAAAGTTCAGAAATGAATGAAGCCTTTTTGTGCAATTGTAGATTATGTCATATCAATGCGACCAGACTAGCGAAGTTGCATAAAGATGGATATTTGAATCAGTTTGAATTTACATCTTATGAAACTTGCTAGTCATGTCTCAAGGGTAAGATGACCAAAACTTCGTTTACTGGAAACGGAGAAAGAGCTACTGAACTCTTGGGACTGATACATAGTGATATATGTGGTACTATGTCTACATATGCCAGGAATGGTTCCTCATACTTTATTACATTCACCGATGATCTCTCAAGATTCGGACATGAGTTCTTGTTGAAACACAAATTCGAAGTTTGTGAGAAATTCAAGGAATACAAGTACGAAGTTGAGAACCAGACGGGTAAAAGTATTAAAGTCTTACGATCTGATCGAGGAGGAGAATACTTGAGTACGGAAATCCGTGACTATTTAAAAGAGAATGGGATTATCTCTGAGCTTACTCCTCCGTATACACCACAGCATAATGGAGTTTCGGAGCGGAGGAATCGCACCCTATTAGATATAGTGCGCTCTATGATGAGTAATGCTGAGTTACCTATTTTCTTTTGGAGTTATGCACTTGAGACAGCTGCATACTTATTGAATCATGTTCCATCTAAATCAGTGCCTAAAACACCATATGATATATGAAGTGGAAAGAGACCATATCTTAAATGAGTTAAGATATGGGGTTGTCAGGCCTATGTTAAAAAATAGAATCCGGACAAACTTGAGGCACGATCAGTTCTATGCATGTTTGTGGGATATCCAAATAATTCACATGGATATATTTTCTACCATAGTGAGGAACAAAAAGTGTTTATTGCTCAACATACCACATTTTTAGAAAAGGAATTTCTTATGAAAGAAATTAGTAGTAATGAGGTAGAACTGGAAGAAGTTCCAGCTACACAAACTATAGCTGATGATTTGGTAGAACCGGAGAATTCGATAGTCACCGACGAACCTCAGCCACTCCGCAGATCCAGTAAGGTTCCTCATCCACCTGAGAGATACTACGGTTTTCTCACAGATGGTGGAAGTGAGGATTGCATCATGGAAAATGATGACCCAAGTAGCTTCGAGCAAGACATCATGAGTGGAGACTCTGTGAAATGGCTGGATGCTATGCGATCTGAGATGGAATCCATGTACACCAACAAAATATGGAATTTGGAAGTTGCTCCTGAAGGGGTAAAACCCATCGGGAGCAAGTGGATCTTTAAGAAGAAACTTGGTGTAGATGGAAAGGTTGAGACCTTCAAAGCTATACTTGTTGCAAAAGGTTTTCGTCAACGACCAGGTGTCGACTATGATGAAACCTTTTCTCTAGTGGCTATGCTTAAGTCCATCAGGATCCTACTTGCCGTTGCTGCATACCATGACTAAAAAATTTGGCAGATGGACATCAAGACCGCTTTTCTAAATGGCGATTTGGAAGAGAGCATGTACATGACACAACCAGAGGGATTCGTAGACAGTGGGAGCAGCGGAAAGGTGTGCAAGCTGCTTAAATCAATCTACGGATTAAAGCAGGCATTGCAGAGCTGGAACATCTGTTTTGATGTGGCAGTCAAAGAGTTTGACTTCATAAAAAACGTAGATGAATCTTGTATATACAAGAAAGTAGTAAAGAGTAAGGTTGTCTTCCTCGTATTGTACGTGGATGTCATACTTTTGATAGGAAATGATGTTCCTATGGTACACTCGGTCAATCTCTTCTTATCACAAAATTTCTCCATGAAAGATCTAGGTGATGCCTCCTACATCTTGGGGATTAAGATCTATAGTGATAGATTTAAGCGGATGTTGGTATTGTCCCAATCCAGGTACATTGACACCATACTGAAGAGGTTTAGTATGGAAGATTCTAAGTGTGGTAATTTACCCCTTGCTCAGGAATCACTCTCTCCAAAGAGATGTCTCCCAAGACTGATTTGGAGAGGGATCGCAAGCAGGGGATACCCTATGCTTCTTCAGTTGGGACAATCATGTACGCGATGTTATGTACCAGACCGGATGTAGCTTACGCACTTAGTGTAGTAAGTAGGTATCAATCAGATCCTGGGAAGAAGCACTAGACAGCTGTGAAAAACATTCTTAAGTACTTAAGAAAGACTAAAGAAATGTTCTTGGTGTATGGTAATAGAGAACTCCAGGTGGAGTCCTTTACCGATTCGAGATTCCAGAGTGATAAGGACGACAGTAAGTCGGTCTCGGGTTTTGTCTTTACCCTTAATGGAGGGGTGGTATGTTGGAAGAGTTCCAAGTAAGATACCGTGGCAGACTCGACGATGGAGGGTAAATACATCGCTGCCAACAATACTGCCAAAGAAGTTGTCTGGATGAAGAAGTTCATTGCTAAACTTGGTGTGGTTCCATCCATTGAGCATCCAATACCTTTGAATTGTGATAATAATGGAGCTGTGGCTTTGGCCAATGAACCCTGGTCCCATCAGCGATTCACATATATTCTTAGGCGGTACCACCTGATCCGGGAGATAGTAGATTGCCCGGAGATCGAAGACAGGAGAGTTGACATGAAGAACAACACGGCGGATCCACTCACAAAGGCCCTCTTCTAGACGCAATTTGAGAGACTTTTTAGGATGCTGGGTATGCGATACTACAACAATTGGCCTTAGTGCAAGTGGGAGATTGTTAGTTATATGTATGCCCTAGAGGCCATTATTGTACATTATTGTATTTATAGTGGATACTTGGACATATATATAGAGAGGACTTTCTTGCGCGACATGATAGTTTGCTATCTGGTTGCTCTTTATCTTAACATGTACACCAGTATCATTATACTGTTTCTCTGATACATGTTGATAAAGCCCTTAGGATATTAGCTTGACTACCAGGACTATGAATTTAGATCATACTAGTGGGGCTTGTATAGTCCGCAAGCACATCCTTTAACAGCTCATAGTTGAGGGAGTATCGAGACAGGGCATCGATATTCCAAAGTAGACTAGTGTGTACGTTTCTTGACTCTGTATGGGGCGATGGTTGATCACACATCCATTGGCATTTGACATCGAAGATTGTACACAGGTGCTCATTAGAGAATGGGTACACCGAACTGGACTCATCGAGAACTCCTAGTTGGTACTATACCTATCGTTAGATAGCAGTTCTCTGGTGACACTTGTACATGTTAGTTTGTAAACCCGAGATCATCCTAGAGTCTTGTGTGGTTCTCACTATGCTTTGATTTTCTCCCTACCACGGCTCAAAGGAGTCGTGCAAACAGGTGGATTTTGGGTACAGTCCTGAGTCACATGGAGGCAATGAGTGATAGGAGGGGTTTCGTCTCTCCCGTTATTGGGGGTTGATATTGCGCTATACGCGATTGGCTATAACAGCAAGTCCCTAGCTAGGGCTGATGAGATTTACTGGTAAGTGTAAGCAGTAGTTTCTCGAACGGTTATAGGCCACACATCGGCATGACTTATCAAGTTACTGGGGTTTGACGATTCCACCTTTAGACTTGATATGCGACATATCAGACGAAGAGATCGGACTGTACGGTAAGTGTTGCTTATAGGCTTTGCGGGAGTTTGGACAAGCTTGCTTGTTGATTTTCTATTCGCTCAATATCTGGGTAGCCGTTACATCCAGCTAGTACCGCTGACGGTTTATGGGTGATTGATATGATCATTACCTACTGCTGGCGTATTGACGAGCCTTTAGAGTCCCACACAGAGGTTTCCTAGATCAAGCGAAATGAAGTAGAGCACATATTGTGATATGTACGGGAACATGATTGAATACGAGTATGTGATACCGTATTTTAATCTCGCGATATGTGATATCGGTTAGGTTATATGTGATATAACCGGATTATTGAATCTAGTGTTGATTCAATGATATGTTATATGTGATATACATATAATTGATATTAGTCGGTTATATATGATATAAACGGATTATTGAATCAAGTGTTGATTTAATAATTTGATATATATTTTTATATTTGATATATTAATATATATTAACTAATATTGTGCTCACTAAAGATTTTCTTCTTTTTAAAATACATTTGATATATATGCGATATATATTATATGTGTTTATATATTGTGTCATGGTGGATGATATATTGGACATGGGTGTATGGGATTCACACCAAGACTAAAGATATTTGGGTGATTATTTATTAAGAGTTAATTCAAAAGTAGGTGGAAAATGAGCATGGCTTAGATGCTTGTGGAAGCATGTAGAAGCCATGTCTCATTCCATTAATTTTGTTTTACTCTAGATATTTTATAACCCTAACTATTATCTTTAGACCATGGTTAACTCTCTACAAGATCACATGAGATATTTCCCTACCTCCAGTTTATCTTCTTTTTCTCTCAAGAGCTCTATAGCTTTTGAGGAGGTGAGAAAAGAAAAAGAGAAAGTGAGTTCTAAAGTGAGCAAAATTCCTACTTCATCAACCTACTCTCATCTAACCCATAAGGTTAGGTTGTTTGCTTCACTAATTCCTTGATTAGTGAAGAGGTAGCTTGAGTTAGAGTAATTTCAAGGTGGATCATCTTCGGCCTCGAAGACGATATAGCAAGCTCATTCCTTTCTCCAAGTGGAGCTTAAGAATAATTCTAGGGATCACTACTTGGAGCTAAAGGACTACTACTTGGAGCTTTAGAAGAGAAGGACCGGTCTACAAAGGTTGTATTCTCTATTCACTTAGTGTAAAGTTTGTTTACATGCTTAGAAACCCTAATTCTCTAGTTCGATTCTAGGTTAGTATAGCTTAGCCTACTATATTTTTTAAAATTGCATACTTGATGCCTCTAAAAACCTGGTAGTGGTTCTAAGTCATACTTTCATTAGGTAGAAAGGAAACGCTGTGCTCGCGAGGAAAGGGAACACCGCGCCGCTCTCACTGTGGGTGCTGGCTCGAGCGTTGCACGAGCCTCCGACGCTCCGGAAACAAACTCCGCCTCAGGAGATGGTTTGATTTTGTTAGTTATATGTATGCCCTAGAGGCCATTACTGTACATAGGATGTATATTGTAGTGGATGCTGGGACATATATATGTATGACTTTCTTGCTCGACATGATAGTACGCTATCTGGTTGCTCTTTATCTTAACATGTATACTTGCAGTCTCTCTATTACATGTTGATAAAGCCCTTAGGATGTGTGCTCGACTTCCAGGACTATGATGTAGTTCATACTAGTGGGGCCTGGGTAGTCAATGAGTACATCCTTCAATGTTCCTAGTCGTGGGAATATCGAGACGGGGCATCGATATTCCAGAGTAGACTAGCGTATATCTTCTCGACCCATGTGATGGGCGATGGATGATCCCATATCCATTGGTGTTTGACATCAGAGATGGTATGTGGGTGCTCAGTGGTGACTGGGTACACTGAACGGACTCGCCGAGAACTCCCAGATGGTATTATACCTCACGTCAGATGGCAGTTCTCTGGTGACACTGGTACAGCTTAGTCTGTTGACCCGAGATCGTCATAGAGTCTTGTGTGTCTCCCACTGTGCTTTGATTTCCACCCTACCATGGATCTACTGAGTTGTGCAAACAGGTGGTTTTTGGGTACAATCCCGATTCACATGGAGGCAATGAGCGATAGGAGGGGATTCGTCTCTCCCGGTATTGGGGGTTGATGTTGCGCTATGCTCGACTGGCCATAACCGGAAATCCCTGGCCAGGGTTGCTATAATTTACTGGTAAGAGTTATCAGTAGTATCACGCTTGTTATGGACCTTACGTCGGCATGACTTATCAAGCTACTGGGGTCTGACGTTTACCACCCCTAGGCGAGATATGCGACATATCAGACGAACAGACCGGACTGTACGGTAAGTGTTACTGGTTGGATTCATAGGAGTGTGAGCGGGCTTGCTCGTTGATCTTCTGATCGCTCAATACCCGGGTGGCCGTTACGTTTAGCAGACCGCTTGCGGCTTGTGGGTGTTTGATATGATCATCACCTGCTGCCGGCGTATTGACGAGTCTTTAGAGTCCTACACAGAGGTTTCCTGGCTCAAGCGAAACGAAATAGGAGCGCATATGAGATATGTGCGGGACCGAGAATAATACCAGTATGTGATACTGTATTCTATTCTCGCGATTTGTATCATTGGACGGTTATATAAGATATAGCAGGGTTACCGAATCAAGTGTTGATTCGATACATTGATACACTTGATATTAGTCGGTTATATGCGATATGACCGGATCATTAGATCAAGTATCGATTTAATGATTTAATGTATAATTATATATTTGATATATTACTTTACATTAACTAGTATTGGTTCACTTAAGATTTGTTTTCTCACTAGTTTGTGCATAAGTGTATATATGATATATATTTGTGTACATATGTTTGTATCATGTTTGATGATACATACAAGTTGTGTGTATGAGAATTATATCAAGATTAAGTTTAAGATTAGGGTATTGTTTTATCAAGAGAATTAACAAAAGAAATGAACTTGGTCAAAGTTGTCAAGCTTGAAGAAGCTTGGAGAAACCTTGACAAAGTCCACTCTTTTGTCATTTCTTTTGATAATTCTGTAACCGAACCTTTAACCTAATACCTTGGTCAATTCTCTACACAAGTTAAGCATGAGGGCTTAACTTAACCATGGTCCCATAATTAAAAGGATAAGTCTCATTCTTATTTGATTATCCTTTTAATTCTTTCTTCTTCTTCATCTTCATCAAGCTTCATGAAAGCTTGCTAGCTCCAATGGTGCCATGAGAAAAAGAGTGAGAAATCCAATTCTAAAGTGAACCCACTTCCTATTTCTTCATCCTCTACCACTTGCCATGTAGTAGAGTGTGTTATCTTCACAAGTTTTATGACCAAGTGAAGATGGAGCTTGATCTTGAGTTGCTTCGACGTAGATCATCTTCGGCATCGAAGTCGACGACCTAGCACGTCCATTTCTCCGATGAAACCGACGCTAGAGTCCGGGATCCGATGATCGCAGCGGAGGGACATCATCAAGGAGCTAAAGAGGTGGAGGACCGGATCTACAAAGGTTGTAGTCACTTTCACTTTGTAGTTAAGTTGTTAACTTGTTTAGTTTTCGCCTATCCTCTAGTTAACGATCTAGCATAGGGTTCTTAGGCACATGGATAAATTTGATTTTGGCATGGTTGATCAGTTGTAGAGCCTCATGGGTGTGCCTAGGATCCCTACAGTAGTATCAGAGCCTAGCTAGAGCTTTAGGCGAAATGTAGACGATGTTAGGAGTCCGATCGAACCCGAAACCCTAATTCAAAACCCTTCTCTGTACAATTTTTCAAAACTGTGATTTTTGTGAATTAAAAATATGCAGAAAAATCAGCACGGTTTTCTAAGAAATACTGTGCTGCACGTGCACCTGAGTCCACTAAAGCGCCGCGGAAACGCGGCACGAGCATGGCTCGTGCGGCGGTTCCGCGGCCATACTGTACCCTTATTTTGTGAATTTTGCACAGTAATTTCTTTCTTTAGTTGCTGAGTTTTCTGGGAATTTTTAAATTATACTCAAGAGTTGAGTTTTCTGGGTTGTATTGAGAGTTCGTAGATTCGATCGGATTGTCTAATTTTGTCTATGTGTTTTTCCGGGTAATTTTAGAATATGTTAAAAAGTTCGACCGGATATAAATACCCAATTTTTCCCCTACCGGGAAATTTTCAATTGTTGGATTTTTCCGTAGTTTAAGAACGTTCTAAGTAGTGCAAGTAACGCGATGGACCCTCTAGAAGACAACAAACCTTAACTCGATTATGTGACCGTCTTGAATTGCCCTTTGAACCTTAGGGTTTGGGGCAGTACGGCGTGCCACATGTGAGGCGTTGGCTTGACCCTTCTACGGCTGGACCGTTGGTACTGTGGCATGAAGTGAATGTTTTTTAAACTTATTTCATGTGTTGAGCTGTTTCGGGAAAACTTGGGTGTTTGATTGTTCGATCGGAAAGTTTAACATTTTCTATTTATCTGGAATGTGATACAATATTTGGAATCCACAAGTAGTTATGAGATAACTGATTTGGATGTTATAAATCTAGCACTTTAGTCTCACTTGATCGGTTGCCACGGAATTTTGATGCGATCAAAAGTCCGTCGCAATCATGTAGCGTACGCGGATACTCGCCGGGTAAACTTAATAGATAGCCATGCCCCATAGCCCCGACCAAGTGACTGTAGGAGAACCCCATCGCCGAAAGCATCCGTTCGGGTGCTCGCGGCAGCGGTGTTCCGCCTTAGTGCACTTCGTCGACGGTATCGGGGGTGCGACCGTCTACTAAAGTTTGCAACGAGCATTCGTTCAGGATGTCGGGAATCTTGTTGAATTGCCCGACTTGATATTGAAAAGTGTTTTTGATAATGAGACTAAAATGCGGGGTTTATAATTGTTAGGCATGCGATGTCTAAGAAATTCATTTGGTTAGGCATGCAATGTCTATGCAGGTTGCGGATTCCAACTGTTGTAGTTTTACACTTTCTTTTCTGCGACCGTAAGTGTAATATGTGATATCGCCGGTTTCGTTGCTATATATCAACGACAATTGGGATACGCATGTTTACTTACGTTGATGACATGCGATGTTATGTGTTGCTGGATATGTTATATTGGATCATCATGTTTGAATAGCCGGGGTTTTTTATGTGAGACGAGTGTTTTTCATTTTCATTCATGTAAAAACTTGTATGTAATATTCTTTTATTGGGGCACTTCCAGGTTGCGGAAGATGTCACCGTTGATGTATATTATTTACTTTTCCGCATTAGGATAGACCCAAGGAGGGGAGCACAAGTAACCGGGTTCTAGGGTCCAGTGGGAGACCATCTCGAGGAGTCGATTCCGGGTCTCCTAACCCTAGAATTGGTAGGGTTGCTTGCCGCTCTCGTAGGGGTCTACGGGTGTGGGATTGGCTATTCATCACGACCGTGGAATCCGTGTTTTATACTGGCTCGTATTAAAAACACGGACGTCCTAGTATATCTAATATTTTATATGATATTTTCTGCTGCGTTATCTGTGATGTGATCATGTGATATATTCAGATAGATATTGTATATAGTATATATGATATATTATATAGACGTTGCTTATGTTTTACACCCGCGCTAGCCCTGCCCCGCTCTGCCGTTAGTTACCTAACCTAACGGTACAGACGGGACATCGAGGCGAATGCGGATGGCATAAGCGTACGTTATATTTATCTGTGATGTTTAGGTGGACTTAAATGATGGGACATTTATTAATGAGATTAATGAAAGAAAATAAACCTAAAAGATGTTGTGGAATCGAATTTCAAAAATAAAAACTGGTAGCTACAGTTCTTGCTTTGCATCGCAGTGTTCCTTGTAGAACATTCTGCACCTTGTTCGATAAGGAAAGGACCGAGATCCCTTCACCGGGAGTGACTCCTTTAGCAATAACTGGCAGATGCTACAACCCTCGGTTTGTCTTTTGATTGCTTCTATATTTTTTGCTTTGCACAGCGGTATATATGATATATCCTGCACCTTGTTCGATGAGGAAAGGGCCGACGATCCCTTCACCGGGAGTGACCCCTTTAGCAAAACTAGAAAAGCCTAAAAAACACTCCATTTAAAAACCATTTGATTCCGCAATGAGATCAAGTTCAAAGCGTTAAGGTTTTCATAAAAAACCATTCGCAACCCTCCGTCATTTTAGGAAGTAGAGTACTTAGTATTCGTGCTGTGTTTGTTGACCATAGTCAAGACACAGTGTACGGTAGCTAAGTGATGTCTTCCTACACCGCATATGATGCGATTAGTTAGGACAGTCGCGTGATTTTGTTGACCTTAGTTAAGGTTCATGTGGGTGGGTCTAATTAATCATGAAATGACGGGTAGAACTTGACTAGTGCTTATGATTTGTTGACCATAGTTAAGGTCATAAGTGCTAGGGGTAAAATCTTTATCGGGAGTTTCAAGTGTTGAAATTTGCAATGAGATTGCATACCTTCTATATGATAGTTGGATCTCGATACCCACTGCGAGTAATTGTTACTCCTGGGAGAGTTTTGCACTTTACAATTAGCCGATCAAGTAGGTGTCTAGAAAGGTGTCAACGGGGTTACGCCTCTGGGAAAACGAGGTTTACTTTAATTAGGTCCGTGCGAAAGCACGGGGAACCTCCCTCAAAGTACCGACACTGACCTGGCTGAAAAATTGGCGAACTTGTAGAGTGTAATTAATCCCGGCTAGTCTTTCCTTTTAAGGTTTGAAGGAAGATTTGATAAAAACAGTGGGAGCCATCCTGATTAGATAAAATATATAACCAATCTAATCTTGAAAGAGCGCACACAGAGTGTTTTCTTCTCTCTCTCTCTCCAGGTAGCGACCATGTCACGCCTTAATCAAGATAATAATATGGATGTATTGGCCGAACCCGCTTGTTATACTGAGCTGGGGAACGTTGGTCCCGCTCCAACTTATAATTGTTATAAGACCGAGCAGGAAATAGGGGAATACCAAAATTCCTATGCCGCCCAAACGATGAAAG
This sequence comes from Agapanthus africanus, assembly GCA_030015575.1. Taxonomy (NCBI): domain Eukaryota; kingdom Viridiplantae; phylum Streptophyta; class Magnoliopsida; order Asparagales; family Amaryllidaceae; genus Agapanthus; species Agapanthus africanus. The sequence goes on from JASDDO010000004.1 coordinate 333,743,877, forward strand.
TGCATATGATGCATCTTCTTCGGGTGTGTTCGTTACATAGAACTGTTTCTCAGTATCCTCTACGTCCTAGGTATTAGATACCAGATCAGGATCCCGCAAATGTAATCCGTTACATAGGGCTACAGAAAGGTAGAGAACTGAGAACGGGTGATAAGTTTCATGAGACAGAAAACGGGGCATGTGTTGCAGCCAAGTCTGTTGGTCACTGTCACCCTGTATTACAAATACATTGATTCGGAACAAATGCTATTAGATATCGAACCTGATATACAAAATCATATCAATCTCTTTATTTATTAAAGAAGGATATAATTTTGTATTGTTGGATAATGTTTTGAACATTTCCTATATCAAAAGTTGATCGTTTCAGGCACGTTATCTAAAAGCATTGATGTTCTAAATCAAACTGCAGTTCCTAGTATACAGAACACACACAAGAGGAAGAGTTCAGAAATGAACGGATCCTTCTTGAGGTATTATAGACTAGGTCATATCAATGTGACCCGACTAGCTTAAGTTACATATTTAAATCAGTTTGAATTTACATCTTGTGAAACTTGCTAGTCATGTCACAGAGATAAGATGACCATAGCTCTGTTTAATGGAAACAGAGAAAGAGTTAGTGAACTCTTGGGATGCTACATGTTGATGTATGTAGATCCCCTGTCTACACATGCCAAGACCGGTTCTTTGTATTTCATTACATTCTCTGATAATCTCTCAAGATTCAGACATATGTTCCTGTTGAAACACAAGTCCGAACCTTTTGAGATATTCACAGAATATAAGTTAGAAATAGAGAACCAAAAACCGGGTATAAGTATTATGTCCTATGATAAGATCAGGGAGGAGAATACCTGTGCATAGAATTCCTGGATTATTCTAAAGGAGAATGAGATTCTCTCTTCGTATTACTCCTCTGAATATACCACAGCACAAAGGTGTATCGGGGAGGAGCAATCGCACCATATTAGATATGGTGCGCTCTATGATGAGTACTACTAAGTTACCTATTTCCTTTTGGCGTTGTGCACTTGAGAAGCAGCATACCTATTGAATTGGGTTCGAATCAAGTCTGTGCCTACCACTCCATATAAGATATGGTATGGGAAGAACCTATCACTTAAGTAAGTTAAGATTTGGGATTATCCGGCCTATGTCAAAAGCAAAATCCGGACAAGATCGAGGCAAGGTCAGTTCTGTAGAACTGGAAAGGTTCTAGCTATACAAACTGCAGCTGATGATTTGACAGAACCAAAAGATTCAATAGTCCCCAACGAACCTCAGCCTCTCCGCCGATCTAGCAGGGTTCCTCATCCACCTGAGAGATACTTCGGTTTCTCGATGATAGTGGGAGCGAGGATTGCATCATGAGATAATGACCCAACTAGTTTCGAGCAGGCCATCGAGAGTAAGGACTCTGTAAGAATGGCTGGATGCTTTGCGATTTGAAATGGAATCCATGTACACCAACAAAGTATGGACTTTGGTTGCTATATGTGAAGGGTTAAATCCCCATCAGGAGCAAGTATATCTTGAGAAGATTACTTGGTGTAGATGGAAAAGTTGAGACTTTCAAAGCTAGACTTGTTAAAGGTTTTCGTCATCGACCAGGCGTGGATAATGATGAAACCTTTTCCAGGGACGATGCTTAAGTCCATCCAGATCCTACTTGCCATTGCTACATACCATGATTACAATATCTGGTGGATGGGTGCCATGACTACTTTTCTAAATAATGATTTAGAAGAGAACGTCTATAAGTACACAGCCAGAGGGCTTAGTAAACAATGGGAGCAGCGGAAACGAGTGCAAGTTGCTTTACAGATTAAAGCAGGCATCGCGGAGTTGGAACGTCTGTTTTGATGTGGCAGTCAAAGAGTTTGACTTCATAAAAATAGTAGATGAACCTTGTATATACAAAAAGGTAGTAGAGAGTAAGGTGATCATCCTCGTATTGTACGTGGACAACATACTCTTGATAGGAAAAGAGTTTCCTATACTACACACGGTCAATCTCCTCTTATCACAAGGATTCTCCAAATAGGATAAATGTGATACCTCCTAAATCCTAGGATTTGGATCTTTGAGATAGATCTAAATGGATGTTAGGATTCTCACTAGGTTTAGTGAGATGGTATCAATCGATCCTCGGGAGAATCACTGGAAAGGTTCCAGGGTGATAAGGACGACTGAATGTCAGTCACAGGCAATGTCTTTACCCTCAGTGGAGGGACGGTATGTTGGAAGAGTTCCAAGCTATATACCGTGGCAGACTAGACGATAAAGGCTGGTGACATCGCTATCAAAGATACTACCAAAGAGGCAGTTTGGGTGTATATTGGTTCATAAGATGAACTAGGTTCCAACCATTGTGTGACAATGGAAGTGTGGCTTTGGCCCAGGAACCCCGATCCCATCAGTGACCCAGACATATTCTGAGGCAGCATCACCTGATCATGGAGATAGTTGATCTCCAGGGTGATCGAGGTTAGGAGAGTAGACTCAGAGGACAACACAGCGGATCCACTCACAAAGGCTTTTTCCTAGAGAGAGACTTTTTATGGGATGGTTGAGTATTAGATACTTCAACCACTGCTACAGATGGCCCTAGTGCAAGTGGGAGATTGTTAGTTATATGTATGCCTTAGAGGCCATTACTGTATATAGGATGTATATTGTAGTGGATGCTGGGACATATATAGGTATGACTTTCTTGCTCGACATGATAGTACGCTATCTGGTTGCTCTTTATCTTAACATGTATACTTGCAGTCTCTCTATTACATGTTGATAAAGCCCTTAGGATGTGTGCTCGACTTCCAGGACTATGATGAAGTCATACTAGTGGGGCCTGGGTTGTCAATGAGTACATCCTTCAATGTTCCTAGTCATGGGAATATCGAGACGGGGCATCGATATTCTAGAGTAGACTAGCGTATATCTTCTCGACCCATGTGATGGACGATGGATGATCCCATATCCATTGGTGTTTGACATCAGAGATGGTATGCGGGTGCTCAGTGGTGACTGGGTACACTGAACGGACTCGCCGAGAACCCCCAGATGGTATTATACCTCACGTCAGATGGCAGTTCTCTGATGACACTGGTACAGCTTAGTCTGTTGACCCGAGATCGTCATAGAGTCTTGTGTGTCTCCCACTGTGCTTTGATTTCCACCCTACCACGGCTCTACTGAGTTGTGCAAACAGGTGGTTTTTGGGTACAGTCCCGATTCACATGGAGGCAATGAGCGATTGGAGGGGATTCGTCTCTCCCGGTATTGGGGGTTGATGTTGCGCTATGCTCGACTGGCCATAACCGGAAATCCCTGGCCAGGGTTGCTGTGATTTACTGGTAAGAGTTATCAGTAGTATCACGCTTGTTATGGACCTTACGTCGGCATGACTTATCAAGCTACTGGGGTCTGACGTTTACCACCCCTAGGCGAGAAATGCGACATATCAGTCGAACAGACCGGACTGTACGGTAAGTGTTACTGGTTAGATTCATAGGAGTGTGAGCGGGCTTGCTCGTTGATCTTCTGATCGCTCAATACCCGGGTGGCCGTTACGTTTAGCAGACCGCTTGCGGCTTGTGGGTGTTTGATATGATCATCACCTGCTGCCGGCGTATTGACGAGTCTTTAGAGTCCTACACAGAGGTTTCCTGGCTCAAGCGAAACGAAATAGGAGCACATATGAGATATGTGCGGGACCGAGAATAATACCAGTATGTGATACTGTATTCTATTCTCGCGATTTGTATCATTGGACGGTTATATAAGATATAGCAGGGTTACCGAATCAAGTGTTGATTCGATACATTGATACACTTGATATTAGTCGGTTATATGCGATATGACCGGATCATTAGATCAAGTATCGATTTAATGATTTAATGTATAATTATATATTTGATATATTACTTTACATTAACTAGTATTGGTTCACTTAAGATTTGTTTTCTCACTAGTTTGTGCATAAGTGTATATATGATATATATTTGTGTACATATGTTTGTATCATGTTTGATGATACATACAAGTTGTGTGTATGAGAATTATATCAAGATTAAGTTTAAGATTAGGGTATTGTTTTATCAAGAGAATTAACAAAAGAAATGAACTTGGTCAAAGTTGTCAAGCTTGAAGAAGCTTGGAGAAACCTTGACAAAGTCCACTCTTTTGTCATTTCTTTTGATAATTCTGTAACCGAACCTTTAACCTAATACCTTGGTCAATTCTCTACACAAGTTAAGCATGAGGGCTTAACTTAACCATGGTCCCATAATTAAAAGGATAAGTCTCATTCTTATTTGATTATCCTTTTAATTCTTTCTTCTTCTTCATCTTCATCAAGCTTCATGAAAGCTTGCTAGCTCCAATGGTGCCATGAGAAAAAGAGTGAGAAATCCAATTCTAAAGTGAACCCACTTCCTATTTCTTCATCCTCTACCACTTGCCATGTAGTAGAGTGTGTTATCTTCACAAGTTTTATGACCAAGTGAAGATGGAGCTTGATCTTGAGTTGCTTCGACGTAGATCATCTTCGGCATCGAAGTCGACGACCTAGCACATCCATTTCTCCGATGAAACCGACGCTAGAGTCCGGGATCCGATGATCGCAGCGGAGGGACGTCATCAAGGAGCTAAAGAGGTGGAGGACCGGATCTACAAAGGTTGTAGTCACTTTCACTTTGTAGTTAAGTTGTTAACTTGTTTAGTTTTCGCCTATCCTCTAGTTAACGATCTAGCATAGGGTTCTTAGGCACATGGATAAATTTGATTTTGGCATGGTTGATCAGTTGTAGAGCCTCATTGGTGTGCCTAGGATCCCTACAGATTTGTCATATGACCAGAAGAGGGTTACACGAGTGACTTATGCAGAAGATGACCGCTGTGCTCATGAGGAATTTCAGCGTCTTTGTCACGCCCCGCTTCCCAAAATATGGAATACGGGAAGCGACGAAGGCTAGCCGTGCTACTTACGGTAAGGAAAAGTCATTCCATAGTCAAAAACAAGATCCAATACCAAAAGAAATAATACTGATAATCATGCTGTAATGAAACCAAAAGAAATTCTAAAAATGGGTCCACTAGATAATTGATGCAAAAAGATCCGATACAATAGGTTCGAAAAGAAAACAAAATCGGAAAGATACATAAGTCCTAATGTCCCAGAAGGACGCACATGCTAAAAGCTAAATAAAAAGGGTGAAAATAAACCTACGGTTACTGGTCTTCAGCAAAGTCCCGGTAGCCGCTCTGATCCTGCTCGGCATGAAAACCTGTCTCTAAACCTGAGATGGCAAATTTGAGGGATGTCAGAACATCCCAGCAAGTACTCAACGTATAAAGTGTGTGTGTAGCATAATAACAAGAATATATGAAAATAGTGAAGCCCGGTGCGCAAGAAAAACAGGTATATAAATAATTAGATGCATTAACACTATGAAACATGTATGTAAGGGGTCAGGTCATAACCTAACTGGTCACTAAAAGGTAAACTATCCTATCGTAAGCTCGAGTGTGTACGTCAACCTCTGCAGGAGTATTCCGAACCCAAGAGTGGTACCCTAGGGGCTAGGAAACACGGGAACAACTGTGGAATGAACAAGAGACCGCTATAGCCCGGTAAGAGCTGTAAACATGGGACCGCTATAGCCCGGTACGAGCTGTAAACATGAGACCGATATAGCTCGGTACGAGCTGTAAACATGAGACCGCTATAGCCCGGTACGAGCTGCCGGCATGGGACTTTTGAGATCCTGTTGTACAACGCACACTCAAACTACCCAAACACCCACGTATTTATAGCTATTATGGTAATGACTAGAGCACTAATTAAGAATGATGAACAGACTGGAATTATGGTATGGTAATTGTATAGAGATGAAACTGGTAAATAGTAGTGTGTCATGTTATGTCATGTAGTTCAGCATCCTTATCAGCGATCTCGCTCACAGCGACTAGAGTAGTGAAAAGTCAGGACTTGTCAGTGGTAATAGTTATCAGGTAATAGTAACAGCATAAAGGTGGTGTACAAGCTGGTATGAATCACAATTTTTATCTTTACCGTTAACCTTAATATGGGTATATTAATCACAATCTGACTAGAAATATATATATGTGAGATAAGTTAACAACTTTCGAACTTTATTTGTAGTTAAAATAAATCTCATTTTAAAACCACACTTGCTAATTATTCTCACTTGCTACATAACAGTTTGCCTATATATATAATGTATAATATAACAAAAAAGATACTAACACATTTATCTTTTATTCTAACAGTGCAGGAAATATATATATACATATAACCACAAAGGAATGCCGATGTATATTGACCAAAAGTAAAGCAAGAGTACTTGCCTGGATGATAAGGATCATGGGAGAACGACGTACGAAGATGCGAGGCACGATCTCGGCTAAAGTGTGACTTTGGATATGAGTTATACGATCCGCATCTGAATCCCTTAATGCATCGCGACGAAGAACTTCAAGCAAATAATTAAATGGTGCAGCCTCAAAGGCTTGGCGGAGATATGCAATATGATCGATCTCCTCAAGCAAACTGCTCTCTGTCCTTGCCGGAAGTGACAAAAGAAGACAAATATATACTGCCCAGACAAGAACTAGAGGGGCAGCTTCTAATGAAACAGCTAATTTTCCAGTGCTAAATGAGCCAGATAATATATCCTGGAAAATTGAGCATAATCTTTTCCATTGCGCACAACTGCAGCTACAAAAGTTATCATAATAGACCAAAAACAAAGTATCCAAGATCAAGTTATCCTCGATGACAGATTCCTCCACCCATAGGATAGAAATATCAACTTCAGATTTTTCAGAAGTTGCAGATGATAGTAGGTCGATAAGGGTGGATAGAAGATTCCTTTCCAAGCCATCACGAACCAACAACATAGCCCCTCCCACAACAGCATCACTTGAACGAGATTCATTGCTCATGCATAAAGCATGCACAAATATACGTCTGATACACCTTAACAAGCACTGCCTCTCGTGATAATACTGAAGTAACACCGAATGCAGAAAGTTCTCGCTTTCAATATCAGCAGCCAACTCATTAAACTCACAAATCTTATAGATGAGAATGTATGGCCGCACCTCATCCAAGCATAGGCATGAGCTAACTCGAAGAGCAGCCTCTTTCAGCTTTGGCTTCACAACAAGCCTATGCGATCCAATTGATATTTGAGGAGAAACCAACGCAAGCCTCGACGCCTGATTCGGGCTCTTGAATCGAGTGACGGATTCCAAGAACCAACCATGATAGCTCTTCACTATCTTCACCAGACGATCGGAGAGATCCAAGGAGAGAGGGGCGGCATCGAGCTCTTCGAAGAGGGCGACGAAGGAGTCCCACCGGAGAGACTCGGCTTTGGCGGTCACTGCTTGGTCTATGGCGGCTGCGGCGCTCGACATTGGCGATGGAGTCTAAGGTTTCGTCGGAGCCTTAGGAAGGGGGACTGGAGCTATCACGCGCTTTTGAATCTTCGAAATGGGGAAAGAGAGGAAGAAGGAGAAGAAGGGTGGAGGCGAGGTCAAGGGTGAGACGAGGTCCTGGAGATGGCAACGGCGACACGCGGCGAAGCTAGGGTTAGGGTTTTGAATTGAGGCGGCGCGAAAGAGGGACGAAGCAGGAGAGAGATGGAGGAAGAGGGGAAAGTTATATATGGGTTTAGGAAAAATAATAAAAGAATATATAATATATTTTACGAGAGAGAGAGGCAGGTGAGAAAATCTTTTAGATTGTATAAAGTATATTTAGAATAAATCGTTTAGATTGTATAAAATATATTTAGAATATAAATATAATATATTTTAACAGAAGTGTTAGATTTTAGGTGTATATATATAAGTATATATTAAACAGTTTAAATATATTAGAATATTATATTGAGAAAATTGAGTTTTCTGGCTAATACTAACTTACTCCAAAATATGCCCGGGTTGGGTCTAAAATTTTAGTTTGAAAATACGGATAATATACGTATCAGCCAAAACACAAAAGCGATGTCCGGTTAAAGAAAATGTATACCCTCAAGAACGGATACACGTAGTATGCACGTAGCGATCCAAATGAGTCCGTTTCACTAAACGGAACGAGAACAAGATGTACGGATGCCACCACAGGGTCAGGGGTATGATGCAGGCTGTGCTAGATATTTAAAATAGATTATTTTACCATAATTTGTAGCCTTGAAAATATATGCAATACTAGATATAAGATACATGTATACGGATTCTCAATACTAGCAAGGATATGTCGAAATCAAGAATCAAGATGGGTTTCAAGTATGCGGGTCGGGTCGAATACCGAAATAGATACAAAGCATTATTCGCACCCAAAACAAATAACACCAAGAAATAGCCACAGGAAAATAATCAAAGAGAATATGGTATAACTGAACTAGGGTGTTACAGTCTTGCTCAAGAACCATTAGGTAAGGTGGCGACACCAGCAAACTCCGACAGTATTTTCGAGCCCGTGGACGTGACCTCAGATGCCACTGCTCCTTATAGCGGACCCCAAACATTGGCTGGAGATGTTAGCGCGGTGACAGAATTCCCTCCTTCTGTTTTCTCCCCATGGAGACCGACATCGAGATGGGCATTGAAATAGTAGTGCTATGGATACATCCGTAGCCACTGCCATGCCGACTTCTGCAGATCCTTCTTTTGCGGTAGCCGCAACTCCTTCTGTCCCTTTTGGGTCTCGACCGGTCTTCTCGGAGAGTGGGAAGAGTATTGAAGATAAAGACATCTCTTGTCCCTTTATTTGATGCTCTTTCCGTAGTCTTGACTCTTATCTTGACTTGATTATATTTCAAAGCCGCGGGAATTGGCGTCATCCATATTAGTACGTTCTTCCGAGGAGACTTTATCACCCTTAAATAGTATGGTGGCCCCATATGTGATACCTCCCCAGCATATCATACTCTCATCAGGAGATGGTCAGCATCTTTCTATACTTCTCTCCCTTATGTTTTCTAGAGTGGTATTGACATGTTTACTTGACTGCATCTTTGCAAGCCGACGATGAAGTCGAGATTTTGGATGGACCTAGGGATCTCCCAAATTTGCTTCCTATGACCATGGGTAAGTGACGCTTTGGTCCTACGCGCATGTATATATTTTATTTGTCTTTCATTCTGGATATGCATCTGGCCTCCCCTTGTTTTCCCTGCTTTGATACAGCTTCATCGACCCTAACACCGTTCATGACTCACATATATATGCCAGAGGGTCCTTATACGAGACGCGTATCTGAGAGAATGGCGAATAACAACATACGCTCGCTGACTGATCTCATTGAAGACCTTTGCACTGGCACTTCATTTACTGCTGAAGGGTTTGCTGCTGGGGCTAACACCATTCTATTTTTCCTTGCTACTTATTATGACGAAATGTTGGTTCGTGCATAGGTCGAATATTATCAGCGGGTTGAAGCCCTTCTTCTTGAGCTCGAGTATGAGCGCCTACTTTCAGGCATTTCATCTCTAAAAGCTCGGCTGAGAGAAGAAGCTAGCTCGGAAATTTTCAGAGCATGAGTTAGCTTTGAAGGCCTTGGAAGATCTTCAAGCTCAACTAGAGACTAGTGTCATACGAGCCTATGAGATATGGCGTGCTCTCCAACACACTGTGATGGAAGTGATGGCTTTTGATAGAGCCGTTACCTTTATGGAAGAAATAATGAAGGACCACCAAGTTGCATAGGTGGAGCTTGAACGCCGGTTTGCTTTGTATCAGGAACAGAAAGAGCGAGCAGAGGCCTAGTTAGCTGCGCTGAGAGAGCTTGAAGTGAAGATTCAACGGAAGAGCGCCCAGTTGGCTTACTTGTTGAAGAACCAGCCGTCTAAGGCTTTTCCTAGTTGTATTTCCCCCTTTTATGCCTTTGTATCCCTCTTTAAATTTTGATAGATAAACAAAAGACAAAATTTTCTATTCCGAGCATTCTTCTTTTCTTCTTGCCCCAAAAGGGCTGTTCCCCTCCGAAACACGGAGACGTGACCGCACGGGTCCGTCTCGCCTAAATTTCAAGGGCAGATGCTATTAGGTGCTATCCGTCCACCTCTTCGAAGATGCCAAGTTGATTTATGGCACCGTGTATCGAAGGTTTAGACAGATGCGGACGTTGTAGCAGACTTCGTCAGATTCCCCCTCAATCGAGGGGTTTTTGATTGTGGGGACGCTCTTCCCTGCAGGCGCAAGCCCCTGCAGTTAATTACGCTACCGCATCACGGTAACCACTTTCTCCATCTCCAAATTGTCACTTCGTGTCGTGTTTGTTTGTTTTATTTTCGGTTGCACGTGGATTGTATACGGAGACTAATTTATGTTGTCGCCCGTAGGGCGTGGATTAGTCCAAATCCGTATCTTCTTAGATTTGGGTTTGGGTTTGGGTTTAAGGATACGTTAGTCTTATTTGAGACTAATATCAACTTAAACGTTTGTTAAGGATACGTTAGTCTAATTTTAGACTAAGATCAACTTAACAGTTTGTTAAGGACATGTTAGTCTAATTTTAGACTAAAGTCAACTTAACCATTTGTTAAGGATACGTTAGTCTAATTTTATACTAAGATCAACTTAACGGGATCGTTTAGATCCAACAAAAGAGCATTTGGGCTCTATTGTTTAGTTTAGGGACATTGCGGTCGATTGCCAGTTTAAGGACATGGTGGTCCATTGTTAGTTTAAAGACATCACAGTCGAGGTTAAGGACATCATAGTCCGTGAGTTTAAAGACCTCACAGTCAAGGTTAAGGACATCATAGTCCGTGAGTTTAAGGACCCCACAGTCCAATATTAGTTTAAATACATCACGGTCGAGATTAAGGACATCATAGTCCATGAGTTTAAGGACCCCACAGTCCATAGTTTAGAGACGTCAAAGTCTGTGAAATGTGTGGTTGTCGGGACCCGTCACCTCTTTGAAGACGTTGAGGGATTACAACTGTAAGTGCACGGCGGCGCCCCGGCCGTCAACCCGACGGCCAAGCGCGGAAACGGTGGTAAACTTAAATTTTTGCGGACTTGGCAAAACGGCACCACCGCGCACTAAAACCGGATCGGGCCATTAAACTAAATCTAGCTAACTAAAGAGAATGGGTTAGAGATATACCGACGATCCAAGTCCTCCGGTCTTCATCTCCACTCCGATCTCCTCGCGGGATCTCCGTCCGTCTCCTCCTCGTCGGAAAGGGCACCACGAAGCCGGGTACTTTTACGGGCTCCCACCTCGATACTGAGGCAACTCGAGCATGAAGCCGGCAACTCGACATGCTCAAGATTTGCTGTAGGAATATAGTGTAGAATCATAGTCTCTCTTTTGGGGTTTGGTTGCCATTTGAGGATGATGGAGGAATCAAAGAATAGAAAAATGGTGCTTGCATTTTTCTTGCAAGAAAATGAGATCAAGAATGAACTCTCAAGATGAACCTCTCATTTTCTTTCTCTCTTTTCTTTTTCTTCTTCTCTCTTTCTTTTTTCTTAACCATTTCATCAAGTGAGAACAAGAGGGTGGAGGAATGAATATATGAAGCATTAAGGGAGGTGATGGTAGGAGCAAGAAGGGGTGACCACAATCATAAAGCATAATCATCACTAAACATAACATCAACTTCAAATCCATCCTAATCCTTTCTTATCTCATAAAATCATGAAAAGCAAAGATGCTTATCATATCAATCTTTATGCAATGAAACCCCTCCACTAAAGTTATTTGCACAATTGCAAATAACCCCCTCCATCGGAAAAGTCCGGCCGGGAAAGAACAAAGGAAAACCGGCCGGAACGGAAAGCAAAATGGCAACTCCAGAAAACTGGTCCCGTAATAAATTACAGGATAACCCCGATACAGTGCATACACACCTGCATTTGTATTCCGTCCGGATACAAATGCAATGAGACAAAATCTACACTGTACTAAACTAGGACCGGCTTAAACCAAAGCCGGCTAGTAATATCTGTCCGATCCTGATCCGTGCAATACCGCACATATCTGATCGAACGCTGCCATATAACCATACGGCCACTAGTACAAACTGTCCGATCCTGATCCGTGCAATACCGCACGTATCTGATCGGACCCTGCCATATCTCCATACGGCCTCTACAGCGTTTCGCCCGAAAGCTTGAGTAACTGAAAGTGTGGTGGACTCTAAAGACTCGTCAATACTATGGCTGTGGATTTAACCACTAGCACGTCAGAGGTATAAGCCAATACGTGACGGGCTACCAACTATTGACTAAAAGGGACGTCGATGAGGAAGCTCACCCCGACACCCAACTGAGCCTGTCAGTGACAATATCCGTACAGTCCGGTCCGTTCGTCTATGAGCATCGCATGGCGGGCCTAGGGGGTTGGTAAAAGTCAGACCCCCAAAAGCGGTACAAGTCGTGTCGGAGTGTAGCCCAGAACACCCTGAGATACTACTGGAATACCTACCAGTAAATCTCCTGCCTTGGCCAAGGTCTTTGTGTAATGGCTCTCCTAGACACAGCGCGACCTCACCCCCAATACCGGGAGAGACGAAACCCCCGAAGATCCGCTCACTGCCTCCATGTGGCTCGGGACTGTACCCAACTAAAACCTGTTTGCACGACTCCTTTGAGCCGTGGTAGGGTAGTAATCAAAGTACAGTGGGAACTCACACGAGACAAATGACGATCCCCAGGTCGATGAACTAACCTGTACACATGTCACCTGGGAACTGCTATCTGACGTCAGGTATAAGACCAACTAGCATGTTCCCGGCGAGTCCTGTCCGGTGTACTCATAACCCAATGAGCACCTGTATACATCTTAGGTGAACCTACTGACACCAGTGGCTTGTGAGACCGGCCACCGCCCCTCGTCGGGGTCTCGACTGTATACACTAGTCTACTCTGGAGAATCGATGCCCTGTCTCGAAACTCCCACGACTAGGGACCTTTTAAGGATATGCTTATAGACTCCAGCTCTCACTTATATGATCGCCCTCATACTGCTGGCAGTCAAGCAAGAATCCTAGGGGCTCTATCAACGTGCAATAGCGACATGTCAAGTCACCTAAAGCAGTACACGATGATAAAGGTAAACCAGATAGCATACTATCATCTTGAGTAAGACTGTCCTACCGGGATAGGTCCTCCCTCAATCATTGCAATCACGTGCCTGTGATCCAATAATTGACTCTGAGGGCACTATCTCCAACAATCTCCCACTTGCACTCAAGGCTAATTATTGCGATGTCGCATACTCACAGCCCGTGTGATACCGAACACCCAACTCCCCTAGTAGTCAGTTTCACAAAATCCGTTTGCGAAACTATTGCGTTCGAGGAATAGCCTCAGTGAGTGGATCCGCCTTGATGTTTCTTTCTATGTCTCTCTATATCTCAAATTCGCGGAGAAAGCCATCTCCCGAAATGAGCAATACCTGTCTTAGAATGTCTGGATGTCTGATGGGACTTAGCTCATAAATGAACTCCAAATCCAAACTTCTTAGACTGTATCGTCAACTGAACTTAATCAGTATCCTGCGCCATGCCACCCTCAGTATTGCCTTGGACCACCCGTCCAAAATACTGCCCCTCGTCAGAGGGAAAAACTATAACTCTGACAACCTCCTTGTCGTCCAGGTCACCTTGGAAGCCTGGAATGATAACCGTCTCCTAAAAGAGGCAGCCGTTATCATATCCCTAGAACAGCCACTTATGTTCTAAAACTGCTTCCGACTGTTTCTCCAGAATTGGATCAATATCAACTTATTGCATCTAGTGCAAGAACAACATCTGGTGTGGTACTTGACATCTCACGATTGACTCAATTGCCTGAGCAAGTGATCTGCCAATCATGCACGTCCCTCTCCCCTTTAGTCTGTAAGACACCTTTGGAAAGGGTGACTCCATTACCTGCAGGTAAACTACCGTGCCAGGAGTCGTCCATTCTAAATACCCTTAGAATGCTGTCTAAGTACCCTGATTGGGAAACCACCCAAATCTAGATCTAAAACCATAGATCTAGTAACCAGAATGTCTGATATATATCCAAGTCCTGTGTGGAGAAACCACTGTGTGACGACCAAAGTCTAACCGATCGTAGTATAGGAATATCACTTCCTACTACCTTCTCAACAGATCCATCCCCTATTCTGATGACGTCAAACCTATGACTGTCACATCAGAAATAGATGATCTTTCTCCGCTATATCTGCTTTAGTCTATAAATAGACATAAGCCTGATGTCCACCAATGCTTCCGCTGCTCCCACTGACTACGACAACCCTCTGGTAGAGTCATATAGACGTGCACTTCCAAAGCAAGTTTAGAACGACGCTATACTCATCCTCCTGCCGGGTCTCGCAGCCTGGAACAACAACAATGGCAAGTGTGGGTAAACAAGAACTTCCCTGTCACCGTCCTTGAGGCTACCGGAGTACCTCTCGGGTGCCTGAAGTTACCCACCTTATCTGCGGAGTGGCCAATGGAATGTCAAATCAGATCGAATCTTCAGGTTCCTTATCAAATCTTCAGTAATCGTTTGCGGTTCTGGAATCACTTCCAGTTCTACCATACTCCCACTGCTGTTTTTGAAAAAATCCATTTTTAATAAAACTGTGGCGAGTCTAGAACAATATTGCTATTGTTCATCCAGATGGTAGAAAGTCAACCCGCGTCATAGCCTGGGTCAACCCACAAACAGCCATTACAGAAACGTGCCTTGAGTTGTCCAGTGTCTGGTTTTAAGCATAAGCCGGACAACTCCCCGTACCTTAACAACGTTAAGATATGAACTGTTCTACATCCAATATAGAACCAGAGGCACTGATTTAATTGAACCAGATTCAAATCATGCAGCTATCTCCAGTGCATGTCAACTAAATGGAAGGAGGCCGATCAGCGTTACTCAACTTAGGAATGCTTCCAATTATGAGTAACCTGAAAGAGAAGCAATTTCTCTTTATCATTACTATCAACTGAATACCATACACAAGTATCTACATCTTCGATCACTTTGAAGAATCCCGATACTTGCAACACCTGGTTCTCTACTTTATTCAAATACCTATAACTTCTCAAAATTCAGACCCTGTGTTTCCACGAAACACTTGTCTAAAAACTAGAGAAGTCATAAGTAAACCGAATATAGTACGAGAACCAACCCCTCTGTCCTGACGGACCCTGGACAACATACAATACTCTGTATAAGTCCCTTGAGTCTAGTGACTCATTTACTGTGTGTCGTAGGTTGAAAACTGTACTTATGGTTAAGAAGAATTACACCGCTGTTCAATGCTCCTTACCTAACCATCCACTGATATAGGTAAATGTCATCGACATAATATCAAAAAGGTATATCTCACTCTATGAAAATAGACGTACAGATATATCAATTTGAAATTGGTGCACAACAGCGGATATTCAAAACCAAATATTTGCCGACCGGCAAACAACCCAGGTGGCATCCTCAAATATCACCAATTACAACGAATCCCGATATAATGAGGATGATCACCCAATTCCCAATAACTTACTCCCACTCATCATCTGTAAAACCATACAGATGTGAGAATCAAACTTGGTAAATACATACCCTGGAGTAAGTATCTAATCGGAAAATCAGTTTTCTTTTAACAGTACACAG
This sequence comes from Agapanthus africanus, assembly GCA_030015575.1. Lineage (NCBI taxonomy): Eukaryota > Viridiplantae > Streptophyta > Magnoliopsida > Asparagales > Amaryllidaceae > Agapanthus > Agapanthus africanus. The sequence continues at coordinate 333,759,534 of JASDDO010000004.1, forward strand.
TGAACCTGAAACATTGAAATGTTTCGTTGGGGTTTCCTGGTATTCCTAGTAATGCCTCATCCATTATCCAGATTCACAACTATAACCGTATAATTCTTTGCCACCTCTCCGAATCCCTTCATATGTCTTTAGTCATTACCTTCTGTACACCCCTTTAGGCCAAATGGTTTTCTTCCTTCCCTACCGTTCGGCACCAGCCTATGGTTTGGAAGAAGACTATCCAAAAAGCATAAAGGGTGTACTGTCCTAATCCTAGGAGCACTCGCATCGCGAGAGAAGGTGAAGATAAAAGACACCTGAATGTACTTTATTCCTATTTCTCCTGAACCAGGATCCATCCCCGAACTGGAACGAGTTCCTTTCGAGTTCGTATATAACCATACGATGGATTATCCAATAAAATAGGATCTTCGTAATGATACGGAGTGTCCTGGAGAAATACAAAGGTGATTTAGGATTGGCGAAGGAATACATGGTTTGGTCGTGAATATCTGTTGCAATTTACTTTGCCCTCTTACTAATCCCTTACTTTGTCTTAACTTAATACCTTCTGTACACCGTTTAGGCTAATTGGCTTTCTTCCTTCCCTACCGGTCGGCACCAGCCTATGGTTTGGAGGAAGACTATCCAATTTGCGTAATAGGTGTACTACTCCTAAACCAAGGAGTACTCGCAACCTGAGAGAGGGTGAAAAGAAAAGACAACTGAATAGTCCTATCCGTTTTCTCCAGAACCGGAAACCATCCTCGAATAAATCCCTTCGAGTTCGTATCTAACCATACGATGGTTTTGTCCAATGGAAGTGGACGTTCGTAGTAAAACGGGGTGTCCTGGAGAAAAGGGTAAAAGCAGGAGTGGCAATGAGGTTTGCAACTCTGACAATCCAAAAGCCAGTGTTAAGAAGGTTCGGTCAACTTGGTCACTGAGTCATAATCTTAGGGTCGGGTCAATGGTCGCTGCCAGAGAGAGAGAAAAGAAACACTCAGCGTGCACTCTAACCTAGATCAGAATGGTTACCAATTTATCTAATCTGGAAACCTCCCACTGTACCTCAAATTCTCCTCCAAACCTGAAAGAAGAATTAGTCGGGGTGACCCGAGGAGTAAACCAACTCATCAGTGGGAATCGGGATCCAACTCTCATCGCATGATAACGTGACGGAATCCGCTCACGGTATCACACTCCAGAAGGTATGCGCATATCTGGCAAGTTTCAGTTCTTTTGAAACTCCCGATGTGATTTTTGCCCCATGCTCTTATGACCTTGGCGTGAGGTCAAAATATCATAAGTCACATGTCAAGTTCTACCCATCATTATCCAGGTTAATTTGAATCCACTCGTACATACCCTTGACGTAGGCCAAAATAGTAGTACGACTGTCCCAAACCAACGCATCTATCTATGCAACAGATAAATACCCGGCAGCTACCAATCACTATGCCTTGGCGTGAGGTCAAAATACATAGCTTGAATACTACCGAATATTTAACTGAAATGACGGAGGGCTACGAATGGTTTCTGGCGAAAACCTTTAACGTAATGAACTTGATATCGTTGAAGGAACGGATAGCTTTTTAGAAAATATAGTGACGAAAACCTTTACTAAAGAGGTCACTCCCGGTGAAGGGATCTCGGCTCTTTCCCCGTAGAATGGGGTGCAGGATATTCCAACTGAATACCACGGTGCAAAGCAAAAGTAATCGGCTATAGTGAAGTTAATGCCCTGACGCAAACTTCTGTCCAAGGGGTCACTCCCGGTGAAGGGATCTCGGCCCTTGCCTCGTCGACTGAGGAGCAGGATATTCCAAATGAATACCACGATGCAAAACAAAAGTGAACGTCCTTGCAATAACAGCTTTTGAAAAAGTGTTCCAACAACATCAGAATAGGTTTGTTTTAACTTGCATTGATCCGAATCAACGCAGTCCCATCAATTAATCACACCACAAAGAACGAAAATATACTGACGTACGTATATGCCATCCGCATTCGCCACTGGGTCCCGTCATCACCCGTTAGGTTAGCTAACTAACGACAGAGCGGGGACAGGACTAGCGCGGATGGAAAACATATACAACATCTACTAATATATATACCAATATATTATATTTCGCTCAAGGCGTGAAAAGAAATGCAACATCACAGAAAATGTACAGCATCACAGAACAATACAGATATCTGGGATCCCCGGGTTTCACAGAGCCACTACTGAAACCCGACGTTCCCCTGGTCGTGTGGATAGCCTGTGCAATGAAATCCTAGACCCCTACGGGCGCGGCAAGTCACCCGCCAAAACCTGAAGCGAGGCAGCCCCCTTCAGCGCCGTGAATGGACCACCCAGCACTTCACGGAATCCGGTAACTTGGGCACCCCTCCTGGGTCTACCTGTACCCCCTACGAGTGCGGCGAATAGCCCGCCAATCCTAGAGTGAAGCCCCCTCCGTCCCAATGCCATGAGATGCGGGCTTGTTGCCCTCTAGAACCCGGCTATCCGTGCACCCCACCGCGGGGTAATCCTAGTACAGAAAGTAAAATATACATACAATGGGTACATCGACCGCAACCAGGTCGTGCCCCAAAAGAATAATACAATCAGGCAGTGACGGCAGTCCACATGTCGGACGCTCGCCCCGCAATATCAAATGTACATAATACAACAATACAGTACTAGCATTGCATCCAGGCTATCCCCACGACCGATCCGCAACATCACAGCATAAACATAGAACATCAACGTGAAAATCACGTTCGCAAATCCGTCTAACCGGGCTATAGCAGTTAGACCGGATTTACCGATCGAGTGACATTCACGGTCGCGGATATAATGTAAATACTGTGAAATAATGTGTTTGAAATATCCGATCGATCAAAGAATTAACAAGTGGGCCCCAAAGAAAACTGTAGCACTCACAGAAACCCTGGGCCCAATTTTAATATTCCAAAACCCATATTTTCAACTCAGGAACACACTGGAAAAATTTGGGGGGGTGAACAGTAAATTCCGCGGCGGAAGAGCCGCACGAGGTGGGGTTTCGCGGCGCTTGCGCGGCGGAATAGTGAGATCATGGTACCAAATTTTTTCAGCATGATTAAAATTCCCTGCACATCACTCTGAGACAACCAGAAAAATTTTTGGACTCCAAAAAATTTCGACAGAAACTGATGTGCTAGAAAAATACGGTTTTTGGAAATTTCGGTCGATCGGAATTGATAAACACATTACACAAAGCTAGACTAAGTTAATGGCGAGGCTCTGATACCACTGTAAGTGCACGGCGGCGCCCCGGCCGTCAACCCGACGGCCAAGCGCGGAAACGGTGGTAAACTTAAATTTTTGCGGACTTGGCAAAACGGCACCACCGCGCACTAAAACCGGATCGGGCCATTAAACTAAATCTAGCTAACTAAAGAGAATGGGTTAGAGATATACCGACGATCCAAGTCCTCCGGTCTTCATCTCCACTCCGATCTCCTCGCGGGATCTCCGTCCGTCTCCTCCTCGTCGGAAAGGGCACCACGAAGCCGGGTACTTTTACGGGCTCCCACCTCGATACTGAGGCAACTCGAGCATGAAGCCGGCAACTCGACATGCTCAAGATTTGCTGTAGGAATATAGTGTAGAATCATAGTCTCTCTTTTGGGGTTTGGTTGCCATTTGAGGATGATGGAGGAATCAAAGAATAGAAAAATGGTGCTTGCATTTTTCTTGCAAGAAAATGAGATCAAGAATGAACTCTCAAGATGAACCTCTCATTTTCTTTCTCTCTTTTCTTTTTCTTCTTCTCTCTTTCTTTTTTCTTAACCATTTCATCAAGTGAGAACAAGAGGGTGGAGGAATGAATATATGAAGCATTAAGGGAGGTGATGGTAGGAGCAAGAAGGGGTGACCACAATCATAAAGCATAATCATCACTAAACATAACATCAACTTCAAATCCATCCTAATCCTTTCTTATCTCATAAAATCATGAAAAGCAAAGATGCTTATCATATCAATCTTTATGCAATGAAACCCCTCCACTAAAGTTATTTGCACAATTGCAAATAACCCCCTCCATCGGAAAAGTCCGGCCGGGAAAGAACAAAGGAAAACCGGCCGGAACGGAAAGCAAAATGGCAACTCCAGAAAACTGGTCCCGTAATAAATTACAGGATAACCCCGATACAGTGCATACACACCTGCATTTGTATTCCGTCCGGATACAAATGCAATGAGACAAAATCTACACTGTACTAAACTAGGACCGGCTTAAACCAAAGCCGGCTAGTAATATCTGTCCGATCCTGATCCGTGCAATACCGCACATATCTGATCGAACGCTGCCATATAACCATACGGCCACTAGTACAAACTGTCCGATCCTGATCCGTGCAATACCGCACGTATCTGATCGGACCCTGCCATATCTCCATACGGCCTCTACAGCGTTTCGCCCGAAAGCTTGAGTAACTGAAAGTGTGGTGGACTCTAAAGACTCGTCAATACTATGGCTGTGGATTTAACCACTAGCACGTCAGAGGTATAAGCCAATACGTGACGGGCTACCAACTATTGACTAAAAGGGACGTCGATGAGGAAGCTCACCCTGACACCCAACTGAGCCTGTCAGTGACAATATCCGTACAGTCCGGTCCGTTCGTCTATGAGCATCGCATGGCGGGCCTAGGGGGTTGGTAAAAGTCAGACCCCCAAAAGCGGTACAAGTCGTGTCGGAGTGTAGCCCAGAACACCCTGAGATACTACTGGAATACCTACCAGTAAATCTCCTGCCTTGGCCAAGGTCTTTGTGTAATGGCTCTCCTAGACACAGCGCGACCTCACCCCCAATACCGGGAGAGACGAAACCCCCGAAGATCCGCTCACTGCCTCCATGTGGCTCGGGACTGTACCCAACTAAAACCTGTTTGCACGACTCCTTTGAGCCGTGGTAGGGTAGTAATCAAAGTACAGTGGGAACTCACACGAGACAAATGACGATCCCCAGGTCGATGAACTAACCTGTACACATGTCACCTGGGAACTGCTATCTGACGTCAGGTATAAGACCAACTAGCATGTTCCCGGCGAGTCCTGTCCGGTGTACTCATAACCCAATGAGCACCTGTATACATCTTAGGTGAACCTACTGACACCAGTGGCTTGTGAGACCGGCCACCGCCCCTCGTCGGGGTCTCGACTGTATACACTAGTCTACTCTGGAGAATCGATGCCCTGTCTCGAAACTCCCACGACTAGGGACCTTTTAAGGATATGCTTATAGACTCCAGCTCTCACTTATATGATCGCCCTCATACTGCTGGCAGTCAAGCAAGAATCCTAGGGGCTCTATCAACGTGCAATAGCGACATGTCAAGTCACCTAAAGCAGTACACGATGATAAAGGTAAACCAGATAGCATACTATCATCTTGAGTAAGACTGTCCTACCGGGATAGGTCCTCCCTCAATCATTGCAATCACGTGCCTGTGATCCAATAATTGACTCTGAGGGCACTATCTCCAACAACAACGGCAAATATCAAAGGAATGAAGAGATGTACTCTTGAACCGAGGTTGATTGGGGATCTGTAGTCTAATTTGGAACTAAGATCAATTAATTAGATTATGAGCTCATTGGCTCAGTTAAATCTGGATTGAGGACTTATGACCAACTTGGGCTAAGTCCAATTAGATTTGAAATGTTGGCCCTTTATTGGACCATTAGACATTTGTCTGGGTTCAGCCCCTCGTCACTTAACAATGCTAAACAAGAGTTTGAGGGCTCTGATATCATTTTTGTCTTTGACTGAGCGTTAAACATTATAGCTCTGAGTTTTACTCAATTTTGAGATTTAGTCAAAGGAGAGGTTTTTGCCTCTGGAAACTTAGCCAATTTGGCTAAAAATAGTGTTAAATACTAAAGGACAACGGTATTAAATACTGGAAATGAAATGCTCAGAGTACAGTTAAACACTAGAAGACAACAGTGTTAAACACTGGGAATAAAACTCTCAAATTAGTGTTAAAAACAAGAAAGGAATAGGTCACGTGGGAACACGTGAGGGCACCCAAAGGTGGGGCCAGATCTCCTTTGTTGTATTCTCAAATCTGCGAATAAGTGTTAAACACTTTTAATTTCCTGGCCATCACGTATGGGCACGTGATAGGCACTCATGCACTGATTTGTTAAGGCTTTTATTAAGGGTCACGTGAGGGTGCCCAAATTAGAATCTGCCTTTGCTTTAATTCTTGTTGTTTTGGAGGTCACGTAGGAGCATGTGAGGCATTGCCTCTAAGCTGTTTCCTTCTTATTTTTGGAGGATCTTTTCAGGAGTCACGTGGGGACACGTGACCTAATTCTTTATATGCATGTAGATCTTTCTAGTCTTTTTATTTTTAAGAATTAAGTTCTCTGTAGGGTTAAACCCTAATTATGATTTTGGAGGTATTAAATTCCTATTGTGAAAGAATTAAATTCTTATGTAGGGTTAAACCCTAGTTCTGTCTTGGAGGAATTAAATTCCTATGAATTTAGGAGAATTGAATTCTCAAGCAGGGTTGAACCCTAATTTTATCTTGGAGGAATTAAATTCCTATGAATTTGGGAGAATTAAATTCTCATATAGGGTTAAACCCTAGTTTTATTTTGGAGGAATTAAATTCCTATGAATTTGGGGGAATTAAATTCTCTAAACTCAATTCTCCCTCTAAGTTTTGGATCTGCATGGCAGAATCTCAACCCGATGAGAATTAAATTATCAACCTATGGTGAGATTTTCTTCTGCACATCTTTAACCAAAAGAAGAACTAAGTTCTTATTCAGAAGAGTTAAACTTTTAAATTGAGAATTAAATTCTCTTTTTTGTTTTATGGAGCTTTGATCTCTTTCCCCTTTCTCACCTACGGTTTCCTTTCTCTGAACAGATCTTTTTTCTCTCTCTTGAGAATTAAATTCTCCTCTCTTTTTTCTCTCAAAAAGTAGATCCCCTCTCTTCTCTTCTTGGCTCCTATTTATAGGAGAAAGAAAATAATCAATTTGTTTAGTCAATCTTTCATTGAAAGATTTTGGTTGTTTTTGTAATCAACATGATCTTTTAGATCACTCAGTAAATTTTATTCACCATTGGATTTTTAATCTAAAAGATCTTTTATCTGTTATTCAAATTTCAGGGAAATATTTCCTTGTATAGAATCTTTCCATAAATTGGTGATTTTTAATCACCATTGGATTTTTAATCCAACGGTGCTCCATTTTACAGAGCACCATCTTTTTTGTTTGGAAAGATTTAGAGAAATATTTTTCCAGTTAGGGCTTTTGATTCCCTCTTAATTAGAATTTAATTCTATTAATTCATAGATCTTTAGGAACCCATCACGTGTTGGCACGTGACCCCCTGATTAAGCAATTGACCAGAATTTAATTCTGTTGTTTTAAAGAACTCAGGAATTATCACGTGTCAGCACGTGCTCTTTGGTCACGTGTTGGCACGTGATGCCCAATTGGGATTTTTCTTTATTATTTTATTATACCTTTAATTCTTTTCAGTGGGTTTAAGGCCCATCACGTGTTGGCACGTGACCCCACTGATTAATTATTTCCAATTATTTATTTTATCCAGTGCCTACAGGCTTTGCTTGTAAATGGTCACATGTCTGCACGTGATGCCCGGTCACGTGTGCGCACGTGATGCCTCATAACTTTTGATCCCGGATGAATTATGAGACCCAGAATATATCAAATCGAAGGATTTTTCGAGACACTTTTGATGCCATTAGAATTTAGCTATTTTGCATTCGAAAGTTTGTCAAAATGCAGCCCGGAAAATACCGGTTCGCATTTTCTTCCTTAGATTACACGTGCATAGCATATTTGCTCATAACTTTTGATCCCGGATGAATTATGAGGCCCATAATATATCAAATTGAAGGCTTTTTCGAGACACTTTCGATAACATCATATTTTAGCTGTTTCTCATTCAGGAGTTTGTCAAAATACAGCCCGGAAAATACTGGTTCACATTTTCTTAAACGTATCGCTGCCATCTTGAACACGTATCGCGGTCGCGTCTCCGTGTTTCGGAGGGGAACAGATTCTGGAACGCCCGGTAGGAACTTTTCCTCTTTCCACTCCATACTTCGTGTGTCGTGTTCGCTAATGAATCGCGGTTTGCTATGGTTGCCTGTGGTTTCGAGATACTAAGATTTGGTGTCTTGCTCCGTGCAGAAAAGATAGAAGATCAATGGCTTCAACCTGCACAGACTGCAACAACGGCAATAACTCTCACTCCGTCCCCGCTGAAGGAGTGACCTACGGGCCTCAGACGGCCTCCCTTTTCAAGATGCCAGTGGAACATGTGACTTAGGCCACCACTGGGCTATTCTTCGGGACTATGCTCCCACCGATGAGCTTCAGCGCTCCTGTGCCATCGCAAGAAGCTCCGAAAAAGTCGGTCTTTGATCGGCTTGCAACTGTTGCGGCCCTTCTCAACGGGTCGCCCAAGTCCACTGCCTCGGTTTTCAACAGACTGGGCCGAAGCTCCAACGGGCCTGTGAAGAAGCCCACAATTACAGAAGGGGTTATCCCGAAGGGGATATCCATTCCTACTCCTGAAGTCACCAAGGCGACTTCTCCGGCTAAGGGGCCGGTCTTCATAAGACTGGCCGTTTCAACTCTCACTCCGGGTGAAGTAACCAAGGCTGTTTCCCCTGCTCGAAAATCGGCCTTTTCAAGATTGGTCATTCTCTCTCAGCGAGCATCCGTCTTTGACAGGCTGGAGCCAATAGCAGACTCTCATCAGAACAGGGGGTATGGAAAAGCTGAAACAATTCCAACGGCTTGACACGCTCGACGTCGCCACTGGCGCCGAGTAGGGAAAGCTGGGGGCAACTCCCCCTCTGGGCTAACTCTACCAGCCCCAACGGTGGAAGTCAATGTTGCTGTTCCAACCGGGAACAGCTTTCAACTGCTGAACAAGGTGCGCAGGAACTCTCCCACCGCCGTACTGAAAAGATCTCCTCCACCGGTGGAGAATGTTACAGAAATAAAGCCGGATCAGCCCCCTCAACGGCTGTCCTGTAAAGTTTACAAAGTTTGGCGACAGGTTCAGGACTCAGTAATTGATCAAGATTACTCTCACCGACAGAAAAAGGTAAAAGTTCGGCAAGAAAATGACCATTCCGTCAAGCCACAAAAGGCGACAGCTACCTGGGTGCCCGCTGCAACGGCCCCCTCGACTTCAACTGCTCACAAAAGAAGGAGGCCAGAGAAAGCCCCTGTGACCGCGGAGAACCACAAGGGCACTGAGCCTAAACACCCTAAGTCTGGGGGAATGGTAGTGCATACCGTCTATATGGTGGGTTCCTAGGCACTCTTGTGAAGGTTCATAAGGCATCAAACATGCTCGGATAAAAATTCAGACGTGCCGAACAACCCAAAGCCGGGATCTTTGCTAGATTATTAGGGTTAAGCATGCAAGATAATATCTTTTTATCTAAGTGTGAGGGATTACAACCTTTGTAGTCCGCTCCTTCGCTTCACAAGCTCTGAGTAGAAGTCCCTTCGCCGCGATCCACGATCTCCCGGACTCAAGAGAGGCTCCACGACTCGAACGATCCATGCTTGCTTGAAGTGTTCCAAATCTCCGATGATCTACGTCGAAGTTCCAATAACTCAAGCTTTCTCACTCTAAAGAGATGAACACATTAATCTCATGGGCTAGATGAAATGAGGATGAAGGAGTAGTATTTATGCTTTCTTTTTAATTCACTTTCTCACAATTTATCATCATAAATGGAATTTCTAGTGAGCTCAAAATCAAGAGAGAAGAAGAAGATGATGGAAAAGATAATGATAAATCCTTTTGTGATGAATAGAAAAGAAAAGTATATGATTGATATATCAACCATGGTCAAGGATGAGTGGCTAAGAGTTTGTAGAGAATAAACTAGAGTTAGGGTTTGGTTAGGTTAGAAATGAGTCATGGAAAAATATCAACCAAAATATCTTAACCAAGACAAAAAGGAAAAGCTTCTAGAATGTGCAAGAAGAAGCTAACCCTAATCAAACCCTAATCCCATTTAATTATCCTTAAACATGTTTAATAATAAATCATATCATGTCACAATAATATATATCACATATATATTATATATTTGCAACAAAAGAAAATAATACAATTAACATATATCACATATATATCAATGTATCATCCAGTGAGAAAATGAAATAATAAAGCGAGCCAATATTAGATAATGTAATACAATATATCATATATATTATTATACATTAAATTATCGAATCAACACTTGATCCGACGATCCGGCTATATCGAATATTACGGACTAATATATCATGTACCGATTCATCGAATCAACACTTGATCCGATGACCCGGTTCATATCTAAATATCGCGAGAATATAATACGGTATCTCATATCGCATTATTCTCGGTCCTGCACATATCACATATGTGCCTCTACTCCGTTTCGTCTGAGCCAAGAAACCTCTGTGTAGGACTCTAAAGAATCGTCAATACGCCAGTAGCAGGTGATGATCATATCAAACACCCACAAGCTGCAAGCGGTCAGCTAAACGTAACAGCCACCCAGGTATTGAGCGATCAGAAGATCAACAAGCTAGCCTGTGCGTTCTCCTGTGAATCCAATCAGTAAAACTCCCGTACAGTCCGGTCTGTTCGTCTGATATGTTGCATATCAAGTCTAGGGGTGGTATACGTCAGACCCCAGTAACTGATAAGTCGTGTCGATGTGTGGCTCATAACGGGTCGAGAAACTACTAGTAACACTTACCAGTAAATCTCTATATTAGCCCTGGCCAGGGACTTCCAGTTATAGCCAATCGAACACAGCACAACATCAACTCCCTATACCGGGAGAGACGAATCCCCTCCTATCGCTCATTGCCTCCATGTGATTCGGGACTGTACCCAAAAGCCACCGTTTTGCACGCCCTCTTGGACGTGGTAAGGTGGAAATCAAAGCACAGTGGGAATCACACAAGACTCTATGACGATCTCGGGTCTACAGACTACCCTGTACCAGTGTCACCGGAGAACTGCCATCTGACGTATGGTATATCACCATCTGGGAGTTCTCGGCGAGTCCGTCCAGTGTACCCAGTCTCCACTGAGCACCCGTACACCATCTCTGATGTCAAACACCGATGGATATGGGATCATCCATCGCCCATCATATGGGTCAAGATGCGTATACGCTAGTCTACTCTGATGTATCGATGCCCTGTCTCGATATACCCTCGACTAGGAACAGTTATAGGATGTACTCATCGACTACTATGGCCCCACTAGTATGATCTCATCATAATCCCAGTAGTCGAGTACAGATCCTAAGGGCTTTATCAACATGTGAGAGAAAAACAGTAAACCAATACAAGTCAACATGTTAAGATAAAGTGAAACCAAATAGCATACTATCATGACGAGCAAGAAAGTCCTCTCTGTAGATATCTAAGCATCCATCATAATATACATCATATGTACAACAATGGCCTCTAGGGCATATACATAACTAACAATCTCCCACTTGCACTAAGGCCAGCTGCTGTAGTATCTCATACCTAGCATCCCGAATAATCTCTCAAACTGTATCTGGGGAATAGCTTTCGTGAGTGGATCCGCAGTGTTGTCCTTCGTATCTACTCTCCTGACCTCGATCTCCCGGCGATCAACTATCTCCCTGATCAGGTGATACCGCCTCAGAATATGTCTGGATTTCTGATGGGATCTGGGTTCCTTGGCCAAAGCCACAGCTCCATTGTTATCGCAATACAGAGGTAATGGATGTTCAATGGATGGAACCACACCAAGTTCACTAATGAACTTCTTGATCCAGACAGCCTCTTTGGCAGCATCGTTGGCAGCGATATATTCAGCCTCCATCGTCGAGTCTGCAACGGTATCCTGTTTGGAACTCTTCCAACATACCGCCCCTCCATTGAGGGTAAAGACAAATCCCGAGTGCGACTTAGAGTCGTCCTTAACACTTTGGAAGCTGGAATCGGTAATGGACTCCACCTGGAGTTCTCCGTTACCATACACCAAGAATATCTCCTTAGTCCTTCGTAAGTACTTGAGAATGTTCTTCACAGCTGTCCAATGACTCTCTCCAGGATCTGCTTGATACCGACTCACTACATTTAGTGAGTATGCTACATCGGGTCTGGTACATAGCATCGCATACATGATAGAGCCTACTGCCGAAGCATAGGGTATCCCTTGCATGCGAGCTCTCTCCAAATCAGTCTTGGGAGACATCTCTTTGGAGAGAGTGAGTCCAGAGATCGTGGGTTGGTTCCCACGCTTGGATTCTTCCATACTAAACCTCTTTAGTATGGTGTCAATGTACCTGGATTGGGACAATCCCAGTATCCGTTTAGATCTATCTCTATAGATCATGATTCCCAATATGCAGGAGGCATCACCTAGATCTTTCATTGAGAATCTCTGTGATAAGAAGAGCTTGACTGATTGCAGCATAGGAATATCATTTCCTATCAAGAGTATGTCATCCACGTACAATACGAGGAAGACAACCTTACCCTCTGCTACCTTCTTATTGATACAAGGTTCATCTATATTTTTGATGAAGTCAAACTCTTTGACTACAACATCAAAACAGATGTTCCAACTCCGCGATGCTTGCTTTAACCCATAAATGGATTTAAGCAGCTTGCACACCTTTCCGCTGCTCCCACTATCTACGAAGCCCTCTGGCTGAGTCATGTACACGCTCTCTTCTAAATCACCGTTTAGAAAGGCGGTCTTAACATCCATTTGCCAGATTTCGTAGTCATGGTATGCAGCAATGGCAAGTAAGATCCGGATGGACTTAAGCATAGCCACTGGAGAAAAGGTTTCGTCATAATCCACACCTGGTCGTTGACGAAAACCCTTTGCTACAAGTCTAGCTTTGAAAGTCTCAACTTTTCCATCTACACCAAATTTCTTTTTAAAAATCCACTTGCTCCCAATGGGTTTTACCCCTTCAGGAGCATTTTCTAAAATCCATACTTTATTGGTGTACATGGATTCCATCTCAGATCGCATTGCATCCAGCCATTTCACAGAGTCACCACTCGTGATGGCCTGCTCGAAACTAGTCGGGTCATCATCATCCATGATGCAATCCTCGCTACCACCATCAATGAGAAAACCGTAGTATCTCTCAGGTGGACGAGAAACCCTACTAGATCGGCGGAGAGGCTGGGGTTCGTCAGGTACTACTGAATCCTCTGGTTCTACTAAATCTTCAGTTGTAATTTGTGTTTCTGGAACCTCTTCCAGCTCTACCTCTTTGCCACTAATTTCTTTTGCAAGAAATTCCTTTTCTAAAAAGGTGGCATATTGAGAAACAAACACTTTTTGTTCCTCAGCGTGATAGAATATATATCCATAAGAATCTTTTGGATATCCTATAAACTTACATATACCTGATCTTGCCTCGAGTTTGTCCGGATTTTGCTTTTTAACATAGGCCGGACAACCACATATCTTAACTCGTTTAAGAGATGGTCTCTTCCCATTCCATATCTCATATGGAGTGGTAGGCACCGATTTAGTTGGAACTCTATTCAATAGATATGCGGCTGTCTCCAGCGCATAACCCCAAAAGGAGATAGGTAACTCAGCAGTGCTCATCATAGAGCGCACCATATCTAATAGGGTGCGATTCCTCTGCTCCGATACACCGTTGTGCTGTGGTGTATAAGGAGGAGTAAGCTGAGGGAGAATCCCATTCTATTTTAGATAATCCCGAAACTCATTACTTAAGTATTCATCTCCTCGATCAGATCGAAGAATCTTAATACTTTTGCCCGTTTGATTCTCTACTTCGTGCTTATATTCTCTAAATTTCTCAAAAGCTTCAGACTTGTGTTTCATCAGGAACACATGTCCGAATCTAGAGAGATCGTCAATGAATGTAATGAAGTAGAAAGAACCGTTCCTGGCATGCGTAGACATGGGACCGCATACATCACTATGTATTAGTCCTAAGAGTTCAGTAACTCTTTCTCCGTATCCACTAAACGGAGCTTTGGTCATTTTTCCTTTGAGACATGAATGGCAAGTATCATAAGATGATAATTCGAACGGATTCAAATAACCATCCTTATGTAACTTAGCCAGTCGTGTCGCATTGATATGACCAAATCTACAATGCCACAAGTAGGATTCGTTCATATCTGAACTTTTCCTCTTGTGTGTGTTTTGTATATTCAGGACTGTATTCTGATTCAGAATGAATATGCCATTATATAACGAGCCTGATGCAATCAACTTTTGATCTAGGAATATGTTCATAATATTATCCTTTACTACAAAATTATATCCTTCTTTACTTAATAAAGAAACTGATATAATATTGCACATCATGTTCGGTTTATAATAGCACTCATTTAGAATCAGTGTATTACGACTTGGTAATACAAGGTGATATTCGCCAACTGCTTTGGCTACAATACTTGCACCGTTCCCTACTTGAACGGAATGATCACCTTTTCCCAGTTCTCTACCTTTTCTTAGCCCATGTAACAATTTACATATATGGGATCCTGATCCGGTATCCAATACCCAGGACGTAGGGTGAACTGAGAAACAGTTCTCAATAACTAACACACCTGAAGAAGATGCATCAATATGCATGTTCTTTTGGGCGGTGTGAGAATCCAGATATTCTCCTGTTTCCTGTTCAGTCTTATAACTCTTATAAGAAAGAACGGGTCCAACGTTCCCCTGCTCGGTATAATAAGCGGGTTCAGTCAATACATCTATATTATTATCTTGATTATGGCCTGACATGGTCGCTACCTGGAGAGAGAGAGAAGAAAACACTTTAGCGTATGCTCTTGCAAGATTAGATTGGTTATTATCTTATCTAATCAGGATGTCTCCCACTGTTTTTATCAAATCTACCTTCAAACCCTAAAAAGGTAAGATTAGCCGGGATTAATTACACCCTACAATTTCGTCAATCTTTCAGCCAGATCAGTGTCGGTACTTTGAGGGAGGTTCCCTGTGCTTTCGCACGGACCTAATTAAAGTAAACCTCGTTTTCCCAGAGGCGTAACCCCGTTAACACTTTTCTAGACACCTACTTGAGTGACTAATTGTCCTGTGTAAAACTCTCCCAGGAGTAACTCTTACTCGCAGTGGGTATCGGGATCCAACTATCTCATAGGAGGTATGCAATCTCATTGCAAATTTCAACGCTTGAAATTCCCGATAATATTTTTACCCCTAGTGTCTTATGACCTTAACTATGGTCAACAAATCATAAGCACTAGTCAAGTTCTACCCGTCATTTCTTGATTAATTTAGACCCACCCACATGACCCTTAACTATGGTCAACAAAGTTATATGACTGTCCTAATTAATTACATCTTTTGTTATATAGGAAAACATCACTTAACTACCGTACATTGCGTCTTAACTATAGTCAACAAACGCAGCACGAATACTAAGTACTCTATTTTCCTAAAATGACGGAGGGTTACGCAGGTTTTTCAGAAAACTCCGAGCGTAATGAACTTGATATTGTCGTAGAATCGAGTGTTTTTGAAAAGGAGTGTTTTTGAGGCTTTTCTCGTTTTTGTAAAGGGGTCACTCCCGGTGAAGGGATCGTCGGCCCTTTCCTCATCGAATAAGGTGCAGGATATATCATATATACCGCTGTGCAAAGCAATCAAAATACAAACCGAGTTTTGTAGCATCTACCAGTTTCGCTAAAGAGGTCACTCCCGGTGAAGGGATTTCGCCTCTTTCCTCATCGAATAAGGTGCAGGATATATCATATATATCACTGTGCAAAGCAAAACTGTAGCTACCCTTTTTATAAAGTTTTGATTCTACAATATCTTTAGGTTTCTTTTCTTTTTATTAATCTCATTAATAAAATCCCATCAGCTTATGCTTCCTAAGCATCACAGAAGAAACGAAAGCAGTAATATTTATATATCAGCATATATATATAGTATAAGCATTCATCTCAGGAAGTAATATGATCTCATCACAGAACATTGCAGCAGAAGAACATATATGAAATATTGGATATACTAGGACGCCCGTGTTTTCAATACGAGCCTGTATAAAACACGGATTCCACAGTCGCGATGAATAGCCAAACCCACATCCCAAGACCCCTACGAGAGCGGCAAGTAATACTGCCAATTCTAGGGTTAGGAGACCCGGTCTCGACTCCTCGAGATGGCCTCCCACTGGACCCTAGAACCCGGTTACTTGTGCTCCCCTCCTTGGGTCTACCTAATGCGGAAAAGTAAATAATATACAAGGGTGACATCAACCTCAACCTGGAAGTGCCCCAAATAAAAGAATATTACATTACAAATGAATTTTACATGAATGAAAATAAAACCCTCATCTCACATAAAACCCCCGGCTATTCAGAACGCGACGATCCAATATAACATATCACAGCAACACATAATATCACATATCATCAACGTAAGTAAATATGCGCATCCCAATTGTCGTTGACATATAGCAACGAAACCGGCGATATCACATATTACACTTACGGCCACAGAAAAGAAAGTGTAAAACTACAACATTTGGAATCCACAATCACTTTAGACATCGTAAATCCGAAATATCACATACTTCGCATTACATGCCTAACTCTATGAATTCCAAATATTGTATCACATTCCAGATAAATAGACAGTATTAAACTTTCCGAACAGATAATCAAATACCCAAAATTTCCTAAATTGCTCAACACTTGAGCGGAGTTCAAATAATCCCAGAATATGTCACAGTATCGGTGATCCAGCCGTAGAAGGGTCAAGCCAACGCCTCACATGTGGCATGCCGTACTGCCCCAAACCCGAAGGTTCAAAAGGCAGTTCAAGACGGTCACATAATCGAGTTAAGGTTTGTTGTCTTCTAGAGGGTCCACCGCTTAACTTGTACAATTTTTCCGAAAGATTTAAACCCGATAAAAATTCAACACTTGAAAGTTTTACGTGCCGGGAAAAAGTGAGTTAATGATATCCGTTCGAACTTTTTAACAATTTCTAAACATCTGAAAAAACAACGAATTTAAATTTTCCGATCGAATCTACGATTAAAAAATAAACCCCAGATTAAATAACACTTGAATCATTTTTTAAAAATACCCAGAAGCATCAACAAGCACCTACGGTTATTCCCATGGAAGCCACGTGTCACAATTCCAAGATTCCGCCGCGGAACCGCCGCGGGAAGCAGGTTCCCGCCGCGGTTCCGTCGCGGTTTGGTGGATTTGTGGGCCCGTGTTTCATGGTAAATCTTAGAATTCCCTGCTGATTATTTTACGTATTTTTAATTCATAAAAATCCCAGATTTAGAAAAATTTCCAGAGAGGGGGTAAATTTTGTCGGTTCGGGTTCGATCGGAGTTTTAACTTCGTAAACACGTCGCCTAATGCTCTAGCTAGGCTCTGATACCACTGGTGGGTTCCTAGGCACTCTTGTGAAGGTTCATAAGGCATCAAACATGCTCGGATAAAAATTCAGACGTGCCGAACAACCCAAAGCCGGGATCTTTGCTAGATTATTAGGGTTAAGCATGCAAGATAATATCTTTTTATCTAAGTGTGAGGGATTACAACCTTTGTAGTCCGCTCCTTCGCTTCACAAGCTCCGAGTAGAAGTCCCTTCGCCGCGATCCACGATCTCCCAGACTCAAGAGAGGCTCCACGACTCGAACGATCCATGCTTGCTTGAAGTGTTCCAAATCTCCGATGATCTACGTCGAAGTTCCAATAACTCAAGCTTTCTCACTTTAAAGAGATGAACACACTAATCTCATGGGCTAGATGAGATGAGGATGAAGGAGTAGTATTTATGCTTTCTTTTTAATTCACTTTCTCACAATTTATCATCACAAATGGAATTTCTAGTGAGCTCAAAATCAAGAGAGAAGAAGAAGATGATGGAAAAGATAATGATAAATCCTTTTGTGATGAATAGAAAAGAAAAGTATATGATTGATATATCAACCATGGTCAAGGATGAGTGGCTAAGAGTTTGTAGAGAATAAACTAGAGTTAGGGTTTGGTTAGGTTAGAAATGAGTCATGGAAAAATATCAACCATAATATCTTAATCAAGACAAAAAGAAAAAACTTCTAGAATGTGCAAGAAGAAGCTAACCCTAATCAAACCCTAATCCCATTTAATCATCCTTAAACATGTTTAATAATAAATCATATCATGTCACAATAATATATATCCCATATATATTATATATTTGCAACAAAAGAAAATAATACAATTAACATATATCGCATATATATCAATGTATCATCCAGTGAGAAAATGATATAATAAAGCGAGCCAATATTAGATAATGTAATACAATATATCATATATATTATTATACATTAAATCATCGAATCAACCCTTGATCTGACGATCCGGCTATATCGAATATTACCGACTAATATATCATGTACCGATTCATCGAATCAACACTTGATCCGATGATCCGGTTCATATCTAAATATCGCGAGAATATAATACGGTATCTCATATCGCATTATTCTCGGTCCTGCACATATCACATATGTGCCTCTACTCCGTTTCGCCTGAGCCAAGAAACCTCTGTGTAGGACTCTAAAGAATCGTCAATACGCCGGTAGCAGGTGATGATCATATCAAACACCCACAAGCTGCAAGCGGTCAGCTAAACGTAACAGCCACCCAGGTATTGAGCGATCAGAAGATCAACAAGCTAGCCTGTGCGTTCTCCTGTGAATCCAATCAGTAACACTCCCGTACAGTCCGGTCTGTTCGTCTGATATGTTGCATATTAAGTCTAGGGGTGGTATACGTCAGACCCCAGTAACTGATAAGTCGTGTCGATGTGTGGCTCATAACGGGTCGAGAAACTACTAGTAACACTTACCAGTAAATCTCTATATCAGCCCTGGCCAGGGACTTCCAGTTATAGCCAATCGAACACAGCACAATATCAACTCCCTATACCGGGAGAGACGAATCCCCTCCTATCGCACATTGCCTCCATGTGATTCCGGACTGTACCCAAAAGCCACCGTTTTGCACGCCCTCTTAGACGTGGTAAGGTGGAAATCAAAGCACAGTGGGAATCACACAAGACTCTATGACGATCTCGGGTCTACAGACAACCCTGTACCAATGTCACCGGAGAACTGCCATCTGACGTATGGTATATCACCATCTGGGAGTTCTCGGCGAGTCCGTCCAGTGTACCCAGTCTCCACTGAGCACCCGTACACCATCTCTGATGTCAAACACCGATGGATATGGGATCATCCATCGCCCATCATATGGGTCAAGATGCGTATACACTAGTCTACTCTGGTGTATCGATGCCCTGTCTCGATATACCCTCGACTAGGAACAGTTATAGGATGTACTCATCGACTACTATGGCCCCACTAGTATGATCTCATCAAAATCCCAGTAGTCGAGTACAGATCCTAAGGGCTTTATCAACATGTTAGAGAAAAACAGTAAACCAATACAAGTCAACATGTTAAGATAAAGTGAAACCAAATAGCATACTATCATGACGAGCAAGAAAGTCCTCTCTGTATATATCTAAGCATCCATCATAATATACATCATATGTACAACAATGGCCTCTAGGGCATATACACAACTAACACTATATGGCATCCGGAAAAGAGGATAGCCGTATCTCCACAGGTCATCGACCGCTTACGCGATCAGTGACTAAGGCTCAGGAGCAACAACAACAAAAGCTCCAAGAGATGCTAACAGCCATGGCCGCACTTACGGGACTAAAAGCAAGCCCGGAGACATCCTCATAGCAGCACCGTGAGCAGGAAACTGATGCTGAATTCCTTCGGAGAATGCTTGAGAAGAAGGACAAAGAGGCCGCGGAACAAGTAGCTAATATAAAACAAATGACCCTTCTATTCCAAGATATGGTGGGCATGATGATCCAGCAGGACCCTCCAGCTGATGATCCTCCGATTATCCTCGAAGACGACCGAGCGGAGACGTCAAACCCTGTTCCGGCTTGTTCAATAGCCAAAGAGGAGACCATCTCAAAAGCCGCCCTGGATGATTACATCGCTCAACAGATATGAGCTCACCAGGCGAACGAGGCGGCCGGTCAGATTGTTAAGACTGGACGACCCTATCCGGGTTGGTATGACCAAATAAAGTACCCACCGGGATACACGATCCCCAAATTCCACGTATATAAGGGGACGGGAAATCCGCATCAGCATGTCGCTCAATTCAGAGCCTTGTGCGGAAACACCGGAGGGGATGATAAGTTACTGCTTCGCCAATTCGTCGGCAGCTTGGCAGAGACGACGTTTGAGTGGTATTCGGAGCTGCCCAACGACTCCGTCCAAACTTTTACAGAGATGGAATTACTGTTCACCCAACGTTTTGCGAGTGCTAGTGAACGTACCCTAATCACAGCATTGATCAATGCCGGAGTGAAGCCTGGAGAAACATGTGTCCAGTATGCAATACGATGGCGGAATCTATGGTTGAAGTGCGAGCAGCGCATCGAAGAAGCGCCTGCGGTAGGCATGTTCATGGGTACTCTTAACCCTCAAGCGACCATATCCCAATTCATAATGTTCTTCAAGCCGACCACCTTCTAGGCCTTGATTGACAAGCTGGCTCAAATGGACCAGATGGGCCATAGGCCTTCCTCTTCAAAGACGGAGCCTTGGAATGAAAAGGGTAAAGGGAAAGCAACCTTCGTCGCCAACGCTCGACAACAACCGAGTGGCCCGAGACGGGTTGTTCGCTAAAGCAAAAAGCGGCAGTCTCTCGATGAGAAGTTGAGACGTCCTTACTCATTTCCCCAGGATAAAACAAGGAAACTGTTTGAACTGGCAGTGTGCAATAGGCTCATTACTCTACCGGAATCGAGACACCCACCGCAACCGAACGACGTCAACGATCCTAATTACTGCCCCTACTACCAAGTATTGGGCCATCCGATCGAAGACTGCTACATCTTCAAAAATTGGGTTGAAGACCAGTATCAACAGGGCAAGTTCGCGCTGTCCGAAAACTGGAAGGTAAATCCGCCACAACCACATGCTCCGAAAAAGAAGGACATGCCGGGGGCATCGTGCTTATTCATAAAGGAAGCTCCATGGGAAGTTGTTCTTTCAGAAAAAACTAAAAAAATGCTGGAAGATCTTCAAGCATGTCCGGCGATCAGGTGGAAATGCCCACATGAGCCGGAGATCATCGACGGGATGCTGAAACCACACCCAACATCGGGAATTAATAACAATGGGCAAAGCACCCAGGAACAGCCGTCATAGTCTTCGAAGAAAAAGAAGAAGACCAAAAAGCCCACGCTGTCTAACGACAAGCGCACGGATCTGCAAAGCATATTGACGTGCTGAAAAAATACAACCAGAGGGCGCGAACCCCAGTCACGCTTCAAGAGTTCCTCAGTCACATCCTTAAGAATGAAGATAACGACAATGATGAGGGAGATGACTTGTCAGAAGAATCCGAAAATTATATGGCAAGTTGCCACATGATCGCTCATTTGTCGTTAAGTAACAAAGCAGCTCACTCGGCGTTAGGAGATAACGTAGAGGAGCTAGGGGCAGGAGCAGTGCCAAAACCCTTGGATTATGTGACAAGGTCTATCATGGAGAAACCTACTTGTTCATAAAGCATCCGGTGAAACTTCGCCTCAAAGCTACAACGGACCGAAACGTCCCTAAACTAACGATGGATCACAATGTCCTAAAATTTGCAACTGACCGAGACGTCTATAAACTACTACGGACTGCAGCATCCCAAGGCTGACGTGGTAAAAAAAAAAGAGAAAAAAGGTATGTCCACAAGCAAAATGGGCACGGATGAAAACCCGAAAGGGCGCCGTGAGTAAAAACACCAGGACTACCGGCGATGTTTGTGAAAATCCGAAAGGGCGCAGACTCGTAAAAAAAATAAAAAAAAAACAAAAAAAAAAGGTATGTCCACAAGAAAAATGGGCACGGATGAAAACCCGAAAGGGCGCCGTGAGTAAAAACAGCAGGACTACCAGCGAGTTTTGTGAAAACCCGAAAGGGCACAATCTCGTTAAAAGACACTTGCAAGGTCCTCTCGACCCTGTAAGGAGAAATCACCTGCGTGAGATCCTTACGACTCACAAAGAAGAAATACACTTAGGAATCCTCACGATTCTTAAGGAGAAACTACGCTTACGAGATCTTCACGACTCGTAAGGAGAATTCCCCTTTGAGACCCCCACGGCTCATAGGGTTCAAAAGCCTTAAGCTACAGGGATCTGAACCTGCTGTTAAGCTATCACAACATACAATGCTGCCCTACAAGCGGTTCAATATTGACCCTTGTATACAATCCACGGGCACGAATGAACATTTCCCTGACAGAATCCTACCAGCGACTAGGGATATGCTCACACGGTGAACAAACACTTGTAGGTCCTCTCGACTTGCAAGGAGAAAACACTCTTGTAAGATCCTTACGAATTATAAGAGAATACACACTTAGGAATTCTCACGATTCCTAAGAAGAAAAAGCACCTACGAGATCCTCACGACTCGTAGGGAGAAACACCTATATGAGACCCTTACGGCTCATGAAGTCAAAAGCCTTAGTTGATGGGATCCTAATCCTGTTTGCTAAGCCACCTTTGTTCGACATCGACAGAGGCAAATGATGATTCGCTCCTGGCAATATTCCAGTTGTAGCGATGTTGATGCCTAAATCGGTATCAAATTCCAAGTCCTTTCATGGCAAATGATGATTCGCTCCTGGCAATATTCCAGTCGCAGCGATGCTGATGCTAAGATTGGCATCAGATTTAAAGTTCCACACTCGCGACAATCAATCTCGGAGCCACGGCAAAGTCCCTTGTTCCAAATCTCGACGGCCATGTCTAGAGCCTAAAGAACAACAATGGCGTTCCTCCTCATTCCAGCAGGATTTATACGCGGAAATCAATCTCGGAGCCACGGCAAAGTCCCTAGTTCTAAATCTTGACGGCCATGTCTACATCCTAGAGAACAACAATGACGTTCCTCCTCATTCCAGCAGGATTTATACGCGAAAATCAATCTCGGAGCCACGGCAAAGTCCCTAGTTCCAAGTCTCGACGGCCACATCTACAGCCTGGAGACCCACGACAGCGTTCCTCTTCATTCCAGCAGGATTCAGAAGCGACATCACCAATCGGAGCCATGGCAAAGTCCCTAGTTCCAAGTCTCGATGGCCACATCTACAGCCTGGAGACCCACGATGGCGTTCCTCTTCATTCCAGCAGGATTCAGACGCGAAAATCAATCTCGGAGCCACGACAGAGTCCCTAGTTCCATGTTTCGACGGCCACATCTACAGCCTAGAGACCCACGACAGCGTTCCTCCTCATTCCAGCATGATTCGGACGCGACATCACCAATCGGAGCCATGGAAAAGTCCCTAGTTCCAAGTCTCGACGGCCACATCTACAGCCTGGAGACCAACAACGGCGTTCCTCCTCATTCCAACAGGATTCGGACGCAACATTAACAGAGCGGAGCCATGGCAAAGTCCCTAGTTCCAAGACTCTACGGTCTACAGACAACCTAGTGTCAACCAATGACCTCCCTGCCGGATCAACGCTCCGTCTCGGAAACAAATTAACCGACTTCCTGTTAGTTATATGTATGCTCTAGAGGCCATTACTGTACATACGATGTATATTGTAGTAGATGCTAGGACATATATAGGGAGGACTTTCTTGCTCGACATGATAGTATGCTATCTGGTTGTACTTTATCTTAACATGTACTCTGATTGTCTCTATATTACATGTTGATAAAGCCCTTAGGATGAGTACTTGACTACCAGGACTATGATGCAGATCAGACTAGTGGGGACAGAGTAGTCGCTAAGTACATCCTTCAAATGTTCCTAGTCGAAGGTGTATCGAGACAGGGCATCGATATACCAGAGTAGACTAGCGTATGTTTCTCGACCCATGCAGATGGGCGATGGATAATCCCATATCCATTGGTGTTTGACATCAGAGATAGTATACGGGTGCTCAGTGGAGACTGGGTATACTGGACGGACTCGCCGAGAACTCCCAGATGGTATTATACCTCACGTCAGATGGCAGTTCTCTGGTGACAATGGTACAGGTTAGTCTGTAGACCCGAGATCGTCATAGAGTCTTGTGTGATTCCCACTGTGCTTTGATTTCCATCATACCACGTCCAAGAGGGCGTGCAAAAAGGTGGCTTTTGGGTACAGTCCCGAATCACATGGAGGCAATGAGCGATAGGAGGGGTTTCGTCTCTCCCGGTATAGGGAGTTGATGTTGTGCTGTGTTCGATTGGCTATAACTGGAAATCCCTGGCCAGGGTTGCTGAGATTTACTGGTAAGTGTTATCAGTAGTTTCTCGAACTGTTATAGACCTCATGTCGACACGACTTATCAAGCTACTGAGGTCTGACGTTTACCACCCCTAGGCGAGATATGCGACATATCAGACAAAGAGACAGGACTGTACGTGAGTGTTACTGATTGGATTCGCAGGAGAATGTACAGGCTTGTTTGTTGATCTTCTGATTGCTCAATACCTGGGTAGCTGTTATGTTTAGCTGACCGCTTGCAGCTTGTGGGTGTTTGATATGATCATCACCTACTGCCGGCGTATTGACGATTCTTTAGAGTCCTACACAGAGGTTTCCTGGCTCAGGCAAAACGGAGTAGGAGCACATATGTGATATGTGCGGGACCGAGAATAATACGAGTATGTGATACTGTATTCTATTCTCGCGATATGAGATATCGGCCGGGTATATGTGATATAGCCGGGTCATCGGATCAAGTGTTGATTCGATGAAATGGTACATGTTATATTAGTCGGTTATATAGAATATAGCCGGGTTATCGGATCAAGTGTTGATTCGATAATTTAATGTATATTATATATGAGATATATTACATTGCATTAACTAATATAAGCTCGCTTTATTGATTCATTTTCTCACGGGATAATACATTGATGTATATGCGATATATGTTAATTGTATTATTTTCTTTTGTTACAAAATATATTGTATATGTGATATATAATATTGTAACATGTTAGGGTTACAAATTTAACAATGGTTTAGGGTTTAAACTTGGTTAGGGTTTGGATTAGGGTTAGCTTTTGCATGAAGCTTCCATGAAGCTTCATGAAGCTTTGACTTTGTCTTTGGCATGAGATATTATGTTAACCCAATCCAAACCATTAACTCTAGTTAATTCTCTACAAGGGTTAACTCCTTCATACTTAACCCTTGGTTAGATTTGTAACCACTATAATAATTCATTATTCATCACAAAAGGATTGAGCTCTTCTTCTTGCTTCTTCTTCTTGGTTGAAAAAGCTTCACTAGCTTTTTCAATGGTGATGTTTATATGTAAGAATATGAAAACAAAAGAGAGCAAAATTCCTACTTCATCATCCTCATCTATTCTATCCACTTAGATTAGGGTGTTTGCTTTGCTAATACTTGATTAGTCTAGTAAGAGCTTGGGTTTGAGATTCTTCAAGGTAGATCATCTTGGATTAGTGAAGTCTTCAAGCAAGGTGCATCATTCTCTTCATGGAGCCTTTCGAGAGTCGGGAACAAGATGATCGCAGTGAAGGGACCTCAACACGGAGCTTATGAAGTGAAGGACCGGATTTACAAAGGTTGTAATCCCTCTCACTTAGTGTTAAAGTGTTTAACATGCTTGTTTTCGCCTAAACTCTAGTATAAAGATCTTGTTAAAGGTTGTTCGGCACGGCTAAATTTTAAATCGGGCATGGTTGATGCCTCGTAGACCCTTGTGGCAGTGCCTATCCCTACAGTGGTATCAGAGCCAAGCTAGAGCTTTAGGCGAAGTCTAGACGAAGTTTAAAGTCCGATCGAACCCCGAAACCCTAGTTTTTACCCCTTTCAGGAAATTTTCTAAAATTGTGATTTTTTTCTGTATTAAAAATGCTCAAAAAAATCAGCAGGGAAATACAAGAGTTACTGTGAAACACGTGCCCCAAATACCACTTAGGCGCCGTGGAACCGCGGCCGTACCATTGCTTTGGCGGCGGTTCCGCGGCCAAATAGTAGACTTATTTTTCACTGTTTGCACAGTAACCTCCGTATGTGTTTCCTGATTCTTCTGGGAATTTTTAATTTATACTCAAGAGTTGAGTTTTCTGGGTTGTATTGGAGACTCGTTGATTCGATCGGATAATTTAACTTTGTTTAGTTTGTCCGGGTAATTTTTAGAACGTGTTAAAAAGTTCGAACGGATATCAATAACTCACTTTTTCCCCTGCCGGAAAATTTCCAAGCGTTGGATTTTTCCGTAGTTTAAGAACGTTCTAAGTCATGCAAGTAACGCGGTGGTCCCTCTAGAAGACAACAAACCTTAACTCGATTATGTGACCGTCTTGAACTGCCTCTAAATTTTAGGGTTTGGGGCAGTACGGCGTGCCACATGTGAGGCATTGGCTTGACCCTTCTATGGCTGGACCATTGGTACTGTGGCATATGATGGATGTTTTAAACTAATTTCAAGTGTTGAGAACTATTTGGGAAAAACTTGGGTGTTTAATTATTCGATCGGAAAGTTTAACATTGTCTATTTATCTGGATTGTGATACAATATTTGGAATCCACAAGTAGTTATGAGATAACTAATTTGAATGTTATAAATCTAGCAGTTCAGTCTCAGATGATCGGTTGCCACGGAATTTTGATGTGATCAAAAGTCCGTCACAATCACGTACCGTACGCGGATACTCGCCGGGTAAACTTAATAGACAGCCACACCCCATAGCCTCGACCAAGTGACTGCAGGAGAACCCCGTCGCCAAAAGCATCCGTTAGGATGCTCGCGGCAGCGGTGTTCCGCCTTAGTGAACTTCGTCGACGGCATCCGGGGGTGCGACCGTCTACTAAAGTTTGCGACGAGCATTCGATTAGGATGTCGGGAATCTTGTTGAATTGCCCGACTTAATATTGAAAAGTGTTTTCGATAATGAGACTAAAATGCGGGGTTCATAATTGTTAGGAATGCGATGTCTAAGGAATTCATTTGGTTAGGCATGCGATGTCTAAGGTGGTTGCGGATTCCAACTGTTGTAGTTTTACACTTTCTTTTCTGCGACCGTAAGTGTAATATGTGGTGTATCGTCGGTTTCGTTGCTATACATCAACGACAATTGGGATACGCATATTTACTTACGTTGATGATATGTGATATTATGTGTTGCTGTGATATGTTATATTGGATCATCGCGTTTTGAATAGCCGGGGGTTTTATGTGAGATGAGAGTTTTTCTTTTTCATTCATGTAAAATTCATTTGTATGTAATATTCTTTTATTGGGGCACTTCCGGGCTGAGGATAATGTCACCATTGTATATTATTTACTTTTCCGCATTAAGTAGACCCAAGACGGGGTGCACAAGTAACCGGGTTCTAGGGTCCAGTGGGAGACCATCTCGAGGAGTCGAGACCGGGTCACCTAACCCTAGAATTGGCTGTGTTGCTTGCCGCTCTCATAGGGGTCTAGGGATGTGGGTTTGGCTATTCATCTCGACCGTGGAATCCGTGTTTTATACAGGCTCGTATTAAAAATACGGACCTCCTAGTATATCCAATATTTCATATATGTTCTTCTGCTGCAATGTTCTGTGATGAGATCATATTACTGCCTGAGACGAATGTTTATATTATATATATGAGATATATGTTATATTGCAGATTTCGTTTCAAATGTGATGCTTGTGAAGCATAATAAAATGGGACTTCATTAATGAGATTAATGAAAACTAAAAGAAACCTAAAGATATTGTAGAAACTTGTTTAAAAAATGGTAGCTCTAGTTCTTGCTTTGCATATCGGTGTTCCTTGTAGAACATCCAGCACCTTATTCGATAAGGAAAGAGCCGAGATCCCTTCACCGGGAGTGACCTCTTTAGCGAAACTAGCAGATGCTACAAACTCGGTTTGTCTTTTGATTGCTTCTATAGTTTTCTCTTTGCATAGTGATATTTGTGAAATATCCTGCACCTTATTCGATGAGGAAAGAGCCGACGATCCCTTCACCGGGAGTGACCTCGTTAGCGAAGCTAGAAAAGCCTAAAAAACACTCCATTTAAAATCACTCGATTCTACAACGATATAAAGTTCATTACGCAAAGGGTTTTCTTAAGAACCTGTCGTAGCCCTCCGTTATTTCAGATAAGTAGTTTTTAGTATTCGTGCTGCGTTTGTTGAATTAGTCAAGGCGTAGTGTGCGGTAGCTGATTAGTGCTTATCTGCAAAGCATATGATGCGATTGGATTAGGGTAGTCGTGCGGCCTTGTTGACTCAGTCAAGGGTCGTGCGGGTGGGTTTAATTCAATCGGGAAATGACGGGTTGAACTTTACTTGCGGTCTATGGTTTGTTGACTTAGTCATGGTCATAGATCGCTTGGGGCAAAGTATTATCGGGAATTTCAAGTGTTGAAATTTGCAATGAGATTGCATACCTTCTATGAGATAGTTGGATCCCGATACCCACTGCGAGTAAGAGTTACTCCTGGGAGAGTTTTACACATTACAATTATCCAATCAAGTAGGTATCTAGAAAGGTGTCAACGGGGTTATGCCCCTGGGAAAATGAGGTTTACTTTAATTAGGTCCGTGCGAAAGCACGGGGAACCTCCTTCAAAGTACCGGCACTGGCCTGGCTGAAAAATTGGCGAACTTGTAGGGTGTAATTAATCTCGGCTAGTCTTTCCTTTTAGGGTTTGAAGGAAGATTTGACTAAAACAGTGGGAGACATCCTGATTAGATATATTAGATAACCAATCTAATCTTTCAAGAGCATACGCTGAGTGTTTTCTTCTCTCTCTCTCTCCAGGTAGCGACCATATCACGCTTTAATCAAGATAATAATACGGATGTATTGACCGAACCCGCTTGTTATACTGCGCTAGGGAACGTTGGTCCCGCTCCAACTTATAATTGTTATAAGATAGAGCAGGAAATAGGGGATTACCAGAATTCCCGTGCCGCCCAAACGAAGAAAGTGCATGCTGATGCATCTTCTTCGGGTGTGTTCATTACAGAGAACTGTTCCTCAGTATCATTTACGTCCTGGTTATGAGATACTGGATCAGGATCCCGCAAATGTAATTGTTATATGGGCTACAGATAGGTAGAGAACTGAGAACGGGTGATAAGTTTCAGGAGTTGTAAATGATGCAAATGTTGCAGCCAAGTCTGTTGGCAGTTATCACCCTGTATTACCAGAATACATTGATTCTGAACGAATGTTATTAGATACCGAACCTGATATACAACATCATATCAGTCTCTTTATTAGTAAAGAAAGGATATAATTTTGTATTGTTGGATAATGTTTTGAACATTTCCTATATCAAGAGTTGATCGATTCAGGCACGTTATCTAAAAGCATAGACGTTCTAAATCAAACCACAGTTCTTAACGTACAGAACACACACAAGAGGAAGAGTTCAGAAATGAACAAATCCTTCTTGAGTCATTGTAGACTAGGTCATATCAATGCGACCCGACTAGCTGAAGTTACATAAAGATGCATATTTAAATTAGTTTGAATTTACATCTTGTGAAACTTGCCGGTCATGTCATAAAGATAAGATGACCATAGCTCCATTTATTGGAAACAGAGAAAGAGTTAGTGAACACTTAGGATTGATACATGCTGATGTATGAAGGTCCCCTGTCTACACATGCCAAGATCAGTTCTTTGTACTTCATTACATTCTCTGACGATCTCTCAAGATTCAGACATATGTTCCTGTTGAAACACAAGTCCGAAGCTTTTGAGATATTCACAGAATATAAGTTAGAAGTAGAGAACCAAAAACGGGTATAAGTATTATGTCCTTTAATGAGATCAGGGAGGAGAATACTTGAGCATGGAATTCCTGGACTATTCTAAAGGAGAATGAGATTCTCTCTCAGTATTACTCCGTATACACCACAGCACATCGGTGTATAGGGACAGAGCAATCACACCCTATTTGATATGGTGCGCTCTATGATGAGTACTACTGAGTTTCCTATTTCCTTTTGGGAGTTATGCACTTGAGAAGCTGCATACCTATTGAATATGCTTCAAATCAAAGTCAGTTCTGTGGAAGATTGTTGGATATCCCAAGCATTCGCAAGGGAATATCTTCTACCAAACAGAGGAACAAAAGATGTTTTGTTTCTCAGCATGCCACCTTTGTGAAAGGGAATTTCTTGTGAAGAAATTAGTGGTCATGAGGTAGAACTGGAAAGAGTTCCAGCTATACAAACTGCAGCTGATGATTTAGTAGAACCAAAGGATTCAATAGTTTCCAACGAACTTCAGCCTCTCCGCCGATCTAGTAGGGTTCTACACCCACCTGAGAGATACTTCGGTTTCTCTATGATAGTGGGAGCGAGGTTTGCATCATGAGATGATGACCCAACTAGTTTCGAGCTGGCCATCAGGAGTGGGACTCTGTAAGAATGGCTGGATGCTTAGCGATCTGAGATGAAATCCTTATACACCAACAAAGTATGGACTTTGGTTGCTTTATCTGAAGGGTTAAATCCCCATCAGGAGCAAGTATATCTTGAGAAGATTACTTGGTGTACATGGAAAAGTTGAGACTTTCAAAGCTATGCTTAAGTCCATCCAGATCCTACTTGCCACGGCTACATACCATAACTACGATATCTGGCAGTTGGGTGTCATGACTGCTTCTCTAAATGATAATTTGGAAGAGAGCGGCTATAAGTATACAGCCAGAGGGCTTCATAGACAGTGGGAGCAGCGGAAACGTGAGCAAGATGTTGTATGTGATAAAGCAGGCATCGCGGAGTTGGAACGTCTGTTTTGATGTGGTAGTCAAAGAGTTTGACTTCATCAAAATGGTAAATGAACCTTGTATATACAAAAAGGAAATAGGGAGTATGGTGGTGATCCTCATAGAGTACGTGGATGACATACTCTTGATATGGAAGGAGTTTTCTGTAAGTCCACGTTACCCATCCTGGTTCTTTCGGGGATGCGGAAATGGTGAAAAACGATTTTTTCGGTGAAGGTAACATGGACTTGAAATCGGATCTTTGCTAAACAAACTATCTAGCAACCTAACTAAGAGTTTAGCTACTATGTTAGGGGTTATACCTAAATTTGAACTGCTTCTCTTCGACTCCTTGTGCTTGTCGGATCGGCCTCACCTCGTCGTCTCCTTGTGCCGAAGATGGATCCACCCGAAAGCTTCTACCTTTGGCTCCAACCTCAATCAAGAGGAAACTAAAATACTTGGCTTGCTAGACCTTATAATCTAGGATCAGTAGAGAAGTGTTTTAGGGTTTTATCTCAATAGTTCTTGCTTCTCAACTCATGATACAAGAGAACCATGAGGAAGAGGAAGAGGAAGAGGAAGAGGGAGTGCTTGAGGGTGATAGAGAATGAGAATGATAGAATGAGAGAAGACTTTTACAACCATGCTCTCAAAAACCAAAATAATCATGATAATAACAATAATTAAGTATTTTGTGATGGTTCATGTCAATGGCATTATCATTTCATGCATTTAATGCATTTTGTAAACAAACTAGTAAGCAAAAGTTATAGCCATGAAATGATAGCCATTGTAATGATGATGGTCAACAAGTCCAAGCTAGTCAACTGGCCAACAAGTCAACAAAGTCAAACATTCAACCCAACCATGGTACAATAATACTTAATTAATATTATTACTAATCATATTTCCTATTCTCATTAGGGTTTAGAAAAAGTCAACAGTCAACAACCCTAATGAGAATCCTCTGCCTCTGTCTCGGTCAACCGTGCATACACACCCGCATTCGCGTTCCGAGGAACATGAACACAAACGAGATAAAACCAATCCCAAAACGTATACTAGGATCTGGCTTAAACCAAAGCCCGCTAGTAATAACTGTCCGGACACCAAACGTGCACAAGTGCGCGGATGTGACTGAACCCTGTCGCAAAACCATGCGACCTCTACTCTTTTTGCCCAAAGGAGAATAACTCTCTGTGTGGGACACTAAAGACTCGACACTACGGTGGCAGTGGGTTTAACCACAGACCGCAAGCGGCACTAACTGTGCGTAACGGCCCCCAGGTAGATGCCGATAAGAAGACTTATGAGGTGAAACCCATCCGAACTCCTACTGAGCCTGAATGTGACAGTCTCCGTACAGTCCGTTCTGTTCGTCTGAGAATATCGCATGGCGGGCCTAGGGGGGTGGTAAACGTCAGTCCCCTAATAGAGGTACAAGTCGTGTCGCAGTGTAGCCCAGAACACCCTGAGACAACACTGGATGACCTACCAGTATATCTCGCTTGCCCTGGCCAGGGACTTTGTGTAATGGCTCTCCTAGACACAGTGCGATGTCAACCCCCAATACCGGGAGAGACGAATCCTGTCTAACCGTCACTGCCTCCAAGTGCTTCGGGACTGCACCCAACTACTACCTATTTGCACGACTCCTTTGAGCCGTGGTAGGGTAGTAATCAAAGTACAGTGGGAACACACTCGAGGCGAAGTGACAGTGTCAAGTCAGCGGACTAAGCTGTACTCATGTCACCTGGGAACTGATAACCGACGATAGGTATAGTACCAACTAACAGTTCCCGACGAGTCCTGTCCAGTGTACTCGTAACCTAACGAGCACCCGCATACTATCTCGAGTACTACGTACTAACGGCTGTGGGACAGACCGCGTCCCTTGCTGGGATGAGAAGCGCATATGCTAGTCTACTCTGAAGTATCGATGCCCTGTCTCGATAGTCCTACGACTAGGGACCTGTATAAGGATGTGCTTGTGGATTACCCAACCCCCACGAGTGTGACTGCCATCACAACGCTGGTAATCAAGCAAAGATCCTAAGGGCTCCACTAATGTGTATAGGTGATATACTAAAAGAAACACATGTACACATTAAAGTAGAAACAAACCAAGTAGCATACTACTATTTTGAGCAAGATTGTCTATACAACTGTGAAAATCCCAAGCTTCCATTAAGTAATATACAATCCAGTATGATACAGTAATGGCCTCTAGGGCATATACACTAACAATCTCCCACTTGCACTAAGGCCATGTACTGGCGTATCGAAGACCTATCATCTCGATCAGCCACTCGAACTGAGTCTGGGGTAGGGCCTTCGTGAATGGATCAACAGTGTTATCTTACGTAGCAACTCTCCGAACCTCGATCTCCTGGCGACCCACGATCTCCTTGATCAGGTGATACCGCCTCAAGATGTGTCTGGACTTCTGATGGGACCTGGGTTCCTTCGCTAAAGCTATAGCCCCGTTGTTGTCGCAATACAGTGGTATTGGATCAACAATGGACGGAACCACCTGAAGTTCCGTTAAGAACTTCCTCATCCAAACGGCTTCT
This sequence comes from Agapanthus africanus, assembly GCA_030015575.1. Classification (NCBI taxonomy): domain Eukaryota; kingdom Viridiplantae; phylum Streptophyta; class Magnoliopsida; order Asparagales; family Amaryllidaceae; genus Agapanthus; species Agapanthus africanus. Next base: position 333,792,989 of record JASDDO010000004.1, read on the forward strand.
TTTGCGGCATCAGCAGCAGCGATATATTCTGCTTCCATCGTCGAGTCAGCAACGGATTCCTGTTTGGAACTCTTTCAACACACCGCCCCTCCATTGAGGGTAAAGACAAAACCTGACATGGACTTGGAATCATCCTTGTCACTTTGGAAGCTGGAGTCAGCAAAGGACTCGATTTGGAGGTCTTTTCCGCCATACACCAAGAACATCTCCTTAGTCCTTCTCAGGTACTTGAGAATGTTCTTTACCGCTATCCAGTGCTTCTCCCCTGGGTTTAACTGATACCGGCTTACCACACTCAGTGCATAAGCTACATCTGGTCTGGTACACAACATCGCATACATTATAGAGCCTACCGCAGAAGCGTAGGGTATAATAGACATGCGATCCCTTTCCAAATCAGTCTTAGGAGACATCTCTTTGGAGAGGGTGATCCCGTGAAAAGCCGGTAGATTACCACGCTTGGAATCTTATATACTGAATCTTTTCAGTATGGTGTCGATGTACCTGGACTGTGAAAGTCCTAATATCCTCTTGGATCTATCACGATGGATCCGGATCCCCAGAATGTAAAAGGCATCACCCAGGTCTTTCATGGAGAACCTGTGTGACAAGAACCCTTTGACAGATTGTAGCATAGGAATGTCATTTCCTATCAAGAGAATGTCATCCACGTACAAAACGAGGAATACGACAGTTCTTGCTACAAATCTACTATAGATGCATGGTTCATCTGGATTTTTGATAAAGCCAAATTCTTTGATCGTCTCATGAAAATAGATGTTCCAACTCCGCGATGCCTGCTTTAGTCCATAGATGGACTTAAGCAACTTGCACACCTTTCCGCTGCTTCCACTCTGAATGAAACCCTCTGGCTGGTCCATATAGACACACTCCTCTAAATTTCCATTTAGAAAAGCGGTCTTTACGTCCATCTGCCAAATCTTATAATCATGGAAGGCAGCAATGGCAAGAAGGATCCGAATGGATTTGAGCATCGCCACTGGAGAAAAAGTTTCGTCATAGTCCAAATCAAGTCTTTGACGAAATCCCTTTGCAAAAAGTCTAGCCTTATAGGTCTCAACCTGTCCATCTACACCAATCTTCCTCTTGAAGATCCATTTGCATCCTACGGGTTTTACCCCTTCTGGAGCAACGTCCAAAGTCCATACTTTATTGGTGTATAAGGACTCCATTTCGGTCCGCATTGCATCCAACCATTTTACCGAGTCAACGCTCTGAATGGCCTGCTGGAAGCTAGTCGGCTCATCATTATCAATGATGCAATCCTCTCTATCCCCGTCTATGAGAAAACCGTAGTATCTCTCGGACGGATGAGACTGCCTACTACTTCTGCGTAGCGGCGTAGGAATGTCCTGTTCTTTCAAACCCTCTGGTTCTACTAAGCTTTCAGTAATAGCTTATGGTTCTGGAATTTCTTCCAGTTCTATTGCGCTCCCACTTATCTGATTTTCCAAAAATTCAGTTTCTAAGAAATGGGCATGATGAGAAACAAAAACCTTTTGTTCCTCTTCGTAATAGAAGAAATATCCCTTGGAGTTCTTTGGATATCCCACAAACTTGCACTGTACTAAGCGTGCCTCAAGTTTGTCTGCATGCTGCTTTTTGACAAAAGCTGGACATCCCCATGTCTTAATGTGCTTAAGATAGGATTTCTTCCCACACCACATCTGATATGGTGTGGTAGGCACAGTCTTAGTTGGAACTCGGTTCAAAAGGTATGCAGCTGATTCTAGTGCATATCCCCAGAATGATCGTGGCAACTCAGCGTTACTCATCATGGAACGTACCATATCCAATAGGGTTCGGTTCCGTCTCTCCGATACACCGTTATGTTGCGGAGTGTATGGAGGAGTAAGGTAATCCAGGAACTCGGCACTCAAGTATTCACCACCTCGATCAGATCTCAGTGACTTGATACTTTTGCCGGTTTGTTTTTCTACTTCATTCTTGTATTCCTGGAATTTTCCAAAGGCTTCAGATTTATGTTTCATTAAGAATACATATCCGTACCTTGAAAAATCATCCGTAAAAGTAATGAAGTAAGAATAACAGCTTCGTGCATGTGTAGACATTGGACCGCACACATCGCTGTGTACGAGCCCCAAGAGCTAGCTCGCTCTTACTCTGTGTCCAGTGAACGGAGTCTTTGTCATCTTTCCTTTGAGACAGGATTGACAAGTTGCATATGATTGATATTCGAACGGATCCAAATATCCTTCTGTATGTAACTTCGTCAACCTCCTCTCATTGATGTGACCCAGTCTCCAATTCCATAAGAAAGCATGATTGATTTCTGGAGACTTTCTTTTGTGTGTATTCTGGACATTGAAAATCTGTGGTTGGTTTAATACGTATATACCATTGCTTAATGTACCTGACCCAATCAGAACTTGATTAAGGTGAATGTTTACAACATTGCTTACAAATGCAAATTCATAACCTTCTTTAGATATTAAAGATACATAAATGATATTACAAGTTGCATTGGGTACAAAATAACAATTACGCAAAACCAAAACGTGTCCATCTGACAATCCCAGGTGATAGTCCCCCACGGACTCAGCATCCATGCCAGCTCCGTTTGCAACTCTGAGGATCATATCACATGCCTTCAAAACCCTACACTTTCTCAATGCCTGCAAAGAATTACAGATATGAGATCCTGATCCGGTATCCAATACCCAGGGAGTAGAGTTTATTGATAGACAGTTTTCAATAACATACACACCTGAAGCCGAAGCCACGACTTGCTTCGGGTCGTGGTTTCTGGCTTTCCAAGCCCTGCAATCCCTTTTCCAGTGTCCACTCTTGTGACAGTAAAAGCACTCTTCCTTTCCCACAAGCTTTCCCTCTATCTTTGTTGCCTTTACTTTTCCCTTCGTTTCCACTTTACTAACACCGCCCCTTGGTTTGGTGGTGGTTTTCTTCTTCTTTCCCTTGGCTTTCGCCCTGGACCTAGAAGAGGAAGGTCCTCCAACAAACAAAGTGGATGTTTCCCTACCTTTCTGTAGGGTGCCCTCTGCACTCCTCAGCAGGTTGAGGAGTTCTGAAAGTTCAACTTCTTTTTCTTGCAAGTTGAAGTTCAGGATAAACTGGGCGTAAGTGGAAGGAAGGGACTGGAGAATCAAGTCAGTATAGAGCTCGTTCTCTAACGTGGTCCGAAGGTCCGCGAGCTCTTCAATAAAGCCAATCATCTTAAGCACGTGTTCCGCTACCGATGATCCGACGGCCAATCTCGCCGAAAACAACTTTTTCGAGACTTCGTATCTGGCGATACGGGATTGCTCTCCATATATTTCCTTAGTATGGAGAAATATGGATTCTAGGTCCATATTCTTGTGCCTCCTCTGATGTTCATTATCCATAGAGGCAAGCACGAGGCACTTGGCCTTCGCGCAGTCGATCTCCCAGGTCTTACGGATTTCTTTATTCGCGACGCTGGTTTTGGGACCTGGGACAGGGGGAGCTTTGGTGGTAAGGAGATACCCCAACTTGTCATAAGTGATTGCCATTTTGACATTCATGAGCCAATCTTTACAGTTTGGCCCTGTCAGTATGTTTTTACCTAGTAATAACTTAAGTCCGGTCATCATGTTTGGTCGCTGCAATTAGGAGAGAGAGAATAAACACTTTAGCATGATGCTCTTGCAAGTTTAGAGCTGTTTTTAATTTGTCTAAACAGGATGGCTCCCACTGTTTCTCGAATTCCTCCTCAAACCAAAAAGGAAGAATTAGTCGGGATCAATCTCACCGTACAATACTTGCTTAACCGTTCAGCGAGGCCAGTATTGGTACTTCGAGGGAGGTTTTCAACGCTTTCGCGAAGTTCCTTAATTAAATAACCTCTTTTCCCTGTGGGCGTAGCCCCGCTAACACCTTTCTAGACACCTACTTGGTTTATAGCATTGATCGTTAAGTGAGAAATTTCCCAAGGAGTAGCATATACTCACAGTAGGATCGGGATCCAAATATCATCGTGTGACAAAACTGAAGGAATCCTACCAGAATCATCACACTCTAAATAGTATGCAGCGCTAGCAAGTTTCAGTTTCTTTAGAAACTCCCGATGTGGATTTTTGCCCCATGCTCTTATGACCTTGACTTTGGCCAACAAATCATAAGTCACATGTCAAGCTCTACCCATCATTCTCCAGGTTAATTTGAACCCACCCGTACCTACCCTTGACTTTGGCCAACAAGGCAGTACGACTGTCCCAAACCAACGCATCTATCTATGCTGCATATGAACACCCAATAGTTACCAATCACTGTGCCTTGACTTTGGCCAACAAACACAGCTTGAATACTATTGACTATCCATATGAAATGACGGAGGGCTACAAATGGTTTTGGCGAAACTGTGAACGTAGTGAACTTGATATAATCGATGGAACGTGATAGCTTTTAAAAGGAGTGGCTTAAGCTCCGCATTTAAAAGTTGTTTTTGAAAAGAAACCGAGTGGTTTTGAAATTGTTCCAATGACTCAACTTTGGTTTATTTTCTTGCAATAATTTAATGCGTCCCATCATTAAATCCTACCATTGCAGAAAACAACGAAAATATGACGTACGCTTATGCCATCCGCATTCGCCACGGGGCCCCGTCATTACCCGTTAGGTTACTTAACTAACGACAGAGCGGGGCTGGACTAGCGCGGATGCAAAACATAAGCAACGCCTAAATAGATATCATATATAGATATTTACATTCGTCAGATGCAATGATAGCCATTCCAGATCACAGATGAATACTTTGGATATACTAGGAATCCGCGATCCGTTCGAGCCTGTAACGAAAAGCGGATTACACGGTCGCGATGAATAGCCAATACCCCACCCTAGACCCCTACGGGTGCGGCAAACTACCCGCCAAATACCCGAAGTGAAGCAACCTCCCTCAACAGCGTGAGTTGGCCATTCGGCACTTCAAGGTACCCGGTAGTTTGTGCACCCCATGTCTATCCTAGGAGCAAACACAGTAAAAGAAATTATACAGTGGCGGCTACAACCTCATCCCCGGATGTGCGGCCATATAAATAATATTACATCAATTACAAATTACATGAAATGAAAGGTAAAGAAAACTCTCATCTCACAACCCCCCCGCTATTCATCCGTGACAATCCAACGAATTCATATACAAAAACCATCAACATTACAGATCACAGATATGTATAACCCCCACTAATCAACGTATAAATATTAGCAGACGTTCAATACATATATCACATCACAGATACAACCCGTTAGCTAAAGTCTATAGAAGTTCGATCAAAATACGGATTTGTAACCACCCCAAAACACAAATTTGTTTTCTGGAAAATCTGGGCAAGAAAAACATATTGTATTAATCCCAAAACACCCCACTGAACACTCTGCAGGAAAAATTGCCCACGGCCGAGTCAACTCGGCCGCAAAACCGCGGCAAGATCATGCTCTTGCCGCGGTTCCGCGACGCGTTGACCGAGTCACTGGACCATTTTTCTTGGGTGTGCTGTAAAAACCCTGAGCCGATTTTTAGTATATGATTTATTATTTTTTGAACAGAAAAAAAAATCGGCAGAAAGTTTATGTTTTAGACGTGTTTTGTGTTTTTTTTCTTCGATCGAACTTCTAGTTACTTTGCTAACATACTAGATAGTGTTTAACCTGTCTCTGATACCACTGTAAGTCCACGTTACCCGTCCCGGTTCTTTCGGGGATGCGGAAATGGTGAAAAACGATTTTTTCGGTGAAGGTAACATGGACTTGAAACCGGATCTTTGCTAAACAAACTATCTAGCAACCTAACTAAGAGTTTAGCTACTATATTAGGGGTTATACCTAAACTTGAACTCCTTCTCTTCGACTCCTTGTGGTGGTCGGATCGGCCTCACCTCGTCGTATCCTTGTGCCGAAGATGGATCCACCCGAAAGCTTCTACCTTTGGCTCCAACCTCAATCAAGAGGAAACTAAAATACTTGGCTTGCTAGACCTTGTACTCTAGAATGAGTAGAGAAGTGTTTTAGGGTTTTATCTCAATGGTTCTTGCTTCTCAACTCATGAGACAAGAGAACCATGAGCAAGAGGAAGAGGGAGAGCTTGAGGATGAGAGAGAATGAGAATAAGAGAATGAGAGAAGACTTTTACAACCATGCTCTCAAAAACCAAAATAATCCTGATGATAACAATAATTAAGTATTTTGTGATGGTTCATGTCAATGGCATTATCATTTCATGCATTTAATGCATTTTGTAAACAAACAAGCAAGCAAAAGTCATAGCCATGAAATGATAGCCATTGTAATGATGATGGTCAACAAGTCCAAGCTAGTCAACCGGTCAACGAGTCAACAAAGTCAAACTTTCAACCCAACCATGGCACAATAATACTTAATTAATATTATTACTAATCATATTTCCTATTCTCATTAGGGTTTAGAAAAAGTCAACAGTCAACAACCCTAATGAGAATCCTCTGCCTCTGTCTCGGTCAACCGTGTATACACACCTTCATCCGCGTTCCGAGGAACATGAACACAAACGAGATAAAACTAATCCAAAAACGTATACTAGGATCTGGCTTAAACCAAAGCCCGCTAGTAATAACTATCCGGACACCAAACGTGCACAAGCGCGCGGATGTGACTGAACCCTGTCGCAAAACCATGAGACCTCTACTCTTTTTGCCCAAAGGCGAATAGCTCTTTATGTGGGACTCTAAAGACTCGATACTACGCTGGCAGTGGGTTTAACCACAGATCGCAAGCGGCACTAGCTGTGCGTAACGGCCCCCAGGTAGATGCCGATAAGAAGACTGATGAGGTGAAACCCATCCGAACTCCTACTGAGCCTGAATGCGACAGTCTCCGTACAGTCCGGTCTGTTCGTCTGAGAATATCGCATGGCGGGCCTAGGGGGCGGTAAACGTCAGTCCCCTAATAGCGGTATAAGTCATGTCGGAGTGTAGCCCAGAACACCCTGAGACAACACTGGATGACCTACCAGTATATCTCGCTTGCCCTGGCCAGGGACTTTGTGTAATGGCTCTCCTAGACACAGTGCGATATCAACCCCCAATACCGGGAGAGACGAATCCTGTCTAACCGTCACTGCCTCCAAGTGCTTCGGGATTGCACCTAACTACTACCTGTTTGCACGACTCCTTTGAGCCGTGGTAGGGTAGTAATCAAAGTACAGTGGGAACACACTCGAGGCGAAGTGACAGTGTCAAGTCAGCGCACTAAGCTGTACTCATGTCACCTGGGAACTGATAACCGACGATAGGTATAGTACCAACCAACAGTTCCCGACGAGTCCTGTCCAGTGTACTCGTAACCTAACGAGCACCCGCATACTATCTCAAGTACGACATATTGACGGCTGTGGGACAGACCGTGTCACCTGCTGGGATGAGAAGCGCATACGCTAGTCTACTCCGGAGTATCGATGCCCTGTCTCGATAGTCCTACGACTAGGGACCTGTATAAGGATGTGCTTGTGGATTACCCAGCCCCCACGAGTGTGATTGCCATCACAACACTGGTAATCAAGCAAAGATCCTAAGGGCTCTACTAATGTGTATAGGTGATATACTAAAAGAAACACATGTACACATTAAAGTAGAAACAAACCAAGTAGCATACTACTATTTTGAGCAAGATTTTCTATACAACTGTGAATATCCCAAGCTTCCATTAAGTAATATACAAACCAGTATGATACAGTAATGGCCTCTAGGGCATATACACTAACAATTCCTATGCTACGCTCGGTCAATCTCCGCTTATCACAAGGATTCTCCATATAGGATCAAAGCGATACCTCCTAAATCCTAGGTTTTATATCTATGAGATAGATCTAAATGGATGTTAGGATTCTCACTAGTTGCAGTGAGATGGTATCAATCGATCTTGAGGAGAATCACTGGAAAGGTTCCAGGGTGATAAGAACGACTGAATGTCAGTCGCAGGCATTGTCTTTACCCTCAGTGGAGGGACGGTATGTTGGAAGAGTTCCAAGCAAGATACCGTGACTTGCTAGACGAGAAAAGGCAAGATACATCGTTACCAAGGATGCTACCAAAGAGGCTGTCTGGATAGATATAAGTTCATGAGATGAACTTCGTTCCTACCATTATGAGACAATGGAGTTGTGGCTTATGCCAAGGAACCCCCGTCCCATCAGAAATCCAGATATAATTCTTAGGAAGTATCACCTGATCATGGAAATGGTTGATCTCTAGGGAGATCGAGGTTAGGAGAGTAGACACAGAGGACAACAGCGCAGATCCACTCACAAAGGCCTTTTCCCCAGTAGAGACTTTTATAGGATGGTTGAGTATGAGATACTTCAACCGCAGCTAATTGTTGGGTATGCGATACAACAACAGATGACCCTAGTGCAAGTGGGAGATTGTTAGTTATATGTATGCCTTAGAGGCCATTACTGTACATACGATGTATATTGTCGTGGATGCTAGGACATATCTAGGGAGGACTTTCTTGCTCGACATGATAGTATGCTATCTGGTTGTACTTTATCTTAACATGTACTCTGATTGTCTCTATATTACATGTTGACAAAGCCCTTAGGATGAGTACTTGACTACCAGGACAATGATGCAGATCATACTAGTGGGGACAGAGTAGTCGCTAAGTACATCCTTCAAATGTTCCTAGTCGAGGGTGTATCGAGACAGGGCATCGATATACCAGAGTAGACTAGCGTATGCTTCTCGACCCATGCAGATGGGCGATGGATGATCCCATATCCATTGGTGTTTGAGATCAGAGATAGTATACGGGTGCTCAGTGGAGACTGGGTACACTGGACGGACTCGCCGAGAACTCCCAGATGGTATTATACCCCACGTCAGATGGCAGTTCTCTGGTGACACTGGTACAGGTTAGTCTGTAGACCCGAGATCGTCATAGATTCTTGTGTGATTCCCACTGTGCTTTGATTTCCATCATACCACGTCCAAGAGGGCATGCAAAAAGGTGGCTTTTGGGTACAGTCCCGAATCACATGGAGGCAATGAGCGATAGGAGGGGTTTCGTCTCTCCCGGTATAGGGAGTTGATGTTGCGCTGTGTTCGATTGGCTATAACTGGAAATCCCTGGCCAGGGTTGCTGAGATTTACTGGTAAGTGTTATCAGTAGTTTCTCGAACTGTTATAGACCTCATGTCGACACGACTTATCAAGCTACTGGGGTCTGACGTTTACCACCCCTAGGCGAGATATGCGACATATCAGACGAAGAGACCGGACTGTACGGGAGTGTTACTGATTAGATTCGCAGGAGAATGTATAGGCTTGCTGTTGATCTTCTGATTGCTCAATACCTGGGTAGCTGTTACATTTAGCTGACCGCTTGCAGCTTGTGGGTGTTTGATATGATCATCACCTACTGCCGGCGTATTGACGATTCTTTAGAGTCCTACACAAAGGTTTTCTGGCTCAGGCAAAACGGAGTAGGAGCACATATGTTATATGTGCGGGACCGAGAATAATACGAGTATGTGATATTGTATTCTATTCTCGCGATATAAGATATCGGTCGGGTATATGTGATATAGCCGGGTCATCGGATCAAGTGTTGATTCAACGAAATGGTACATGTTATATTAGTCGGTTATATGGAATATATCCGGGTTATCGGATCAAGGGTTGATTCGATAATTTAATGTATATTATATATGAGATATATTACATTGCATTAACTAATATAAGCTCGCTTTATTGATTCATTTTCTCACGGGATAATACATTGATGTATATGCGATATATGTTAATTGTATTATTTTCTTTTGTTACAAAATATATTGTATATGTGATATATAATATTGTAACATGTTAGGGTTATAAATTTAACAATGGTTTAGGGTTTAAACTTGGTTAGGGTTTGGATTAGGGTTAGCTTTTGCATGAAGCTTCCATGAAGCTTCATGAATCGTTGACTTTGTCTTTGGCTTGAGATATTATGTTAACCCAATCCAAACCATTAACTCTAGTTAATTCTCTACAAGGGTTAACTCCTTCATACTTAACCCTTGGTTAGATTTGTAACCACTACAATAATTCATTATTCATCACAAAAGGATTGAGCTCTTCTTCTTGCTTCTTCTTCTTGGTTGAAAAAGCTTCACTAGCTTTTTCAATGGTGATGTTTATATGTGAGAATATGAAAACAAAAGAGAGCAAAACTCCTACTTCATCATCCTCTTCTATTCTAGCCACTTAGATTAGGGTGTTTGCTTTGCTAATACTTGATTAGTCTAGCACGAGCTTGGGTTTGAGATTCTTCAAGGTAGATCATCTTGGATTAGTGAAGTCTTCAAGCAAGGTGCATCATTCTCTTCATGGAGCCTTTCGAGAGTCGGGAACATGATGATCGCAGTGAAGGGACCTCAACACGGAGCTTATGAAGTGAAGGACCGGATCTACAAAGGTTGTAATCCCTCTCACTTAGTGTTAAAGTGTTTAACATGCTTGTTTTCGCCTAAACTCTAGTATAAAGATCTTGTTAAGGGTTGTTCGGCATGGCTAAATTTTAAATCGGGCATGGTTGATGCCTCGTAGACCCTTGTGGCAGTGCCTAGCATCCCTACTCTTCCAGGGAAATCAGTGTCTTTGGAAAAAACCTCGATTCAGGGAAATCAGCGTCCTTAACGAGTGCACCTTGATTCGCGTCGACCCACAGAGAAATCAACGTCTTTGCAGGAATACCTCGATTCGTCTCAACCTCAGGGAAATCAGTGTCCTTGGCAACCTCTTCGATTCGGGGAAATCAGCGTCCTTGACGAGAGAATCTCGATTCGCGTCGACCCGCAGAGAAATCAGCGTCTTTGCACGAATACCTCGATTCGTCTCAACCCCAAGGAAATCAGTATCCTTGGCAATCTCCTCGATTCAGGGAAATCAGCGTCCTTGACGAGAGCATCTCGATTCGCGTCGACCCACAGAGAAATCAGCATCTTTGCAGGAATATCTCGATTCGTCTCAACCACAGGGAAATCAGTGTCCTTGGCAACCTTCTCGATTCAGGGAAATCAGCATACTCGAAGAGAGCATCTCGATTCGCGTCGACCCGCAAGGAAATCAGCATCTTTTCAGGAATACCTCGATTCGTCTCAACCCCAGGGAAATCAGTGTCCTTGGCAAAAACCTCGATTCAGGGAAATCAGTGTCCTTGACGAAAACATCTCGATTCGCGCCGACCCGCAGAGAAATCAGTGTCTCTGCAAGAATATACAACGTCGGCAAAGTGGAGCCGCGGCAAAGTTCCCAGATCCATGACTCGGCGGTGCACAGACAACCCAAAGTCAAGCCTCGACCTCCCTCTTGAAGCAATGCTTTGACTCGGGAGTAGGTCAACTCATCAATCACTTGCGAGTCCTCTCGACTTGTAAGGAAGAAAATTCTCTTATGAGATCCTTACGACTCTCAAGAGAAAACACACTTAGGAATCCTCACGATTCCTAAGGAGAAAATACACCTATGAGATCCTCTCGACTCGTAGGGAGAAAAAATCTTTATGAGACCCTCATGGCACATAAAGTTGAAAAGTCTTAGGCAACAGATCTGAACCTGTTTCCTAAGCCATCGCTTCTTATCTCGATTCAGGGAAATCAGCGTTCTTGGCGAGAACCTCTCGATTCGTTTCGAACCGTAAGGAAATCAGTGTCTTTGCGAGAATCTCTCGATTCGTCTCGACTTGCGGGGAAATCAGTGTCCCTACGCATAAAGAAAATTCTCTTATGGGATCCTTACGATTCTCAGGAGAAAATGCACTTAGGAGTCCTCACGACTCCGAAGGAGAAAAAACACCTACGAGATCCTCACGACTCGTAGGGAGAAAAGCCTTTGTAAGACCCTCACGGCTCCTAAAATTGAAAAGTCTTAGGCAACAGATCCTAACCCTGTTTCCTAAGCCATCGCTACCTTATAAAGAGTTCAAGATGAACTGTTATTTACCATCTATGGGCCCCATTTGCCAAAGCTACATGTCACTGAAATAGAGAAGTTACTCATGAGCATATAAACTACTTCACGCCAGAGTAAAACATAAAGATATAGAAGGGTGCGGCTCATGGGGCTGAGGGTTTGGAACTATATCTCTTAAGAGTCGAGATTTGAGTCAACGATAAATGACGACGCTTGTGTCCGCTCGTTATCTTCTCAGATCAAGATTCTGAAAGTTATATACCAACCCAAAACTGGTCATACACTATGAATTACTCTGCACTACTTCACCCATATATATACTTACGTGGGCAAAGTAGTGGGGGGCATTTGTTCCCGCAAAAAAAAATTTCTGTGCAACAGAGTCCAAGGTATCAAATGGCAACGATACGTTTAAGAAAATGTGAACCAGTATTTTTTCGGGCTGTATTTTGACAAACTCCCGAATGAGAAACAGATAAATTCTGATTGTATCGAAAGCATCTCAAAAATTCCTTCGATTTGATATATTATGGGCCTCATTATTCATCCGGGATCAAAAGTTATGAGCAAATATACTATGCACGTCTTATCTAAGGAAGAAAATACGAACCAGTATTTTCCGGGATGCATTTTGACAAACTCCCGAATATAAAACAACTAAATTCTGATGGCATCGAAAGTGTCTCGAAAAATCCTTCGATTTGATATATTATGGGTCTCATAATTCATCCGGGATTAAAAGTTATGAGGCATCACGTGCCCACACGTGACCGGGCATCACGCGCCCACACGTGACCGGGCATCACGTGGAGACACGTGACCATTTACAGGCAAAGCCTGTAGGCACTTAATAAAATAAATAATTGGAAAAAATTAATCAGTGGGGTCACGTGCCAACACGTGATGGGCCTTAAACCCACTGAAAAGAATTAAATGTATAATAAAATAATAAAGAAAAATCCCAATGGGGCATCACGTGCCAATACGTGACCAAAGGTCACGTACTGACACGTGATAATTTCTGAGTTCTTTAAAACAACAGAATTAAATTCTGGTCAAATGTTTAATCAGGGGGTCACGTGCCAACACGTGATGGGTTGCTAAAGATCTATGAATTAATAGAATTAAATTCTAATTAAGAGGGAATCAAAAACCCTAACCGGAAAAATATTTCTCTAAATCTTTCCAAACAAAAAAGATGGTGCTCTGTAAAATGGAGCACCGTTGAATTAAAAATCCAATGGTGATTAAAAATCACCAATTTATGGAAAGATTCTATACAAGGAAAGATTTCCCTGAAATTTGAATAAAAGATAAAAGATCTTTTAGATTAAAAATCCAATGGTGAATAAAATTCACCGAGTGATCTAAAAGATCATGTTGGTTACAAAAACAACCAAAATCTTTCAATGAAAGATTGAATAAACAAATTGATTATTTTCTTTCTCCTATAAATAGGAGCCAAGAAGAGAAGAGAGGGGGATCTACTTTTTGAGAGAAAAAAGAGAGGAGAATTTAATTCTCAAGAGAGGAAAAAAAGATCTCTTCAGAGAAAGGAAGCCTAGGTGAGAAAAGGGAAAGAGATCAAAGCTCAATAAAACAAAAAATAGAATTTAATTCTCAATTTAAGAGTTTAACTCTTCTGAATAAGAACTTAGTTCTTCCTTTGGTTAAAGATCTGCAGAAGCAAATCTCACCATAGGTTGAGAATTTAACTCTCATTGGGTTGAGATTCTGCCATGCAGATCCAAAACTTAGAGGGAGAATTGAGTTTAGAGAATTTAATTCTCCCAAATTCATAGGAATTTAATTCCTCCAAAATAAAACTAGGGTTTAACCCTATATGAGAATTTAATTCTCCCAAATTCATAAAATTTAATTCCACCAAGATAAAATTAGGGTTCAACCCTGCTTGTGAATTCAATTCTCCCAAATTCATAGGAATTTAATTCCTCCAAGACAGAACTAGGGTTTAACCCTACATAAGAATTTAATTCTTTCACAATAGGAATTTAATTTCTCCAAAATCATAATTAGGGTTTAACCCTACAGAGAATTTAATTCTTAAAAATAAAGAGACTTGAAAGATCTCCATGCATATAAAGAATTAGGTCACGTGACTCCTGAAAAGATCCTCCAAAAATAAGAAGGAAACAGCTTAGAGGCAATGCCTCACATGCCCCCACGTGACCTCCAAAACAACAAGAATTAAAGCAAAGGCAGATTCTAATTTGGGCGCCCTCACGTGTCCTCACGTGACCCCTAATAAAAGACTTAACAAATCAGTGCATGAGTGCCTATCACGTGCCCACACGTGATGGCCAGGAAATTAAAAGTGTTTAACACTTATTCGCAGATTTGAGAATACAACAAAGGAGATCTGGCCCCACCTTTGGGTGCCCTCACATGTTCCCATGTGACCTCTTCCTCTCTAGTTTTTAACACTAATTTGAGAGTTTTATTCCCAGTGTTTAACACTGTTGTCTTCTAGTGTTTAACACTACTCTGAGCATTTCATTTCCAGTATTTAATACTGTTGTCCTTTAGTATTTAACACTATTTTTAGCCAAATTGGCTAAGTTTCCAGAGGCAAAAACCTCTCCTTTGACTAAATCTCAAAATTGAGTAAAACTCAGAGCTATAATGTTTAATGCTCAGTCAAAGACAAAAATGATATCAGAGCCCTCAAACTCTTGTTTAGAATTGTAAAGTGATGAGGGGCTGAACCCAGACAAATGTCTAATGGTCTAATAAAGGGCCAACATTTCAAATCTAATTGGACTTAGCCCAAGTTGGCCATAAGTCCTCAATCCAGATTTAACTGAGCCAATGAGCTCATAATCTAATTAATTGATCTTAGTTCCAAATTGGACTACAGATCCCCAATCAACCTCAGTTCAAGAGTACATCTCTTCACTCCTTTGATATTTTCGGTTGTAATCCCTCAACGTCTTCAAAGAGGTGACGGGTCCCGACAACCACACATTTCACAGACTATGACGTCTCTAAACTATGGACTGTGGGGTCCTTAAACTCATGGACTATGATGTCCTTAATCTCGACCGTGATGTATTTAAACTAATATTGGACTGTGGGGTCCTTAAACTCACGGACTATGATGTCCTTAACCTTGACTGTGAGGTCTTTAAACTCACGGACTATGATGTCCTTAACCTCGACCGTGATATCTTTAAAATAACAATAGACCACCATGTCCTTAAACTGGCAATCGACCGCAATGTGCCTAAACTAAACAATAGAACCCAAATGCTCTTTTGTTGGATCTAAACGACCCCGTTAAGTTGATCTTAGTCTAAAATTAGACTAACGTATCCTTAACAAATGGTTAAGTTGACCTTAGTCTAAAATTAGACTAACGTGTCCTTAACAAACTATTAAGTTGATCTTAGTCTAAAATTAGACCAACGTATCCTTAACAAACGTTTAAGTTGATCTTAGTCTCAAATGAGACTAACGTATCCTTAAACCCAACCCCAAACCCAAATCTAAGAAGATACGGATTTGGACTAATCCACGCCCTACGGGCGACAACATAAATTAGTTTTCGTATACAATCCACGGGCAACCGGAAATAAAACAAACTTACATGACACGAAGTGACCATCTGGAGAAGGAGAAAGTGGTTACCGTGATGCGGTAGCGTAATTAATTGCAGGGCTTGCGCCTGCAGGGAAGAGCGTCCCCACAATCAAAAACCCCTCGATTGAGGGGGAATCTGACGAAGTCTGCTATAACGGCCGCATCTGTCTAAACCTTCGATACACGGTGCCATAAATCAACTTGGCATCTACGGAGAGGTGGACGGATAGCACCTAATAGCATCTGCCCTCAAAATTCAGACGAGATAGACCCACGTGGTCGCGTCTCCGTGTTTCGGAGGGGAACAAGGGCTTAACTTAGTTTATTTACTTGTTCCGGAGCGTTCAGTTTATCCTTCCCTTAGGTATGTGGATAAACTCATACTAATGTAAAACATGCATAAACCCTATTGATATAGGCGTCCGTTAGGTTTTGATAAACTCATCCTAACGTAAAACATGCATAACCCCTATTGACATAGGCGTCCGTTAGGTTTTGTGGTGCTGGATTAAGTCCATCACACCTCTACGTCAGCAAATATCATCTCAATCCATGCCCACTCGAGTCACTGATTTCGACTAGCCGTGTACTTTCTGTATTATCCAACACTATCGATGCAGGATACAACGTCTCAAGTAACCTTCTTAGGCCTATATGACTGTATTGCCGTTAGATGGTTCAGCGTTAGGTGAAACCATGGCGCTTTATCTTGAGCTTAGGCTCTATTCGGAGCCTCGATGAGTTATGACCGCATCATTCCGGGGTGGGATGACATCCGATGATCTTTAAGCTTCGCATGTATTGCCATCGAGACCTAAAGCTAGGAATATACCGTCACTTAGCTTCATCTTTGACCCTTTGGTCCTTGTCGATGTTGCATCTACACCTTGCTGGATTGAGAAGGATGTCAAATTGATCTTTAGGTCGCATAGATTTCCATCGAGACCTGGAGCTAGGATTTTGCCATTACTCCATTTTAAATTTGGCTCCTTAGAGCTTTCATGATGTCGTGTCTGCACTCTGCTGGAGGGACGTTGAGATAATCTCTAGGCTGTGGATGTTGCCATCGAGATCTGGAGCTAGGATTTTTCCATCACTCCACTTTGATTAGATCTTTTAGCCCTTGCTGACTTTGTAACCGTACTTCACCGGAGTGAGTCGGACGTCCATGAACTGTCTACAGAAATCAAGATTCGACCTATCTGCTAGGTAGAAAAATGTTATTTTATCATCATTTTTTATATCCGCGATGCTCTATCATTTCATCTTTTCATATCGTAAAAGTCGCGATCGCCCAATCATTTCGGCTATTTTTTTCTTTCGCAGTGCCCAATCATTTCGACTATATATTTTTTATTTTTACCCGCTCCTTTTTATTGCGAGTTGCCCAATCATTTCAGCTATTTTTATATTCATTTTTTTAATCTGATACCAATTTTGGCATCAGTATCGCTATGACTGGAATATTTCCAGGAGCGACTCATCATTTTCCGTCGCTTATTCAGACAGAGGTGGCTTAGAAGACGGGGTTAAGATCTCATCAACTAAGTCTTTTCAACGTTTACGAGCCATCAGGGTCTCGTAAAGTTATCTTCTACTTATGAATTGAGAGGATTTTATAGGTGCATTCTGTTAGTTATATGTATGCCCTAGAGGCCATTATTGTACATATGATGTATATTATAGTGGATGCTTGGACATATATAGGGAGGACTTTCTTGCTCGACATGATAGTATGCTATCTGGTTGATCTTTATCTTAACATGTACACTCATTGTCTCTCCGTTACATGTTGATAAAGCCCTTAGGATGAGTGCTTGACATCCGGGATTATGATGTAGATCATACTAGTAGGGAAAGCGTAGTTGGTAAGTACATCCTTCAATTATTCCTAGTCGTGGGAGTATCGAGACGGGGCATCGATATTCCAGAGTAGACTAGCGTATACGCTACTTGACCCATATGATAGGCGATGGATGATCCCACATCCATTGGTGTTTGACATTAAAGATGGTATACGAGTGATCAGTGGAGACTGGGTACACTGAACAAGACTCGCCAAGAACTCCTAGATGGTATTATACCTCACGTCAGATAGCAGTTCTCTGTTGACACTGGTACTAGTTAGTCTGTCGACCCGAGATCGTCATAGAGTCTTGTGTGATTCCCACTGTGCTTTGATTTTCACCTTACCACGTTCAAGAGATCGTGCAAAACAGTGGTTTTTGGGTACAGTCCCGAGTTACATGGAGACAATGAGTGATAGGAGGGGATTTCGTCTCTCCCAGTATTGGTGGTTGATGTTGCGCTATGCTCGATTGTCCATAACAGGAAATCCTTGGAAAGGGTTTCTGAGATTTACTGGAAAGTGTTATCAGTAGTTTCTCGAACCGTTTTGAGCCTCACATCGGCATGACTTATCAGGCTATTGGGGTTTGATGTTTACCACGCCCAGGCTGAGATATGCGACATATCAGATGAACTGGCCGGACTGTACGGTAGTGTTACTTATTGGATTCGTAGGAGTATGAGTAGGCTTGCTTGTTGTCTTCTGATCGCTTAATACCCGGGTAACCGTTACGTCCAGTTGGTACCGCTGACGGCTTGTGGGTGACTGATATGATCATCACCTACTGCCGGCGTATTGACGAGTCTTTAGAGTCTTACACAGAGGTTTCCTGGCTCAGGAGAAACAAAGTAGGAGCACATATGTGATATGTGAGGGACCGAGATTAATACGAGTATGTGGTACTGTATTCTATTCTAACGATATGTGATATCGGTCAGTTATATGTGATATAACCAGGTTATCGAATCAAACAAAACCTCGGTCTTCTTTGTTGCCCTGCTGCTCGAGTGAAGCGTAAGGCCTTCCGAGCTGAGATTGCCCGGGAGAACTCTGACTCTTATTAAGAGACCCGGCTGCATTCATGAGTCGCTCGTTGTTGATTCGATAAGTTGATATAAATGATATTAGTCGGTTATATATGATATAGCCGGATTATTAAATCAAGTGTTGATTTAATAATTTAATGTATGATTATATATTTTGATATATTAATTTTACATTAACTAATATTAGCTCACTTAAGCATTTCTTTTTCTCACTTGTGCACATGCTTGTTGCTACATGAAACATGGGTGTATGAGACTCACACCATGCTTATAATAATGTAGGGTTTTATTTATTTAAAGTAAATCAAAATTAGATGGAAATTAGTCATGGTTGATGCTTAGTAGAAGCTTATAGAACCATTGACTTAGTCTACTAATTTTGTTTTACTTGAGATATTTATTAATCCAACCATTATCTTTAGCTATGGTTTAGTCTTTACATGAGTTAGTATATGATATTAACTCACCCATGGTTGCTATTATTGAAGGGGTTGCCTAGCACGGCAGCAAGGTTTCGGGAGACATCGTCCATGCCAAATTCAAAAATTTGCCGTTCTAGCTAACCCTAACCATGAATCGTTAACTAGAAATCGTACGGAAAGTAATGAAAAAAACTTTGCATAAGAAGTGAGCAAGGAATACAACCTTTGTAGACCGGTCCTTCACTTCAATAGTAGTCCCTTTCGCTGCGATCGTGAACTCCGGATTCTAGAGAGGCTCCCTTAAAGAAACGAACATACTTGCTTCGAAGACTTCGAGGCCGAAGATGAAGTACGTCGAGGAGACACTAACCCAAGCTATCTCTTCACTAATCATAGAATTAGTGAAGCAAACACCCTATACTAAATGGCAAGTAGTAGAGGATGATGAAGTAAGAATTTTGCTCAATTTAGAAATCATTTTCTCACAAGAAATCAACACTTTCCATTGAAGCTAGAAAGTTTGAAAGGAAGAAGAAGATGAAGCAAGTGATGAACTCAAGAATGAACTGATGAGGTTACAAATGCAACCATGGTCACAAAATATCATGCCTAACCATTGTAGAGAATAAACCATAAACTAAGGTTAAGGGTTGGGTTCAATAAATATCCTAAGCTAGACAAACAAGTTGACTTGGTCAATAGTTATCTTGTTTGCAAAAAATATCTACCATGACATAAACCAAATGTTTGAATTAACTTAAAACAAATAAAACCCTAGCTTAACCCTACCATGGTATAAGTATCATACATACATGTTGCATGTGTAACCTAGCATGACACACTAATATATATCACATATATAATAAGTGTGCAAAAAGAAAACAATACATTTAACATATATCACATATATATCAATGCATCATCAAGTGAGAAAAATGAATACTTAAGTGAGCTAATATTAGTTAATGTAATGTAATATATCAAATATATAATTATACATTAAATTATTAAATCAACACTTGATTTAATAATCCGGTCATATCATATATAACCAACTAATATCAAATGTATCCTTTCATCGAATCAACACTTGATCCGATAACCCGGCTATATCATATATAACCAATCGATACATATATTGCGAGAACAGAATGCGGTATCACATACGCGCATCAATCTCGGTCCCGCACATATCACATATGTGCTCCTATTCCTTTTCGCTTGAGCCAGGAAACCTCTGTGTAGGACTCTAAAGACTTGTCAATACGCCGGCAATAGGTGATGATCATATCAAACACCCACAAGCCGCAAGCATTCTGCTAAACGTAACGGCCACTTGGGTATTGAACGATTAGAAGATCAACAAGCAAGCCTGCTCGTACTCCTGCGAATCCAATCAGTGACACTACCGTACAGTCCGGTCTCTTCGTCTGATATGTCGCATATCACGGCTTGGGGGTGATATAACGTCAGAGCCTAATAGCCTGATAAGTCATGCAGATGGAAGGTCCATAATGGTTCGAGAAACTACTGATAACACTTACCAGTAGATCTCAGCAACCCTGACTAGGGATTTCCTGTTATGGCCAATCGAGCATAGCACAACATCAACTCCATATACCGGGAGAGACGAAACCCCTCCTATCGCTCACTGCCTCAATGTGACTCAGGACTGTACCCAAAAGCCACCGTTTTGCACGTTCTCTTGAATGTGGTAAGGTGGAAATCAAAGCACAGTGGGAATCACACAAGACTCTATGATGATCTCGGGTCTACAGACTATCCTGTACCAGTGTTACCAGAGAACTGCTATCCGACGATAGGTATAATACCATCTAGGAGTTCTCGGTGAGTCCGTTCAGTGTACCCAGTCTCCACTGAGAACCCGTACACCATCTTTGATGTCAAACACCGATAGATATGGGATCATCTATCGCCCATCATATGGGTCAAGATGCGTATACGCTAGTCTACTCTGGAGTATCGATGCCCAGTCTCGATACTCCCTCGACTAGGAACAGTTATAGGATGTACTCGTTGACTACACTGGCCCCACTAGTATGATCTGCATCATAGTCCTGGCAGTCAAGTACATATCCTGAGGGCTTTATCAATATGTGAGAGCAAGACAATAAACAAATATAAGTCCACATGTTAAGATAAAGAGCAACCATATAGCATACTATCATGTCGAGCAAGCAAGTCCTCCTTATATATGTCCAAGCATCCACTACAATATACATCACATGTACAGTAATGGCCTCTGGGGCATACATATAACTAACAATCTCCCACTTACACTAAGGCCATGTGTTGTAGTATCCAATACCCAACAAAATAGCAGTGGTTGTAGTATCTCATACTCAACCATCCCAAAATCTCTCAAATAATATTTGGGGAAGCTTGCCTTGGTGAATGGATCCGCCGTGTTAACCTCTGTATCTAATCTCCTAACCTCGATCCCCTGGAGATCAACCATCTCCTTGATCAGGTGATACTTGCCTCAGAATATGTCTGGATCTCTGATGGGACGGGTGTTCCTAGGCCTAAGCCACAACTCCATTGTCACACAATGGTAGGAACAAAGTTCATCTCATGAACTAGTGTACATCTAGACTATTTCTTTGGTAGCATCCTTGGTAGTGATGTATCCAGCCTTTATCGTCTAGTTTTCTACGGTATCTAGCTTGGAACTCTTCCAACATACCGTCCCTCCACTGAGGGTAAAGACAATGCCTGTGACTGACATTCAGTCGACCTTATCACCCTAGAAGCTATTCAGTGATTCTCCCTAGGATCGTTTGATACAATCTTACTACACCTAGTGAGAATCCTAACATCCACTTAGATCTATCATATAGATCCAAAAACCCAGGATTTAGGAGGTATCACTTTGATCCTATATGGAGAATCCTTGTGATAAGAGGAGATTGACCGAGTGTAGCATAGGGAACATCTTCCCTATCAAGAGTATGTCATCTACGTACAATACGTGGATGAACACCACACTTCCTACTACCTTTTTGTATATACAAGGTTCATCTACCATTTTGATGAAGTCAAATGCTTTGACTACTACATCAAAACAGATGTTCCAACTCCGCGATACCTGCTTTAACCTGTAAAGCAACTTGCACACGTTTCCGCTGCTTCCACTGCTACGAAGCCCTCTGGCTGTGTACTTATAGACGCTCTCTTCTAAATCATATTTTAGAAAAACAGTCATGACACCCATCCGCCAGATATCGTAGTCATGGTATGTAGCAATTGCAAGTAGGATCTGGATGGACTTAAGCATAGCTTTGAAAGTCTTAACTTTTCCATGTACACCAAGTAATCTTCTCAAGATATACTTGCTCCTGATGGGGATTTAACCCTTCAGATAAAGCAACCAAAGTCCATACATTATTGGTGTACATAGATTCCATTTCAGATCTCATAGCATCCAGCCATTCTCACAGAGTCCCCACTTCTGATGGCCTGCTCGGAAATAGTTGGGTCATCATCTCATGATGCAATCCTCGCTCCCACTGTCATAGAGAAACCGAAGTATCTCTCAGGTGAGTGAGGAACCCAACTAGATCGGCGGAGAGGCTGAGGTTCATTGGGAACTATTGAATCCTTCGGTTCTACCAAATCATCAGCTATAGTTTGTATAGCTGGAACTCCTTCCAGTTCTACCTCGTGACCACTAATTTCTTCACAAGAAATTCCCTTTCCCAAAGGTGGCATGCTGAGAAACAAAACACCTTTTGCTCCTCAGTGTGGTAGAAGATATTCCCTTGCGAATGCTTGGGATATCCAACAAACTTCCACAGAACTGACCTTGCCTTGAACTTATCCGGATTTTGCTTTTAGACATAGGCCGGACAACCCCAAATCTTAACTTTTTTAAGAGATGGGCTCTTCCCATACCATATCTCATATGGAGTGGTAGGCACCTGATTTGATTGGAACCCTATTCAATAGGTATGCAGCTTCACAAGTGCATAACCCCCAAAAAGGAAATAGGCAACTCAGTAGTACTCATCATAGAGCACACCATATCATATAGGGTGCGATTGCTCTGTCCCGATATACCAACGTGTTGTGGTGTATACGGAGGAGTAATGCTGAGAGAGAATCTCATTCTCCTTTAGAATAGTCCAGGAATTCCGTGCTCAAGTATTCTCCTCCCTGATCTCATCAAAGGACATAATACTTATACCCATTTTTGGTTCTCTACTTCTAACTTATATTTTTTGAATTTCTCAAAAGCTTCAGACTTGTGTTTCAATAGGAACACATGAGCGAATCTTGAGAGATCATCAGTGAATGTAATGAAGTAAAAAGAACCGGTCCTGGCATGTGTAGACAGGAGACCTACATACATCATTATGTATCAATCCCAAGAGTTCATTAACTCTTTCTTTTTTTTCCATTAAACGGAGCTATGGTCATTTTATCTTTGTGACATGACTGGCAAGTTTCACAAGATGTAAATTCAAACCGATTTAAATGTGCATCTATATGTAACTTCAGATAGTCGGGTCGCATTGATATGACCTAGTCTACAATGCCTCAAGAAGGATTCGTTCATTTCTGAACTCTTCCCCTTGTGTGTGTTCTGTACGTTAAGAACTGTAGTTTGATTTAGAACGTATATGCTTTTAGATAACATGCCTGAACCGATCAACTTTTGATATAGTAAATGTTCAAAACATTATCCAACAATACAAAATTATATCCTTCTTTACTAAATAAAGAGACTGATATGATGTTGTATATCAGGTTCGGTATCTAATAACATTCGTTCAGAATCAATGTATTTCGTAATACATGGTGATAACTGCCAACATACTTGGCTGCAACAATTGCACCATTTCCAACTCTTTGAAATTTATCACCCGTTCTCAGTTCTCTACCTATCTGTAGCCCATGTAACAGATTACATATCTGTGATCTTGATCCGGTATCTCATATCCAGGACATAAAGGATACTGAGAAATAGTTCTCTGTAATGAACACACCCGAAGAAGATGCATCAGCATGCACTTTCTTCGTTTGGGCGGCACGGGTATCCTTGTAATCCCCAATTTCCTGCTCGGTTTTATAACAATTATAAGTTAGAGCGGGTCCAACGTTCCCCAGCTTAATATAACAAGCAAGTTCGGTCAATACATCCGTATTATTATCTTGATTAAGGCGTGACATAGTCGCTACCTGGAGAGAGAGAGAGAAGAAAACACTCTGCGTATGCTCTTGTAAGATTAGATTGGTTATTAATATATCTAATCATGATGGCTCCCACTGTTTTAGTCAAATCTTCCTTCAAACCCTAAAAGGTAAGACTAGCCGGAATTAATTACACCCTACAAGTTCGCCAATCTTTCAGCCAGGCCAGTGTCGATACTTTGAGGGAGGTTCCCCGTGCCTTCGCACGAACCTAATTAAAATAAACCTCGTTTTCCCAAAGGCCTAACCCCGTTAACACCTTTCTAGACACCTACTTGATCGGCTAATTGTGATGTGTAAAACTCTCCCAGGAGTAACTCTTACTCGCAGTGGGTATCGGGATCCAACTATCTCATAGGAGGTATGCAATCTCATTGCAAATTTCAACACTTGAATTCTGATAATGTTTTGCCCCAAGTGTCCTATGACCTTGATAGAGATCAACAAAGCATAGGCTGCTAGTCAAGTTCAACCCGTCATTTCCTGATTGAAGTTAACCCACCCGCACGACCCTTGACAGAGGTCAACAAGGTCGCACGACTACCCTAAATCAATCACATCATATGCTTATGCAGATAAGCACTAATCAGCTACCGCACACTACGCCTTGACAGAGGTCAACAAACGCAGCACGAATACTAGCTATTACTTATCTAAAAAGACGGAGGGCTACAACAGGTTTTTAAGAAAACCTTTTGCATAATGAACTTGATATCGTCGTAGAATCGAGTGATTTTAAATTGAGTGTTTTTAGGCTTTTGCTAGTTTCGCTAAAGAGGTCACTCCCGGTGAAGGGATCTCGGCTCTTTTCTTATCGAATAAGGTGCAGGATATTTCACAAATACAACTATGCAAAGCAAAAACTATAGAAGCAATCAAAAGACAAACCGAGGGTTGTAGCATTTGCCGGTTATTGCTAAAGTGGTCACTCCCGGTGAAGGGATTTCAGCTCTTTCCTTATCGAATAAGGTGCTGGATGTTCTACAAGGAACACCGCTATGCAAAGCAACAACTAGAGCTACCTGTTTTTGAAAATTCGATTCCACAACATCTTTAGGTTTCTTTTATTTCATTAATCTCATTAATGAAGTCCTATTTATTATGCTTCCCAAGCATCAGATATGAAACGAAAGTAGCAATATTAATTATATCTCATATATATAATATAGGCATTCGTCTCAGAATATAATCAATGATCACACACAGAATATCGCAACAGAATAAAACATATGAAATAATTGGATATACTAGGATTTCCGTGTTTTAAATTAAGCCTGTATAAAACACGGATTTCACGGTCGTGATGAATAGCCAATCCCATACCCTTAGACCCCTACGAGAGCAGCAAGCAACCCTATCAATTCTAGAGTTAGGAGACCCCGTCTCGACATCTCGAGATGGTCTCCCACTAGACCCTAGATCCCGGTTACTTGTGCTCCCCGCCTTGGGTCTATCCTAATGCGGAAAAGTAAATAATATACAATGGTGACATCATCCTCAACCCGGAAGTGCCCCGATAAAATAATATTACATACAATGAATTTTACATGAATGAAAATAAAAACTCTCATGTCACATAAAACCCTCGGCTATTCTATCATGAGGATACAATATAACATATCACAGCAACACATAACATCACATGTCATCAACGTAAGTAAATATGCGTATTCCAATTGTCATTGACATATAGCACCGAAATCGGCGATACACCACATATTACACTTACGGTCGCAGAAAAAAAAGTGAAAACTACAACAGTTGGAATCTGCAGCCACCTTAGACATCATAAACCCAACGTATCACATACTTTGGATTTCATGCCTAACCAAATGAATTTCTTAGACATCACATGCCTAACAATTATAAACCCCGCATTTTAGTCTCGATATTCAAAACACCTTTTAATATCTAGTCGGTCAATTCAACAAGATTCCCGACAACCTGATCGAATGCTTGTCGGAAACTTTAGTAGACGGCCGCACCCCCCGATACCACTACTACAAATAAGGGTTGCCCCTACCGATTTACCCGTAGGGGCAAACCACTGCCCTTACGGATATATCCGTAGGGACAATAAAATACCCTGTAGGTACTAACGCCTTAGGTGCAAGTTGAAGCCCTGAACTTGCCCCTACGGACAAAAACTTGCCGCTACGGAGTTCTGTGTATGTCCCTTTTCCCCTACGGAGTAGGCCGTAGGGGCAAAAAAATTATTTTATTTACGGGTTTTTAAAATATATTACTTGTATCTACGGATGTATCCGTAGGGCTAAGTTATAGCCCCTACGGATACATGCGTAGGTACATATCCGTAGGGGCAAAATATCAGGATTTCTGATATTTTGCCCCTACGGATAACTCCGTAGGGGCTTTTGTTTGCCCCTATGGATATATCCGTAGGGGCACACCCAACCCCCTGAAACTGAGATCAAGGGGGAAAATATCAGTTATTCTGATATTTTGCCCCTACGGTTTAATCCGTAGGGGCAACATATGTACCTACGGATACATATTATCTTTTTTTTAAAAGGGCTGCCTGATTTTTTCTCTCCCTGTGCACAATAATATATACATCAATCAAATATAAAATTAATCATCACACAACATATATCGCAGTATTCACAATCACATCTCACGCATATAATATACAAAAGAAACCAAAAAACTGAATATGATATAAATATAAACCAATATCAATATCGTCCAAAATGTTTCAAAATGTAGTACAATATGTATCATATAAATAAATACATGTTTCAAAAAATAAGAATCAAAAAGCTATCCTAGCTCGGTCCAGCTCCACCTCTGATAAACGCTAGAATCTGGCGCGCCTGCTTCTCGGTCAATAAACCATGCAATTCGGCGCGTGCAGGAGTCTGAGCGGGCTGTGGAGCTGGCGATGTGGTCTGCGCAGCCGCCATCGAGGTAGTGGCTTGCGGAGCCACGGCTGCGGGAGTCTGAGCGGGCGGTGGAGCTATAGGAGCTGTCTGCGGAACCGCAGCCGATGTAGTGGCTTGCGGAGCCGCAGCCGAAGGAGATGCATGTGGAGGCTTGGCCGATGTACCCTGTCGCGTCTGGACCTAACATGTGTAATAAGCGTGTAAGAACTGTGTATTATTCGAATTCGTATCATTATCAAGTTATTTCGAAACCCCATTTGGATATCTAGTTTGGAAATCCGTAGTTTATTTTAATTAGATATGTATGTATGATTAATCAAACCTAAGTCTACAACCAAATAAGCTCAGGCTACGTACTAATTATGGATATGTTGATATCTATAATATGACATGATATTTTACTATAAAGTAGTATACATACTAGTATCTTCTTCAACTCCTGAATGGTGGCCTTCAAGCTCTCCAGTTCCTGCTGGACACGTCGCTCACTGGAGACGGAGGAAGTAACCGCCGGGGTGGAGTCCAACCTCATATGGGCCCTGCTAGGGCCCAGTCCCCGGCCTCTCTCCCAACCTCCGTGGTGCCCTCCGTGTGCGGCGTCCATGACTGGGGTCAGCAGCCTGGGATCGCTCTGTCCGGTAAAATCGATCCCCGAGGCTTCGACCTGCTCAACCACCCGCTCCTACACGCACATTAAGCAGTAAAGTATAAGTATAAAATTTAAATTTGAACCTTCCAAAACTAAAATTTCAAATATGGGTAGAATAAATATTAACACTTACGCAATACTCCGGGGTAGCAACGTCGGGATATCAAAGCTCTCCCATGGCGGGATCTGTCGAGGTGCCGTGGACGGCAAGATATGCGGACAGCACGCTCGGTGTACCACCTTGCGCCACGGTCTGAGCTGTCTGCAATATTAGAAAATAACTCTTAATATTAGATATATTAGAAAATAACTCTTAATATTGCAGAATATCACAAAGGTCGGTCTATTGTAATTTACCGATAACTCCATGGCTCGAGTAATATTCCTCGAGCCACCAGTGTAAGTAGGGCGACCCCTCTTCCCCGACTTCCTGTTCTATGTATTCTGAGCGGCCTGGTTCTGCACAACGCATTAAAATTTAGTTTTCTAATTAAGGAACACAAAAAAAAAATTATATCCTAAACAATGAATTACATTTAAAATACATACCTGTTTGCGTTGAGAGTCAAAATATTCGCACAATAGAGACCATGTCTCTACGTCGACTCTCGCAAATGCCGGAGTAGATAGGAGGGCCACTCTCTCTGCCTCGGGGGTCGCCATCCACAGGGAGTAGCAGTCGGGCTTCAGCTCATTCCTATTGTATCGGACCTTTTTCTGCATATTCTTCATCAGGCCATTGTACAGAGCATGAAGGTCGAGCACCCTCCCAGGGTGATCAGGGTCGGGTACAGGCTAAAAATCGTAATCCGACTGAAAATACAAAAAAACAACATTGTTATTAGATTGCAAGTGTTAATAATAAATATGTTGGATAAATCAAATGAAAATATATATTAATACGTACCCGAGCCTGATCAAAGAAGAGGGCGAATGAGCGCCGGTGCTGCTCGCCCCACTCAACATGAAGTGGATAGTTCTTCAAGAGCCGTCTCTCGTCCCCCATATACCGGTCGAATCTCTTGGCATGAGGACCGGTATAGCGATAGTCAAGGGTAAAAAAGAAGGGGAATGCTACCTCCCACCTAGCTCTGTCAGGCCTTAGCCTATGGGACTGATTCGGGCCTCGAGTCCCCCTCTTGGGATGGAGAGGCCCTGCGTCTGCAAGAAATATCAAGACAATCAATATTAAGACAAAGTTGTATTAAGAAATCAAGGTTAAACGAAAATTGAAGTGTGATATATACCTCCGGTGACTAAAGCACGAGCCTGGGCCCGGGTAGCAGCACGAGCGGGATGATAGTTCCTTCGGTGAGGAACAGCCGGGGTACCTGACGCGGACGCATCCCCTCCAACTAGAAAATAAACATTGACGCTAAATTTCCATGAAGTTCATATTTATTATATAGAGCATATATAAAATGAATAAATTTTTTATATTTATTCATACTAACCTGCAGACGATGCGGAGGGTATGAAAGTGGCAGGAGTGGCCCCTGCGTCTGATGTGGACGCACCACCTTTAATTAGACAATTAAAAATAGATTATATAAGTAATTGCAAAAAGAATGTGTAGATCAATAATACAACGTTCTAAATCAATATGCATGCACTATAGGATATATAAACATACCCGCAGGTGCGGTGGTGTCACTACCTACAGCTAGACAATAATAAAAATTGCTAAGTAAGAGCAAAAGGAATGTATGTATAGATATAGAATTCTAAATCAATATACATGCACTATATGATATATAAACATACCTGGAGGAGCGGGAGTGGCCTCTGTCCCAGATATGGACGCATCACCAACAACTAGACAATCAAACAATGACAATATAAGTAATTTTGACATAAACAGGCATGAATATCTGTAATATTACATTCAAAATGGATATGCGTGCAGTATACCTGGAGGTGTGGCAAAATCCACACGGAAGGAGGCATCCTAAGGGGTCTCCGATCTGGGTGCAAGACCGGCCCTCTGAAGCTCCCTACGGAGCTCTCCGGGCGGCAGAACCGCTCTGCCTCTGCCGCGGCTGGAGCTCCTGCCGCCCCTCGCTGCTCCCGACATCGTCATCAAATCTAGATAAACGGTTCGTGGACGCATTAGACAATCATTAAAAGTATTGACTATATATATATAGATCGTAAAATGTGAAGTAATAATATAACATTACTGATAACCTTTTTCGTTTCGTGGGCGCATTATACATATCTACTTGGGTTTCATCGTCGATGTCATTTCTAACCCACGTAACTTCATGATCGGCCGAAGACAACCCGTCCTTCGAAACAGACGGTCGGAGTACTCTAAGCCTTCTCTCTTCTTCATCCTCATCGCTGTCCTCGAATTCTGGGACATCGTAGACATCTCTGGATTTCCATCGGCATACAACACTCCATCCCGGATGCTTCAAACACTGTGAGTAGTATACTTGGAACACTTGGTTCGGAAAGATAAACGGATCTTCCTGACCGTAAAATCGAAGTGTGTTCACACTGGTCAATCCATATTCATCTTTCCAAGTCCCAAGATTGCTTTTCCACTTATCTGTATCGGTTCGCGTATCGTACCAAGTACACTGGAATATATAAAAGGGTTCTGATCGTCCGGGATAGTGGATGCCGAGTATACAATTTAAGTACCCATAATAAATCACACCGTCCGATCCTACCGTCGCAATCCCACTATTCTGAGTGGTTCTAGATGTTTATATGTCCTTAACTTCGAATTTGTATCCAAGGACACCAAATCCTTTGTAATATGCCACCTCCATATTAGGAAATTGAGCTAAACATCTTGAATCACTCTCAAATGATGCAGACAAGTTCGGATCGTGGATCTAACAAAAAAAAATTTACGAAAAATACATAACGATACAAGTTTAGATTAAAACTGATAGCAATAAAATGTTATTCGAATAACTTACATGATCTGTGACCCAATCACAAAAATTATCCTGATGATATTTTTCCAATTGTTCTTCGTTCCAATCAGGATGTCCCTCACATACCTCGTTAAAATGAATTCTGTTTTCGACAAATAATGGTGACATTAATATTATATCATTTCATACACACACAAATACAGATATAACAATTAATCCAAAAAAAACTTACTCTCTAATTTGTTCAAGACATGCGCAATTAAGCAAGATAAACCGGTATATTTTGTTGATAAACATAGTATCTACCCTCTTATACTCGGCTTTACCATATGACCCGTCTTGAATTCTTTGAGGCCGGTTAAGTCTTGTCTCAATGTTCTCGTCCAGATAGCGGGAACAAAATATGGTTGCTTCATCAAGAAGATAACCTAGCATGATAAAACCCTCTGGTCAATTTTTATTGCGTATATACTTTTTAAGAGTGTAGAGGTACCTAATGAAAATATGTTGAATAAATAAATACGGGCATACATGACAACAATAAATTAATAAATTGCGCGAAACAAAAATTACACGTACCTCTCGACGGGATACATCCATCGATATTGTACCGGTCCGGCTAACTTAGCCTCAGTTGCAAGATGAACCGTCAAGTGTATTATGATATCGAAGAATGACGGTGGGAAAATACGCTCAAACTTGCAAAGTATCAACGCAATAGAATTTTCTAGTTTATCCAGCGTCACAACCTCCAGTGTTTTAGCACACAACTCTCTGAAAAAACAACATAGGTCGTTGATTACTAGACCAACCGATTCGGGGAGAGAAGTCCTGAGGGCTAATGGAAGAAGGTGCTCCACGATAACATGGTGATCATGACTTTTCAACCCATCGATCTTGCCCTTCACAATTTTTATTTTCTTGCCGAATGAACCTGAGAAACCTGTGGGAACTTTCAAATCATGCAACACCTGCAGGAATCTTTTCTTCTCCGGTTGTGACATATGATAAGCGGCATTGGGAAGTACAAACTTGCCCGGTTTACCCGCTACCGGTCTAGGGTGCAATTCACTTCTTATTCCCCACTCTTGTAGATCCATCCGAGCATTCAGGTTGTCTTTCGATTTCCCGTCTTTACAAAGAAGCAAGTTAAGTATGTGCTCTGATACTCCCTTCTCTAGATGCATGACGTCCAGATAATGACGCACTAAATTTGTTGACCAGTACGGAAGCTCGAAGAAAATGCTTAACTTGTTCCAAAATGGTGGTTTGACCTGTTTCGTCGGATCCATCCCGAAGGTCACATTATTGTAACCATCCCATTTAGCAGTCATGTCCTCTCCGGACAATGGGGATGGAGGTCCAAGAAGCTCCTGATGACCATTAAAGTGAACCGTGTCTAACCTATAGGGGTAGTCTAGAGGCAGGAAACGTCAATGGCCGCAATAACAAACCTTCCTGCTAAAATTCAAGAATTTCGATTTTGTGTGTTCATGGTAATGAGGACATGCTTTGTGACCATGTCCGGACCAACCTGATAGCATTCCATACGTAGGAAAGTCATTAATTGTCCACATTAAAGCCGCACGCAGTATGAAGGTTGTATTTGTGTTTGCATCATATGTCTCTACACCATCAATGAACAAAGATTTCAACTCCTCGATCAGAGGTCGGAGATAGACATCGATATTGTTCCCCGGTGAGTTTGGTCCGTCGATAAGAAGAGGCATCATAAAGTATGATTGGTCCATAGCCAACCAAGGAGATAGATTATAAATTATCATTACAACGGGCCATGTGCTGTGACTTCCAGCCATATAGTTGAATGGGCAGAAACCATTAGTAGCCAGTCCGAGCCGGACATTGCGAGGATCGCTACTGAATATTGCGTGCCTCCTATCGAAATCCTTCCATGCCGGTGAATCTCTTGGATGGCTCATTTTTCCATCTTCACTTGGAGGAGCACGGTGATGCCAAATCATTGCCTTAGCTGTTTTCTTGCACCTGAATAGCCTCTGTAGCCTTTCTGTTATGGGAAAGTATCGTGCTATCTTGACAGGTATATCAGGCTTCTTATCAGAATCTTTCGGCTTATACCTGGCCTCTCCACATGTTGGACACTCTTTCAAATCGGAATTCTCTTTCCGGTACAACACGCAATTTTTAGGACATGCTTGAATCTTCTTGCACTTTAGACCAAAATCAGACATCATCTTCTGGGCTCCGTACCAGCTGTCGGGTACATTATTTCCCGGGGGCATAGAATCTTTCAAGAACGAAAGAAGCATTGTGAATGACTTATTGCTCTATCTATTTAGGCACTTAATCTGGAAAAGTTGGACGAACCATGAGAGGGTGGAATACTTCGCATTCTCATAAATTGGTTTTCTAGCATCATTCATGAAATTCTCATATTTATCCGCACGCGGTCCTTGAACGTAAGGAATGTCATCTTCGGTACGAATAGATTCACCTAGGGCAGCCTCTACCATATCCTCCATTTCTTCTGACGGAAATAAATTACCGTCTTCTCCTTCTGCCGCATTACCGAATTCTTCTTCTTCTCCTGCCACATTATCATGTTCTCCTTCTTCTTCTGCCGCAGTACTACATTCTTCTCCTTCCCCGTGATATTTCCAAGTTGTATAAAGTCTAGTAAACCCATATTTTACAATATGAAGCTCTGCCAATTCTACCTTCTGCCATTACTTATTGTCACATCTATCGCACGGACAGAGAATCTTCTCTATTATGATCTTATTATGTGCGCGTGCAAATTCAATGAAAGCAGCAACTCCTGCGACAAACTTAGGTTGCATACGTTGTTGCCAATCCACATACATCCGGTCCTTAACTCTGACGTACTCATGGGCCATGTTAGACTGTATAACATATAAATTGTAGGTTATGGTGACTATATTGAGAAATATAAGAACAGGATAGTTACTGACAAAGGAGAAAATTCGTGTATATGCTTTGTGTGTGCGTTTGTCATTGAAAAGAATAAATTATTGAACGTATGTTAACCGATAGACGGGGACTAAGTGGCGCTTTTAGTTTCATATATGAGTATCGATGAGAATATGAAGGTTTCATATTATCATCGAGTATCATATATTGGTTTTAACTTGAACATCTCGAATCACTCTCTAATTATGCGATTGTTGTGTATTCTTGTTGCATGTGTGTGTTCCGGCTGTCAGGGGTAAGGCTTCTATCCCATTAAGAATGTATAGAGCGAACACCCATCACTTGTGCTTTCAACCGTTTCGAGTAAATTTCGGCAGCACCTCCCCGCTGTTCTCCGAGTACACTGTAATAGAATAGATAATTATTTCAAAGCTGTGAAACAACGCTGAAATGAACATCTAATCTATCTTTGTACACGAAGAACCAGCGGAAAGGTACCGACGAAATATCTCGAAAAGGATGAAAACACAAGTGAATGTGTTTGCTTTATACATTCTTAATTTGTCCACACGGGACAAATCTATCGGTTACCATACGATTGAATTTTCTCGTCGCATAGACTATACGACTGTTGTTAGTATCGAGCTATATCGTCCGATATTTAACAACCTTCATATAGTTCTATGTCACGATGAACATCACATATATGTTAACCGATAGACGGGGACTAAGTGGCGCTTTTAGTTTCATATATGAGTATCGATGAGAATATGAAGGTTTCATATTATCATCAAGTATCATATATTGGTTTTAACTTGAACATCTCGAATCACTCTCTAATTATGCGATTGTTGTGTATTCTTGTTGCATGTGTGTGTTCCGGCTGTCGGGGGTAAGGCTTCTATCCCATTAAGAATGTATAAAGCGAACACCCATCACTTGTGCTTTCAACCGTTTCGAGTAAATTTCGGCAGCACCTCCCCGCTGTTCTCCGAGTACACTATAATAGAATAGATAATCATTTCAAAGCTGTGAAACAACGTTGAAATGAACATCTAATCTATCTTTGTACACGGAGAACCAGCGGAAAGGTACCGACGAAATATCTCGAAACAAATGAAAACACAAGTGAATGAAGGCGTTTGCTTTATACATTCTTAACTTGTCACGCCCTGCTTCCCAGAGTACGCTAAGATGGGCACGTGACATAGCCAACCATGCTACCTGTGGATAGGAAAAATCCCTCCACAGTCACATTACGGCTGTAGAGATATCAAGAACAGGAAAGTAAACTAAACTATCTAGTACATGTCCATGAACCAGAATGAATGAGTCAAGAAATAATGATTTGCGGAAGCAAAAGATAAAATAATGAAACACCTGGAAAGTAAAACTACATACCGACAGGAACTTCACCGCTCGGTCTAACAGCGGCAATACTCCTGATCAGTCTGCAATAAAGATAGAAGGATCTGGGCCATGCAAAACCCAGACGTCAGCGCGTCATAACATCAAGCAACAATATAAACAGGGTAACAGGCAATGCAAATATAATAATGAATGATAAAGCAGGTGTAAAGCAATCTAAATCAGGGCAGTGAAAGGTAGCATGCAGTGAGTAAACTAAACTGGTCAATTGGTTATCTACTCTCAAGTCTTTAAAATCAATTTGATGAATCGTTGATGTAACTCAATAGTATCCCGTGCATGCCCGGGACCACGGTCCAGATTCTTGGGTTGAAACCGAGACATGCCGCTAGGCACTAAACAGGAAACATGTACAGATGAATGATGTCAGCAGCATCATCCCAGGGCTGGCCTAGCCCCTAAAACCGATCAGTATAAGCAAGCAACTGTCGAGTTACAAGTCAGGATTTCATCATTGATTTCCCCATACCCCCAAGTTATAAGTGTCTAGTCAGGTATTTTAAGTAATCAAGAACTAATGCCAACTCAGGATCAGGTAGGTGCAGGTTTGTCTGGATAGACAACAGGAACGGTCCGTAAGGACTACATGTTAGGTTTGTTGGCATTAGACACAAGATCAGGTAACAGGTCAAGCCATGGTACATCAGGTCAAGTCAAGTAGTGTATTTAGGTGTCAGGTCATGTCAAGAGTGTACGGTACCATGTCCTATCAGGTAGGAAGTGCAACAGGTCATGTCAGGAAGCACAAAATGTTATGTGGGTGCTCATAATCAACTAACATAAGCATGGGTATAAAAAACAAGCATGGGTACTAATAGCACAATAAAATGGAACATTGTAATGTGATATGCAATCAGGTACAGATTAAGGAATACAGATGCACAGTTATCGATTAGGGTTACATTTATAGTTTCAATATTAATTAGGATGCAATTTATTAAATATGGAGTGTTAATATCACAGTATTATGTAGTAATGTGATCTATGAATGCAATTATATGTATCTTAAATGCGATGGATGCAAACGGGTATCCGAAAAGTTATAAAACTATAAAATGGTAATGTGGGATGTACAACTAAGCAATATTTGATATAAATATTGATATAATAATATTAATATGGATAGCATATTCAAAGAGATTAATAACTATAAAAGTGGTATTGATTAACCATGCACAAGAAAGTTCCGTTCAGAAATTCAGCGTCGCCCTAATTTGTAAAATAGCTTAAAAATAACAAACGTTCTCCAAAAGGGACGTGTCTTATACCAAAATAAAGATAATTCAATAAGGTTTTCATTTTTATAAGTATAAGCATCTCAGGTTGTCCCTACAAAAAGTTATGAACATTCGAACTTGAAAGTTTGCTGCTGGAATTTCCCTGGACAACAGTTTAGAGACATATTCATTTGCATTTTACGTTATTTAAAAAATTTATTTTGTAAGTAAATATTTCATAGAGTTATAGTATTCTGAGTTATCTTCGTAACGAACTAAAGAAAGTATACTAATGATTTGTCTATGATTTATAATGAATTTTATAAGGTAAGGTGCACAGTAAATTTCAGATTTGTCGTATCCGCTTTTTCAACGACGTTTCATGTGTAAACTATAATATTTTCAAATGTATAACATTATAAAATGCAGATTATAAATTAATTAAAGATAATAATAAGAAATATTATGACGATATATATTTTAAATGATATGGATGCAGTATAATATAATCTAGTATGTCTCAAGATAAGTTTTCATGATCTAGATTTAATATGATATAAACGGATGCAAACGGAACATCGAAACGTTATAAAATTAAACATGGGGCACTAGATTTAAACTATAGGTATGGTATTTATTTAAAATAGGTATACAAATGAATTATATAGCATGTAGCAAGATTAACTTGCCTAGACGGAACAAGAACGGATGTGTACGGAACGTCCTTCGTCGGCGAAATGTCGCGACGCGCGTACGGTACACGGAACGGTTCCAAACAACGCACAAGGGTGATTACGCAAGTTAGTTACGTTCAGTGGATCACTCGAATCGTCAGCGACGGGCACGACTCCGGCGGTAATCACCGAAATCAAGAAACAAGATCAAGAAAAAGAAAGAAGAAAGAAGAAAGAAGAAGAAGAAAAGGCTATGTATTAAATAAGAAAAGAATTATTAAATAAATAAAATATATATAATATATATGCAGAGGAGAGAGAGAGAAAGGAGTTGTTAGTTTGTTAGGAAATTAGATTTAAAATTTTAAAAGATTTTTAGATTTTAAATTTTAGATAAGAGGTTTCAGTTTGTTAAAGAAATCGTATGAAAATATTTAAACTAAATTTTAAAATTAAATAAATTGAATTTTGGCGGGATACCAAAATATTTCAAAACGCGCCCGGGTCGGGTCTAAAACTTCAGATTTAAAATACGAAAAATATGCGCGACTTTCAAAATTCAAAATGAATGCTCAGCTAACGAAAATGCATACCCCTAAGAACGGATGCACGCACATGCGCGTAGCCATCCAAACACGTCCGTTTCACTGAACGGGACGAGAACAAGATGCGCGGATGCTACCACGGGGTTAGGGGTATCATGCAGGCTATGAAATGCAATTTTAAATTATTTTACATGACATAAAATGTTATATGGTAAAATGCCAGTATGCAGTATACATGAAATGCACGTGTCTATGTAACAAGTCAGGGTAATCTATAAATATGAATCAAACAGGTTCAAGAAAGCGGGTCGGGTCGAATGTAATGTAAAATGTAAAATACTATTCGCACCCAAAACACGATAAATCAGGAAAATACCACAATTAAGAAAATACGAGAACTGGAATTGGTATAAATGAACTAGGGTGTTACATAACTTGTCCACATGGGACAAATCTATCGGTTACCATAAGATTGAATTTTCTCGTCGCATAGACTATACGACTGTTGTTAGTATCGAGCTATATCATCCGATATTTAACAACCTTCGTATAGTTCTATGTCACAACGAACATCGCACGTATGTTAACCGATAGACGGGGACTAAGTGGCACTTTTAGTTTCATATATGAGTATCGATGAGAATATGAAGGTTTCATATTATCATCGAGTATCATATATTGGTTTTAACTTGAACATCTCGAATCACTCTCTAATTATGCGATTGTTGTGTATTCTTGTTGTATGTGTGTGTTCCGGCTGTCGGGGGTAAGGCTTCTATCCCATTAAGAATGTATAGAGAGAACACCCATCACTTGTGCTTTCAACCGTTTCGAGTAAATTTCGGCAGCACCTCCCCGCTGTTCTTCGAGTACACTGTAATAGAATAGATAATTATTTCAAAGCTGTGAAACAACGCTGAAATGAACATCTAATCTATCTTTGTACAAGGAGAACCATCGGAAAGGTACCGACGAAATATCTCAAAACGGATGAAAACACAAGTGAATGAAGGTGTTTGCTTTATACATTCCTAACTTATCCATACGGGACAAATCTATCGGTTACCATACGATTGAATTTTCTCGTCGCATAGACCATACGACGGTTGTTAGTATCGAGCTATACCGTCCGATATTTAACAACCTTCGTATAGTTCTATGTCACGACGAATATCGCACGTATGTTAACCGATAGACGGGGACTAAGTGGCGCTTTAAGTTTCATATATGAGTATCGATGAGAATATGAAGGTTTCATATTACCATCGAGTATCATATATTGGTTTTAACTTGAACATCTTGAATCACTCTTTAATTATGCATTTGTTGTGCATTCGTGTTGTATGTGTAACATGATTTTAAACCATTGAGATCAAGATTGATAGAACTAATCATCCTACATTGCAATGGCATTCATCTACCAAAAACTATTATTGCAATGGCATTCATCTATAACAATCAACAATTAAAACTACAAATGTAGGACACTGATATCATAAAGCGTTTAAACTGCAAAAGCAGTATCAGCTGACCCAGTTGGCTTCATGGCAGCCAAGTATCTATCCAAGTAGCCTCCACAGCTATGAAGGTACCACAAACTCAGAGAGTTGACTTCACTCTTCAGTTTGTCAAATATTTAACGGAGTCTTTCTTGAATTGAGTTGTACTCTATTACTCACCCATTTTGATGGGGAAGGACTCAAATAATGAAGATAATAAAACAGATAAATTACACCAGACCACTATTAACTATATTTACTATTCACTAAACCACCCTAAAGTTTTTTGTTACAGTAAAACTCCCTTGAGACGATCATTAAATCATCTTAAACTTTTTTTGTACAGTGAACTCCCTTGAGATGGTTTAGAGAAAAGCGAAAGTAGTCAAGATAGTCTAGAGAAGAACAAGAATAATTAAGAGCGGTTTGGTGTAATTTAGCCTTATAAATTAACCAAGAACATGAAAAAATCAATAACAGATTTGTGGAAGAAAGCTAGAAACACACCCAAAACTCATCCTTGTCATCTTCATTAGGTTCATACAATCCCTCAGCCTCTACATCAGCGTCTTCGTATTCCTCATCCGCATCATCTACCGAACCCTAGCCCCAGCCCCAGCCCAGCACCAACCCAAACCAAACTCTAGCCCCAGCCCCAGCCCGGCCCCAGCCCAGCCCCAGCCCCAGCCCCAACTCCAACCCCAACCGAACCCCACAACCAAACCCTAACCCTAACTCTAACCGAACCCGATGCCGACGCCGATGCCGATGCCAAACCCTCACCCCTACCCGAACCTGGCCTGAACCCTAGACTACAACGTCAAATTTAAAATTTATTTGAGATTTACTTACAAACCGTGCGCGCGGTGGAGGAGACGGTAGAAATTGGTGGTCGACGATGATCGGCGATGGTGGCGACGAGGCGCGGGAAGTCGACGAAGGTATGGGAATACCGACGAAGATGGTGACGAGGCGCGAGCGTGGTGGCGACGAGGCGCGGGAAGAGGCGATGAGAGGCGCGGGAGTGAGAGAGAAATTTTGGGAATAATGAATAATTTTTCTGTGCTTTATTTTATTAATAAACTATTTAGATGCCCTTACAGACATAACCGTAGGTCCACGGCTTGCGGCTCCGTAGGGCCAAACAAAAAATTAGAACGTAAGGCACTGTAGGGACAACGATGTGGCCCTACGGATAAATTCGTAGGGGCAAGAAATATTTGCCCCTACGGATTTCTGAGTCCGTAGGGGCAACCCCATATTGTAATAGTGTACCGTCGACGAAGTGCACTAAGGCGGAACACCGCTGCCGCGAGCACCTGAACGGATGCTTTTGGCGATGGGATTCTCCTACAGTCACTTGGTCGGGGCTATGGGGGCGTGGCTATAAATTAAATTTACCCGGTGAGTATCCGCGTACGCTACGTGATTGCGACGGACTTTTGATCTCATCAAAATCCCGTGGCAACCGATCAAATGAGACTGAACCGCTAGATTTATAAAATTCAATCTAGTTATCTCATAACTACTTGTGGATTCCAAATATTGTATCCCATCACATAATATCTGGACGACGCTAAACTTTTCGATCGAGTCATCAAAGTCCCACAATTTACCGACAGCTCAACACTTGAGCACAGTTTTAGTAATACCCAGAATATGCCACAGTACCTATGCACCAGCCGTAGAAGGGCAAACCCAAGCCTCACTCATGTCGCCACGGAATTACGGCAAACCCTAGGGTTCGATCGCGGTTCCGCGATTCAAAAAGTTGAGTTAGGGTTTCATTCTTCTAGAGGGTTCATAGGATCACTTGCATGTTTTTCCAAATACGTTAAACTTGGAAAAATGGGTTTTTGACATTCGATCGAACGTTTTAATTTCGCCTAGACAATATGTGAAAAACCCGAAACATTGTTAAAACTATGAATACGAAACACTTCGAATTGTTTATAGTGTAAGATTACATTACATGAAAAATTAGCAAAAACAAACAACACCAGAAACACCAAAACCCAGTAACTGGAACAGACCAAAAAATTCAACCCATTCCTCCACCAAAAATCCGACGTCGCCGGATCTGGGCTTCATGTCGTCGGCCATTTTCTGAGCTGAGGGGTTGGATTTTCTTGTGTGTTCATGTTGCATCACATACAACATTCTGCAATTGTTTAAATAATTTTTTGACAAACTTTTAAAATCGACAGAAACTATGATTTTGCATTTCAAGTTTTGGAGTATTTCAGTTTCGTAATCTTTAACAAAATCCGTATAAATTTCTAGCATGGCTCTGATACCACTGAATGGGTTGCCTAGCATGGCAGCGAGGTTTCGGGAGGCATCGTCCATGCAAAATTCAAAAAATTGCCGTTCTAGCTAACCCTAACCATGAATCGTTAACTAGAAATCGTACGGAAAGTAATGCAAACAACTTTTCATAAGAAGTGAGCAAGGAATACAACCTTTGTAGACCGGTCCTTCACTTCAATAGCTCTATGTAGTAGTCCTCTTCGCCGCGATCGTGAACTCCGGACTCTAGAAAGGCTCCCTTGAAGAAACGAACATGCCTGTTTTGAAGACTTCGAGGCCGAAGATGATCTACGTCGAGGAGACACTAACCCAAACTATCTCTTCACTAATCACAGAATTAGTGAAGCAAACACCCTATACTAAATGGCAAGTAGTAGAAGATGATGAAGTAAGAATTTTTCTCACTTTAGAAATCATTTTCTCACAAGAAATCATCACTTTCCATTGAAGCTAGAAAGCTTGAGAGGAAGAAGAAGATGAAGCAAGTAAGGAACTCAAGAATGAACTCATGAGGTTATATATGCAACCATGGTCACAAAATATCATGCCTAACCATTGTAGAGAATAAACCATACACTAAGGTTAAGGGTTGGGTTAAATAAATATCCTAAGCTAGACAAACAAGTTGACTTGGTCAATAGTTCTTGTTTGCACAAAATATCTACCATGACATAAACCAAATGTTTGAATTAGCTTAAAACAAATAAAACCCTAGCTTAACCCTAGCATGGTATAAGTCTCATACATACATGTTGCATGTGTAACCTAGCATGACACACTAATATATATCACATATATAATAAGTGTGCAAAAAGAAAACAATACAATTAACATATATCCCATATATATCAATGTATCAGCAAGTGAGAAAAATGAATACTTAAGTGAGCTAATATTAGTTAATGTAATGTAATATATCAAATATATAATTATACATTAAATTATTAAATCAACACTTGATTTAATAATCCGGTCATATCATATATAACCGACTAATATCAAATGTATTCTTTCATCGAATCAACACTTGATCCGATAACCCGACTATATTATATATAACCAATCGATACATATATTGCGAGAACAGAATGCGGTATCATATACGCGCATCAATCTCGGTCCCGCACATATCACATATGTGCTCCTACTCCATTTCGCTTGAGCCAGGAAACCTCTGTGTAGGACGCTAAAGACTCGTCAATACGCCGGCAGTAGGTGATGATCATATCAAACAACCACAAGCCGCAAGCGGTCTGCTAAATATAACGGTCACCCGGGTATTGAGCGATCAGAAGATCAACAAGCAAGCCTGCTCGTACTCATGCGAATCCAATAAGTAACACTACCGTACAGTCCGGTCTCTTCGTCTGATATGTTGCATATCACAGTTTGGGGGTGGTATAACGTCGGACTCCAATAGCCTGATAAGTCATGCCGATGCAAGGTCCATAACGGTTCGAGAAACTGCTGATAACACTTACCAGTAGATCTCAACAACCCTGGCCAGGTATTTCCTGTTATGGCCAATCGATCATAGAGCAACATCAACTCCCTATACCTTGAGAGACGACACCCCTCCTATCGCTCATTGCCTCCATATGACTCGGGACTGTACCCAAAAGCCACCGTTTTGCACGTTCTCTTGAACGTGGTAAGGTGGAAATCAAAGCACAGTGGGAATCACACAAGACTCTATGAACGATCTCGGGTCTACAGACTAACCTGTACCAGTGTCACCAGAGAACTGCTATCCGACGATAGGTATAATACCATCTAGGAGTTCTCGACGAGTCCGTTCTGTGTACCCAGTCTCCACAGAGCACCCGTACACCATCTTTGATGTCAAACACCGATAGATATAGGATAATCCATCTCCCATCATATGGGTCAAGATGCGTATACGCTAGTCTACTCTGGAGTATCAATGCCCTGTCTCGATACACCCTCGACTAGGAACAGTTATAGGATGTACTCGTTGACTACATTGTCCCCACTAGTATGATCTGCATCATAGTCCTAGTAGTCAAGTACATATCCTAAGGGCTTTATCAGCATGTGAGAGCAAGACAATAAACAAATACAAGTCCACATGTTAAGATAAAGAGCAACCAGATAGCATACTATCATGTCGAGCAAGAAAGTCCTCCCTATATATCTCCAAGCATCCACTACAATATACATCACATGTACCGTAATGGCCTCTAGGTCATACATATAACTAACAATTCTCACCCATATTGGTTCTCATTCCATTCTCATCTTCATCTTCTTCTTCATTCCAATTTTGCTCTCTAGCTTTTTGGAAAGTGAAGAAATATAGTGAGAAAAATTATTCTAAAGTGAGCATTAATCCCACTCATCAATCTATACTAGATTAGCCATTTAGTTTAGGTTGTTTGCTTCACTAATTCCCAATTAGAGAAGAGGTAGCTTGAGTTGGAGTTTCCTCGACGTAGATCATCTTTGGCCTCGAAGACTTCAAGCAAGCTTGTTCCTTTCTCCTTATGAACCTTTACTCGAGTCCAGAAAATCACTACTTGGAGCGAAGAGACTACTACACGGAGCTTTAGAAGTGAAGGACCGGTCTACAAAGGTTGTATTCCTCATTCACTTAGTGTAATGTTTGATTACATGCTAGCTTAACTCCTAATTTTCTAGTTAGATCCTTTGTATGGGTTGTATAAAT
This sequence comes from Agapanthus africanus, assembly GCA_030015575.1. Classification (NCBI taxonomy): domain Eukaryota; kingdom Viridiplantae; phylum Streptophyta; class Magnoliopsida; order Asparagales; family Amaryllidaceae; genus Agapanthus; species Agapanthus africanus. The sequence goes on from JASDDO010000004.1 coordinate 333,836,783, forward strand.
CTCTAGGTTTTTTTAAATTGCATACTTGATGCCCCATAAATTCTAGTTTGGGTGATATGGAACCCAACAGTGGTATCAGAGCTATGATAGAGAATTAGACGATCTTTGTAGAATTACGAAACTGAAACAACTCCGAAACTTCGAAACAAAAATATACTTTCTGTCGAATTTTTCAGAGTATCTAAATTTTTTTAAAAGCAGTTGCAGAATGTTGCATGAGATGTAACATGAACGCCAGACGAAAACGAGTCCCTTTCACCGAGTTTGACCCGGCGACACTTGGCTAAAAACCGGTCCCACCGGTTTTCTTGGGTTGTTTTGGGCTTCGTTTTGGTTCGGTGTTCCAGTCTCTGGATTTTGGTGTTTCAAGTGTTGCTTGTTTTTACTATGATTGCATGTGATGTTATCTTTATGTAAAGGCAATTCGGAGTGCTTCGTAGTCATAATTCTAACATCGTTTTGGGTAATTTTGACGATGTTAAAAATTCGAACGAATACCAAATACCCATTTTTCTACCTCGCTGGAAATTTTCTAAGAGTTGGAACTTTCTAAGTTAAAAATATTCGAAAAATCATACAGGTAATTCTATGGACCCTCTAGAAGAACAAAACCCTAACTCAATTCTATGACCGTCGGAACCGCGGTCAAACCCTAGGGTTTGTGGCAGTTCCGCGGTTCCATAGGTGAGGCAAGGGTTGGCCCTTCTACGGTTGGTTCGTAGCTACTGTGGCATGTAGTGGGTATTCTTTAACTCCGCTCAAGTGTTGAGCTCTCTGGGAAATGTGGGTGTTTGTTGATTCGATCGAAACGTTTAATATTGTCTAACTATCTATGAATTGTGATACAATATTTGGAATCCATAATAATTTGTTTTGTGAAAACTAATTTGAATTTTATAAATCTAGCAATTTAGTATCATTTGATCGGTTGCCGCGGGATTTTTATTCGGATCAAAACTCCGTCGCAATTACGTAGAGTACACGGATACTCGCCGGGTAACGTTACTAGATAGCCAAGCCCTATAGCTCCGACCAAGTGACTGTAGAAGAACCCCGTTGCCTAAAGCATCCATCCGGGTGCTCGCGGCCGCGGTGTTCCGCCTAAGTTCATTTCTTTGACGGCATCGGGGGTGCGGCCGTCTACTAAAGTTTCCGACAAGCATTTGATCATCTTGTCGGGAATCTTGTTGAATTGCCCAACTTGTTATTGAAAAGCGCTTTCAATAACGAGACTAAAATGCGGGGTTTATAATTGTTAGGCATGAAATTCAGAATATGTGATATTCCGGGTTTATGATGTCTAAGGAATTCATATGGTTAGGCATAAAATCCGAAGTATAGGATATTTCAGGTTTATGATGTCTAAGGTGGTTGCGGATTCCAATTGGTGTAGTTTTCACTTTCTTTTCTTTGACCGTAAGTATAATATGTGGTGTATCGCCGGTTTCGTTGCTATGTGTCAACGACAATTGGGATATGCATATTTACTTATGTTGATGACATGTGATGTTATGTGTTGCTATGATATGTTATATTGGATCGTCATGTTTGAATAGCCGGTTTTTTTTTGTGTGAGATGAGAGTTTTTCATTTTCATTCATGTAAAAACTTGTATGCAATATTCTTTTATTAGAGAAATTCCGGGTTGAGGATGACGTCACCATTGATGTATATTATTTACTTTTCTGCATTAGGATAGACCCAAGGTGGGTAGCATAAGTAACCGGGTTTTAGAGTCCAGTGGGAGACCATCTCGAGGAGTCGAGACCGGGTCTCCTAACTCTAGAATAGGTAGGGTTGCTTGCCACTCTCGTAGGGGTCTAGGGATGTGGGTTTGGCTATTCATCACGACCGTGGAATCCGTGTTTTTTACTGACTTAATTTAAAACACGGAATTCCTAGGATATCCAATATTTCATTTCTGCTGCTGATATTCTGTGATGTGATCACTTTATATGATGAGACAAATGTTGTTATTATATATATGATATATAATAAACGTTGCTTATGTTTTGCACCCGTGCTAGTCCCGCCCCGCTATGCCGTTAGTTAAGTAACCTAACGGTGCATAACATGACACTGTGGCGAATGCGGATGGCATAAGCGTACATTCTACTTTCGTTTCTTTATCTGTGATGCTTAGGAAGCATTAATGATGGGACTTCATTAATGAGATTAATGAAAAGAAAGAAACCTAAAGATGTTTTAGAATCCTGTTTCCAAAACTGGTAGCTCTAGTTCTTGCTTTGCGTAGTGGTATTCCTTGTATAATATCCAGCACCTTATTCGATAAGGAAAGAGCCGAGATCCGAGCCGAGATCGCTTCACCGAGAGTGGCTTCTTTAGCGAAACTGGCAGATGCTACAACCTACTCGGTTTTGTTTTTGATTGCCTTTTAGGTTCATGCTTTGAATAGTGATATTCCTTGATGGATATCCAGCACCTCATTCGATGAGGAAAGAGCCGAGATCCCTTCACCGGGAGTGACCTCTTTAGCGAAACTAGTAAAAGCCTTAAAAAACTCCTTTTCAAAATCACTCAATTCTACAACGACATCAAGTTCATTACGCAAAAGGTTTTTTTAAAAACCTGTCATAGCCCTCCATCATTTTAGATAAGTAATACTTAGTATTCGTGCTACGTTTGTTTGCCGGCTTCAAGGCGTAGTGTGCGGTAGCTATTTAGTGCTTATCTGCTGCATATGATGTGATTGGATTAGGGTAGTCGTGCGACTTTTTTGGCTTGCATCAAGGGTCGTGCTGGTGGGTTTAATTCAATTTTGAAATGTACGGGTTGAACTTGACTAGCGGACTATGGTTTGTTGGCTTGCGTCAAGGTCATAGGAAGCTAGGGGCAAAATATTATCGGGAGTTTTAAGTGTTGAAATTTGCAATGAGATTGCATACCTTCTATGAGATAGTTGGATCCCAATACCCATTGCGAGTAAAAGTTACTCCTTGGAGAGTTTTACACATTACAATTAGCCGATTACAGTAGGTGTCTAGAAAGGTGTTAACAGGGTCACGCTTCTGGGGAAACGAGGTTTATTTTAATTAGGTCCATGCGAAAGCACGAAGAATCTCCCTCAAAGTACCGACACTGGCCTGGCCGAAAGATTGGCGAACTTATAGTGTGTAATTAATCTCGGCTAGTCTTACCTTTTAGGGTTTGAAGGAAGATTTGATAAAAAACAGTGTGAGCCATCCCGATTAGATAAGATAATAACCAATCTAATCTTGCAAGAGCATACACTGAGTGTTTTCTTCTCTCTCTCTCCTGGTAGCGACCATGACATGCCTTAATCTAGATAATAATATGGATGTATTGATCGAACCTGCTTATTATGCTGAGCTGGGGAACGTTGGTTCCGCTCAATCTTATAATTGTTATAAGTCCGAGCAGGAAATAGGGGAATATCCGGATTCCTACGTGACCCAATCGAGGAATAAGCATGTTGATGCATATTCTTCGGGTGTGTTCATTACCGAGAACTGTTTCTCAGTATCCTTTACGTACTAAGTATGAGATACCGGAACAGGATCCCACATATGTAATATGTTACGTGGGCTAAAGAAAGGTAGACAACTGAGAAAAGGTGATCAGTCTCTAAGTGAAGAGAATGGTGCAATTGTTGCAGCCAAATCAGTTGGAAAATATCACCTTGTATTACAAAATATATTGATTCTGAACGAATGTTATTACATACCGAACCTGATATACAACATTACATCAGTTTCTTTATTATGATAAAGAAGGATATAATTTTGCATTGCAGGATAATGTTGTGAACATTTTCCTTAATCAAGAGTTGATTGGATCAGACACGTTATGTGATAGCATATACGTTTGAAATCAAACTACAGTTCAAAGTATATAGAACACACACAAAAGGAGTAGTTCAGAAATGAATGAATCCTTCTTGTGGAATTGTAGACTAGGTCATATCAATGCAACACGACTAGCTAAGTTACATAAGGATGAATATCTGAATCTGTTCGAATTTTCATCTTATGATACTTGCCAGTCTTGTCTCAAAGGTAAAATGACTAATACTCCGTTTACTGGAAACAGAGAAAGAGTTACTGAACTTTTTGGACTCATACATGGTGATGTATGCGGCCCTATGTCTACACATGCCAGAGTTGGTTCTTTGTACTTCATTACATCCATCAATGATCTCTCAAGATTTGGACATGTGTTCCTGTTGAAATACGAGTCTGAACCTTTTAAGAAATTCAAGGAATATAAGTGCGAAGTTGAGAACCAGAAGGGTAGAAGTATTAAGTCCTTCGATATGATCGGGGAGGAGAATACTTGTGCACGGAGTTCCTAGATTGTTTAAAAGGGAATGGGATTCTCTCTCAGCTTACTCCTCCGTATACACCACAGAACAACGGTGTATCGGGGCAGAGGTATCGCACCCTATTAGATATGGTGGCCTCTATGATGAGTATTGTTGAGTTGCCTGTTTCCTTTTGGAGTTATGCACTTAAGAAGCTGCATACCTATTGAATGGGGTTCCATCCAAATCAGTGCCTACCACTCCATATGCGATATGGTATTGGAAGAGACCGTGTCTTAAACGAGTTAATATATGGGGTTGTCCGGCCTATGTTGAAAAGCAAAATCCGGACAAGCTCGAGGCAAGATTAGTTCTGTAAGTTTGTTGGATATCCCAAACATTTGCGAGGGTATATCTTCTACCACACTGAGGAGGAAAAGCTGTTTTGTTTCTCAGCATGCCACCTTTTTTAGAAAAAGAATTTCTTGTGAAGAAATTAGTGGTCATGAAGTAGAACTGGAAGGAGTTCCAGCTAGACAAACTTACAGCTGATGATTTGGTGAAACCAAAGGATTCAATAGTCTCCAACGAACCTCAGCCTCTCCACGAATCTGGTAGGGTTCCTCATCCACCTGATAGTTACTACGGTTTTCTCGGTGATAGTGGGAGCGAGAATTGCATCATGGTAGATGATGACCTAACTAGGTTCAGGCAGGCCATCACGAGTGGAGACTCTGTGAAAAGACTGGATGCTATGCGATCTGAGATGGAATCCATATACACCAACAAAGTATGACTTTGGTAGTTGCACCTAAAGGGGTAAAACCCATCAGGAGCAAGTGGATCTTGAGAAGATTCTTGGTGTAGATGGAAAAGTTGAGACTTTCAAAGATAGACTTTTAGTAAAAAGCTATCGTCAATAACCAGGTGTGGTTTATGATGAAACATTTTCTCCAATGGCTATGCTTAAGTCCATCAGGATTAAAGCAAGCATCGCGGAGTTGGAACATCTGTTTTGATGTGGCAGTCAAAGAGTTTGACTTCATCAAAAAGGTAGATGAACCTTGTATATACAAGAATGTTGTAAAGAGTAAGGTTTGTCTTCCATGTATTGTACGTAGATAACATACACTGGATAGGAAATGGTTTCCTATGCTATACTCGGTCAAGCTCCGCTTATCACGAGGATTCTCCTTGGAGGATCTGGATTATACCTACTACATCTTGCGGATTATGATCTATAGTGATAGATTTAAGTGGATGTTGGGAGTGTCCCAAATCCAGGTACATTAACACCATACTAAAGGGGTTTACTATAGAAGATTCTAAGCGTGGTGGTTTGCCCACTTACTCATTAATCACTCTCTCCAAAAAGATGTCTCCCGAGACTGATTTGGAGAGAGCTCGCATACAAAGGATACCCTATGTTTCGGCATTAGGTTTTATCAGGTATGCGATGTTATGTTCCAGACCAGATGTAGCTGACTCACTAGAAGTAGTGATCAGGAATCAATCAGATCTTAGGAGAATCACTGGACAGCTGTGAAGGACATTCTTATATACTTGAGAAGCACTAAAAGAATGTTCTTGGTTCGAGCTTCCAGAGTGATAAGGTCGACTGATAGTCAGTCTCGAGCTTTGTCTTTACCCTCAGTGGAGGGACGGTATGCTGAAAGAGTTCCAAGCTAGATACCGTGACAAACTAGACGATAAAGGCTGAATACATTGCTGCCAACGATGCTGCCAAATAGGTTGTCTGGACATTTCTTGTTCATGAGATGAACAAGGATCCTACCATTGAGCGTCCAATAAATGTTATTGCGACAATAATGGAGTTGTGGCTTTGGCCTAGGAACCCCGGTCCCATCTGCGATCCAGACAAATTCTGAGGCAATATTGTTGCGCCACGGCAGCGCCCCGGCCGTCTTACCGAGGCCAAAATGCGGAATCAAAAATTTTCCTTACTTGGAAACTGGCGCTACCGCGGACAATGAAACCCGGATCGTTAACCATTAACCTAATGCTAGCAAACAAGAGATGGGAAGAGAAGTATACCAAGTGATCCGAGTCCTCCGATCTTCTCGTCATCGTCCCGATCTCCCGCGGAAAGTCTAGTCTCCATGTCATCGCCTCCTCGCCGGAAGGGCACCACATCGCCTGCGTCTTTTACGGGCTCCCGCCTTAATACCGAGGCAACTCGAGCATGAAGCCGGCAAGTCGACATGCTCAAGAAATGCTGTAGAATGTAGTGTAGAAACTTTATCTCTTGGAGTTTATGTAGTTGCCTTTGAAGATGATGGAGGAATCAAGACTAGAAAAATGGTGCTTGCATTTTTCTAGCATGAAAAATGAGATCAAGAAAATGAAACTCTCAAGAATGAAAACTCTCATCTTTTTCTTTCTCTCAACCATGAAAAACTTATCATCTTAGAAAAATGGTGGAGGAAAGAATATGAAGCATGAAGGGAGGTGAGTGTAGTGTAAAGCAAGTGGTGACCACATCAAAAGCAAGTTTCACATCAACACTCATCTCATTTCTAATCTAATCCTTTTCAAATCCAATCACAATAAATGCTAACCATTATGAAGGAAAAAGAAAAGATGCTTAAACCATCATAATGCCTCATAATGCAAGAAACCCCCTCCTCAAATGTAATTTGCAAAATTGCAAATTACCCCCTCCATCAGAAAAGTCCGGCCGGGAAAGAACAAAGGAAAACCGGCCGGAACGGAATGCAAACTGGCAACTCCAGAAAACTGGTCCCGTAATAAATTACAGGAAAACCCCGATACTGTGCATACACACCTGCATCTGTATTCCGTCCGGATACAAATGCAATGAGACAAAATCTACACTGTACTAAACTAGGACCGGCTTAAGCCAAAGCCGGCCAGTAATATCCGTTCGATCCTGATCCGTGCAATACCGCACGTATCAGATCGAACCATGCCATATCTCCATACGGCCTCTACAGCGTTTCGCCCGAAAGCTTGAGTAACTGAAAGTGTGGTGGACTCTAAAGACTCGTCAATACTATGGCTGTGGATTTAACCACTAGCACGTCAGAGGTATTAGCCAATACGTGACGGGCCACCAGCTATTGACCAAAAAGGGACGTCGATGAGCGAACTCATCCTGACACCCTACTGAGCCTGTCAGTGACAATATCCGTACAGTCCGGTCCGTTCGTCTATGAGTATCGCATGTCGGGCCTAGGGGGTTGGTAAAAGTCAGACCCCCAAAAGCGGTACAAGTCGTGTCGGAGTGTAGCCCAGAACGCCCTGAGATACTACTGGAATACCTACCAGTAAATCTCCTGCCTCAGCCGAGGGCTTTGCGTAATGGCTCTCCTAGACACAGCGCGACCTCACCCCCAATACCGGGAGAGACGAACCCCTGAAGATCCGCTCACTGCCTCCATGTGGCTCGGGACTGTACCCAACTAAAACCTGTTTGCACGACTCCTTTGAGCCGTGGTAGGGTAGTAATCAAAGTACAGTGGGAACTCACACGAGACAAATGACGATCCTCAGGTCGATGAACTAACCTGTACACATGTCACCAGGGAACTGCTATCTGACGTCTGGTATAAGACCAACTAGCAAGTTCCCGGCGAGTCCTGTCCGGTGTACTCATAACCCAATGAGCACCTGTATACATCTTAGGTGAACCAACTGACACCAGTGGCTTATGAGACCGGCCACCGCCCTTCGTCGGGGTCTCGACTGTATACACTAGTCTACTCTGGAGAATCGATGCCCTGTCTCGAAACTCCCACGACTAGGGACCTTTTAAGGATGTGCCTATGGACTACCAGCTCTCACGTATATGATCGCCATCATACTGCTGGCAGTCAAGCAAGAATCCTAGGGGCTCTATCAACGTGTAATAGCGACATGTCAGGTCACCTAAAACAGTACACGATGATAAAGATAAACCAGATAGCATACTATCATCTCGAGTAAGACTGTCCTACCGGGATAGGTCCTCCCTCAATCATTGCAATCACGTGCCTGTGATCCAATAATTGACTCTGAGGGCACTATCTCCAACAAATATCACCTGATCAGGGAGATGGTTGATCTCCAAGGGATCAAGGTAAGGAGAGTTGATGCGAAGGATAACACGGCCGATCCACTCACAGAGGACCTTCCCTAGAGAGACTTTTATGGGACGTTAGGTATGAGATACTACAACAACTGGCCCTAGTGAATGTGGGAGATTGTTAGTTATATGTATGCCCTAGAGGCCATTATTGTACATATGATGTATATTATAGTGGATGCTTGGACATATATAAGGAGGAATTTCTTGCTCGACATGATAGTATGCTATCTGGTTGATCTTTATCTTAACATGTACACTCATTGTCTCTCTGTTACATGTTGATAAAGCCCTTAGTATGAGTACTTGACTACCGGGATTATGATGCCGATCATACAAGCGGGAACAAGGCAGTTGGTAAGTACATCCTTCAACTGTTCCTAGTCGTGGGAGTATCGAGACGTGGCATTGATATTCCAGAGTAGACTAGCGTATACGCTTCTTGACCCATATGATGGGCGATGGATGATCCCACATCAATTAGAGTTTGACATCAAAGATGGTATACGGGTACTCAGTGGAGACTGGGTACACTGAACAGGACTCGCCAAGAACTCCTAGATGGTATTATACCTCACGTCAGATAGCAGTTCTCTGGTGACACTGGTACATGTTAGTCTGTCGACCCAAGATCGTCATAAAGACTTGTATGATTCCCACCGTGCTTTGATTTTCACCTTACCACGTTCAAGAGATTGTGCAAAACAGTGGTTTTTGGGTACAGTCCCGAGTCACATGGAGGCAATGAGCGATAGGAGGGGATTTCGTGTCACGACCCAAAATTCGCCCCGTGACCGGCACTTAACCACGTAACGTCTACAGGCGTAACGCGACTAAGTAAGCAGAAACCCAGAAATCAAAACCATTGAAAAAGCGAGTGAAAGAAAACATTAGTTTAAAACATTTAGAAAACCTTAAGTAATTTAGTAAAAATTCTTTAAAGTTTAAATTGTTTTCTTAAAAATTTCGGCAGCATCTCCTTGTAAAAACTAGCCCCGTAATCGGGTACAAGACAAAATATAAGTAAAAATGACATACAATAAGAATAAAGCATCCCCAATCGGGAGCAATCACGCCCAACGGCGGAAACAACCACCACAATAATAATATACGACGCCGTAGCGAAGAAATGAGCAATATAAATGAAAGACATCAGAAAAGATAAAACTGCATAAATAAAGTCGTCTCACAACGAGCTCGACACCAGAGTACAAAAGAATATACATCATCCTCATAACTGGTCTCTAAGTCAATACATGAATAGCAGATGGAGAGTACTAGATACAATAGTGAGTACAACTGGAAAATAAATGGATACCGCAAAAACCCACTTATCAGCAAAGGGCTCACGCGCCAACTGCAGTGGTATCCGTAGCAAAAAATACAAGAAAGTAGCCCTGCCGCAACTACTCTGAGGGGCAACCTGCAAACACTGTGGCACAACGGGGGTGAGTTGCCAACTCGTGAATAATAGATAACATATAAGGTAATCGCGAGTATGCACGTACCGCGATACTCTAACATATACCAACAGATAACATCTATATGCGATGAGCAGGGTATGCAATAATCATGCATAACAAGTGTAAGCTAATACATCTATATATATGATGAGCAGGGTATGCAATAATCATGCAAAAGTACTCTATCAGGTACTACGACCACAGGAAGAGATGCATAACAATGAATGCTGAGCATGAGATAAAATAACATCTACACGGAATATCAACGTGGAAAAATAACCGGTGTCCATCAACACACCCAAATCCCAGTAAAACTCAGGCGTTGTCACTCTAATCGGCCCTCAAATCCTGTATATCTCATGGAATCGTGAGTGCCCAGCATCGGCACTCGAAAATATCATGAAATCGTCATGTCCAACATCGACACGCAAATCCTCAAATATCGGGCTCCGTCGGTCCGGATCGGCCCATGGGCTCCGTCTGCGGAATCGGCCCTCGGCCCCGGCAGAACGTGCTGTCCCGTATCCATCTATCGACTCTGGTCAGTATCCTCCGGATAACCGCCAGGTCCAACCAATCACCGGTAGGTAGTAGTCCCTCTGTCAGGCTCACCATCTACTGCACAGCAATCCGTTCTCGCCCCGGGGTACCATACCGGGTCCACCATGTACCCACAATCGGCCTCATCCAGCTCCTCGATTCGGGTTCACATGTCACACATCTCAGAATTGAGAAAACGCATGGTGAACGCACTGAAATATCATATCAAGAGAAACCGGGTTTTTAAAACAATGCGTATTTTCTTAAAATAACACCACGGTTCTCAAATCCAGAAATCACATGAATCCAAAACTCAATGCGTAAATCCATGTAATGTGTCGTATGACACTAAGAGTAAAAAAGGAAAGCCGCTCTTTTAAAAGGATCCAGTTTTGAAAATATCTCATGCGGTCCCTATTTTCAAGAAATCAAGTCAATATCATCCATGTATGTAACATATGTATGTATATAGGTATGGATGTGCAAGTGGATATATATGGAAATATGAGTGTGGCAATGTATATGCGCACTAATATGGATACACAGTGTGTATGTGCGCAAGTATAGATATGTCAAAGTATTTGTGTACCAATAGGGATATACAATGTGTGTGTGCACAAGTACAGATATGTCAAGGTATGTGTGCACCAATGTCAATATACAATATGAATGTGCGCAATATAGGTATATCATGTATGGTGCATCAATGTCAATATACAATATGAATGTGCGCAATATAGGTATATCATGTATGTGTGCATCAATGTCAATATACAATATGTGGCAGAAACATGTTTAATCATCAATGATGCGGTATCAAAATGATGTATGATTCGTAGCAATCCAATAGTGCGGGTGTCATGGCAATCACTAACGGTGTGAGTGTAACATACACATAGTGCTCGTTCCTCTTAAACCGTTAGTGACAGTGCGGTGTTATATAACTACCATTTCTATATGCAACAAGGGGGGTATGATACAATAATACATATACACGAACAATATACATATAAGTATATATGCGACTACAATATCCTATCACGCCCTGACGCTTAACGCCATACGGGCAATTTCCCAGTAGATGTTAAATCTACTCACCTGGTCTCGTGCTAAGCGTAGCCGACCACTTGTTTCCCCTTCTTTGCGGCGTCCGACGTACCCACCTGCGAACCTAGAATTCACACAAGGAATACACATAAGCCAGAATCCTGCAAAAACGCGATATCAAAACCAAATGAGAAACTCGCGTCGCGAACTAATGCATGTGTATACGTAACGTGTGTGCAAACGCCAAAACCCAATGCGATACGCTGTGGCACACAGCGACACCCTGTGACACACAGCAAACCAACTCAACACGCATCGTACGTGTCGTGTAAGTCCCGCTACGCAAAATATAGGTAAACGGTCCCAGATTTAATCTAGAGCAAAAATAAGAAAATCAAACAAGACCAAACATATTAAAATACATACAGACAGCTACATGCAAAAATCCAATATAATTCCTCAAAATTGGGCCGGCCACCATAGGGTTCATATCGGCCAAAAAGGGGTGAAAAGGGTCCAGATTTCCACACTATGATCCTAGCCCAATTCATAGCCTATTGTATATATTTGCTTACTAAAATTCCTATCCTAGTAACAGCAGATTCTATGTATCAGAAGGTTTAGTTTAAAAACGTTTCAAAACACTAAGTTTGCAACAAAAGGGTGCACAGGTGATATAGGTGAAATTACTAGACTTAAGTGACACCACCAGCACAATTTACAGCAAATCTAACTATAATCACCCTGAATCATCCTATTTTTCAATTAAACTATAAGCTTAGCAATAAAACTCACTAAAAACACTAAACTTAGCTAAACCAGCCCAGATTTCAACTTGCCAACAAACAAGGAAAATAAATAATACCAAACACAGAAAAACCCCATAGACACCCCCTTCACAAAGCACCAACACCCAGAACAACAGGGGGCCGGTGACGCCGGAATTTGGGGGATGGTCGCCGGATTTTTGGGGAGGTGGTGGGCTCGGATTTCAAAACATTAGCCTAAAATGCCTGCACACTAATTTGTACATGTTTGCTACACTAGAAAATGATCACAGTTGTAGCAGATCTCAAAATCCCACAGTTTGCATCAAAACCGTATTTTAAATTTCAAGTTTTTGGTTTTAAGGCGATTTAGCTAAATCTAGTGACACTACTCGGTTTTCACAGCATATATAACACCTAATTAGGTTCATTAAGCTATAAAAACTCTAACTTAGCTAAATCTTTACTTAAAACACAAATATAGCACTTAAGACCACAAAAAAAACACTAATCAAAGCTAAATAACGCATGCAAGCAAAGAAAGGAGTTGGGTTTAAGAAATTATACCCCACTTGATCCTAAGATGAAGAAGGAGGAGAAGAAGAAGAGAAGGGGGTGAGCTATTGCAAATGTTGCTGTTGTTGCTGATGATGATGCTGATGATGCTGCTGCCACTGCTTGCTGTTGTTGCTGTTGCTTCAGCTGCTGCTGTTGCTTCAGCTGCTGCTGTTGCTTGCTTGCTACTGTTGTTGCTGTTGTTGTGGTGTTGATGTTGTTGGTGTTGCTGTTGCTGCTCCAGATGCTGCTGCTGCTGTTGCTGCAGGTGCTGCTGCTGCTGGTTCTGCTGCTGCTGCTGTTTTTGTTGGGTGTGTGTGTGAGTGAGAGGGAAAAAGAATAATGGTTTGAAAGTAAAGGAAAGAGAGTCAACCCCTCTCTCTCTCTCCTCATTAATTACAAGCATGGCTCCCCCATCATGCTCTTTCTCTCTCCCTCTCCAAGTCAACCCACAAAGCAAAAATTCATTTTCTTTTTTTTTTTTAGAAAACTAATACACTTAAAGAAATTCAAATTAACTAAATGATATGGGTTAGTCCACCATGGTTACTAAACATGGTTTAACCCCAAACTTAACCCTAGTTTACATGCACATGTGTGTGCAAGCCTAAATAAAATCTAATAAAATATTCATTAATTTTGATAAAATATTTGAAAATCGTTTTACTAAACTTTTTACTAAAAACCATACATTAAAGTATAATTAGCTACTAATCATATTCTAAGGTGTTACAATCTTCCCCCCTTAAAGAAATTCGTTCCCGAATTTAAAAATATAGCTATGCGTACCTTTAAAGAGATGAGGGAATTTCTTCCGCATTTCGCCCTCGGCCTCCCAAGCGATCTCTTCACCATTTGGGCTGTGCCAAAGCACCTTCACAGATGGCAAGACCTTCGATCGAAGTTTCTTCACCTGCTGGTCCAATATCACTACTGGCTGCTCGGTGAACGAAAGATCGCGCTCGAGCTGAACGGTCTGATGCTGAATCATGTGAGAAGGGTCATGCAGGTATCTGCGAAGCATCGGCACGTGGAATACGGGGTGAACATCCGGAAAGTCAGGTGGAAGAGCCAAATGATATGCAACTGCGCCCACACGCTCGAGGATCTCGAAGGGACCTATAAATCTGGGGCTAAGCTTCCCCTTCCGTCCAAACCTCATCACTCCCTTCATCGGAGAGACCCTCAGAAAAACGTGATCGCCAACTGCGAACTCTAATCTGCGGCGGCGTCTGTCAGCATACGATTTCTGCCTACTCTGAGCTATCCGCATCCTATCTCGAATCAGCTGTATCTTCTCGGTCGTCTCCTGTACGATCTGCGGCCCCAAAATACTGCTGTCGCTGAGCTCTGTCCAACAGACGGGCGATCTACATCTCTTCCCATACAAGGCCTCGAAAGGTGCCATCTAAATAGTATCCAGGAAACTATTATTGTAGGAGAACTCCACCAAGGGTAAATGATGATCCCAGCTACCACCAAAGTCTAAAACGCACGCTCGGAGCATGTCCTCGAGAGTCTGAATAGTCCGCTCTGACTGGCCGTCGGTCTGCAGATGAAATGCTGTGCTGAAACTCAAGCGGGTGCCCAAAACCTCCTGAAGCCTCTTCCATAGCCTGCTGGTAAACTGGGTACCTCGGTCTGACACGTACATGTCGGGACTCCATGCAGTCGTACAATCTCGTCGATGTATATCTGGGCATACCGAGCAAATCCGAAAGTGGTCTTCACCAGCAGGAAGTGAGCCGCTTTCGTCAATCGATCCATGATCACCCAAATGGAGTCATACCCTCGACTAGTCCTGGGTAGACCCATAATGAAGTCCATAGAAATCTGTTCCCATTTCCACTTCGGAATGGACATCGGTTGTAGCTCTCCGGCTGGCCTCTGATGCTCGGCCTTGACTTGCTGACAAGTCAAGCATCTCGACACGAAGTCTATGAAATCCCTCTTCATCCCGTCCCACCAGTAAACGTCTCTCATATCATGGTACATCTTGGTGGAACCCGGATGAACACTATACACCAATCGATATGCCTCCTCAAGAATCTCACACCGCAGTCCCTCAACATCTGGTACGCAAAGTCTAGTCCCAAATCACAGTATCCCCTGATCATCAATCATGAACTCGGAAAATCTGCCCTATCCAATCTGTGCCCTGATCTCTGAACAACGGTCATCACTGTACTGTGCCTCATGTATACGGTCAAGCAACTGAGGGCGTGCACGAACACGCGCAAGCTGTCCTCCGATCGGCGTGAACTCGAACTGCACTCAGCTGTCGCATAAAATCTGCCAATCTGCCGACGACTGCCTCTGCACTATGCTCAAACAAGATAGACTACCCCCGGGCCTCCTGCTCAAAGCATCCGCCACTACATTAGCCTTTCCCGGGTGATACAAGATCTCGCAATCGTAGTCCTTTACTAGTTCCATCCAATGGCGCTGTCTAAGATTCAGGTCTCGCTGCTGAAATATATACTTTAAGCTCTTGTGATAAGTGAATATCTGGCACGACTCGCTGTATAGGTAATGTCGCCAGACCTTGAGTGCAAAGACCACTGCAGACATCTCTAAATCATGAGTGGGGTAGTTCTGTTCGTGTTTCTTCAGCTGCCGAGAAACATACACGATCACCCTGTCGTGCTGCATCAATACGCACCCTAGCCCCACTCGAGAAGCGTCACAACAGACCACAAATCCGCCCGATCCTGAAGGCAATGATAACACCGGCGCCGTAGTCAAACGAGTCCGCAACTACTGAAAGCTATGTTCGCACTCCTCCGTCCAATCGAAAGGAACTCCCTTCCGGGTCAACCCGGTCAAAGGTGTAGCAATGCGGGAGAAGTCCTGTACAAATCGCCTGTAGTAGCCGTCCAGTCCTAGAAAGCTGCGGATCTCAGAAACTGATGTCGGTCTGGGCCAATGTTGAACGACCTCGATCTTCTTCGGGTCCACACATATACCATCTCGTGTAATCACGTGACCCAAGAAGTCTACGCTGTCAAGCCAGAATGCACACTTATAAAATTTTGCGAATAGCTGGCGCTCCCTCAAAGTCTGCAGTGTGATCCGCAGGTGCTGCTCGTGCTCCTCTCGCCTACGGGAATACACCAAAATATCGTCAATGAATACGATGATGAACAAATCAAGATACGGCCTGAAAATACGGTTCATCAAGTCCATAAATGTGTAGGGTTCCTAGGCACTCTTGTGAGGGTTCATAAGACATCAACCATCCCCGAATAAAATTTTAGACGTGCCGAACAACCCAAAGCCGGGATCTTTGCTAGATTATTAGGGTTTAACATGCAAGTAAACATCTTTACAACTAATTTTGAGGGATTACAACCTTTGTAGTCCGCTCCTTCACTTCATAAGCTCCGAGTAGAAGTCCCTTCGCCGCGATCCACGATCTCTCGGACTCAAGAGAGGCTCCACGACTCGAACGATCCATGCTAGCTTGTAGTGTTCCTTTTCTCCGATGATCTACGTCGAAGTTGCTATAACTCAAGCTCTTTCACTCTAATGAGGTGAACACCTTAATCTAATTGGCTAAATTAGATGAGGATGATGGAGTAGTATTTATGCTTTCTTTTTATATCAAATTCTTACATGAAAACATCACAAAAGGAAAACCTAGTAAGCTTTCTCAAAGCTCAAGGTTGAAGATGAAGATGAAAAATGAGTTAAACCTTTTGTGATGAATAATGAAATGAATATATGAATAATAATGCAACCATGGTCAAGGATGACAAGGATAACTCTTGTAGAGAGTTAACTAAGGCTAGGGTTTGGTTGGGTTAAAACAATGAGTCATAAGAAAATATCAACCATAATATCTTCTTCATGACAAAAGAAAAGCTTCTAGAAGGTGCAAGAAAGAACTAACCCTAATCAAACCCTAACCTTGTTTAATCTCCACAAAACAAGTTGCATTAGTAATCATATCATGTTACAATAATATATATCACATATATATTATATATTTGTAACAAAAGAAAATAATACAATTAATATATATCGCATATATATCAATGTATTATCCGGTGAGAAAATGAAAAAATAAAGCGAGACAATATTAGATAATGTAATACAATATATCATATATATTATTATACATTAAATTATTGAATCAACACTTGATTCGACAATCCGGCTATATCTAATATAACCTACTAATATATCATGTACCAATTCATCGAATCAACACTTGATCCGATGACCCGGATCATATCTAAATATCGCGAGAATATAATACGGTATCTCATATCGCATTATCCTCGGTCGTGCACATATCACATATGTGCCCCTACTCCATTTTGCCTGAGTCAAGAAACCTCTGTGTAGGACTCTAAAGAATCTCCAATACGCCGGTAGTAGGTGATGATCATATCAAACACCCACAAGCTGCAAGCGGTCAGCTAAACGTAACAGCCACCCAGGTATTGAGCGATCAGAAGATCAACAAGCTAGCCTGTACGTTCTCCTATGAATCCAATCAGTAACACTCCCGTACAGTCCGGTCTTTTCGTCTGATATGTCGCATATCAAGTCTAGGGGTGGTATACGTCAGACCCCAGTAACCGATAAGTCGTGTCGATGTGAGGCTCATAATAGGTCGAGAAACTACTGGTAACACTTACCACTAAATCTCTATATCCGCCCTGGCCAGGAACTTCCAGTTATAGCCAATCGAACACAACACAACATCAACTCCCTATACCGGGAGAGACGAATCCCCTTCTATCGCTCATTGCCTCCATGTGATTCGGGACTGCACCCAAAAGCCACCGTTTTGCACGCCCTCTTGGACATGGTAAGGTGGAAATCAAAGCACATTGGGAATCACACAAGACTCTACTGAGCACTGCCATCTGACGTGTGGTATATCACCATCTGGGAGTTCTCGGCGAGTCCGTCCAGTGTACCCAGTCTCCACTGAGCACCCGTACACCATCTCTGATGTCAAAACACCGATGGATATGGGATCATCCATCGCCCATCATATGGGTCAAGATGCGTATACGCTAGTCTACTCTGGTGTATCGATGCCCTGTCTCGACACACCCTCGACTAGGAACAGTTGTAGGATGTACTCATCAACTACCGTGGCCCCACTAGTATTATCTCATCATAGTCCCAGTAGTCGAGTACAGATCCTAAGGGCTTTATCAACATGTGAGAGTAAGACAGCAATCTAATATAACTCAACATGTTATGATAAAGGGAAACCAAATAGCATACTATCATGATGAGCAAGAAAGTCCTCTCTATATATATCCAAGCATCCATTATAATATACATCATATGTACAACAATGGCCTCTAGGGCATATACATAACTAACAATCTCTCACTTGCACTAAGGCTGGCTGCTGTAGTATCTCATACCTAGCATCCCGAATAATC
The DNA here is from genome assembly GCA_030015575.1 of Agapanthus africanus. Lineage (NCBI taxonomy): Eukaryota > Viridiplantae > Streptophyta > Magnoliopsida > Asparagales > Amaryllidaceae > Agapanthus > Agapanthus africanus. The sequence goes on from JASDDO010000004.1 coordinate 333,854,953, forward strand.
TCTCAAACTGTATCTGGGGAATGGCCTTCGTGAATGGATCCGCAGTGTTGTCCTTCGTATCTACTCTCCTGACCTCGATCTCCCGGCGATCAACTATCTCCCTGATCAGGTGATACCGCCTCAAAATATGTCTGGACTGTTGATGGGACCTGGGTTCCTTGGCCAAAGCCACAGCTCCATTGTTATCGCAATACAGAGGTATTGGATGTTCAATGGATGGAACCACACCAAGTTCACTAATGAACTTCTTTATCCAGACAGCCTCTTTGGCAGCATCGTTGGCAGCGATGTATTCAGCCTCCATCGTCGAGTCTGCAACGATATCTTGTTTGGAACTCTTCCAACATACCGCCCCTCCATTGAGGGTAAAGACAAATCCCGAGTGCGACTTAGAGTCGTCCTTATCACTTCGGAAGCTGGAATCGGTAAAGTACTCCACCTGGAGTTCTCCGTTACCATACACCAAGAACATCTCCTTAGTCCTTCTCAAGTACTTGAGAATGTTCTTCACAGCTACCCAGTGACTCTCTCTAGGATCTTCTTGATACCTACTCACTACACTTAGTGAGTATGCTACATCGGGTCTGGTACATAGCATCGCATACATGATAGAGCCTATTGCCGAAGCTTAGGGTATCCCTTGCATGCGAGCTCTCTCCAAATCAGTCTTGGGAGACATCTCTTTGGAGAGAGTGAGTCCAGAGATCGTGGGTAGGTTCCCACGCTTGGATTCTTCCATACTAAACCTCTTTAGTATGGTGTCAATGTACCTGGATTGGGACAATCCCAGTATCCGTTTAGATCTATCTCTATAGATCATAATTCCCAATATACAGGAGGCATCACCTAGATCTTTCATTGAGAATCTTTGTGATAAGAAGAGCTTGACTGATTGCAGCATAGGAACATCATTTCCTATCAAGAGTATGTCATCCACGTACAATACAAGGAATACAACCTTACTCTCTGCAACCTTCTTATAAATACAAGGTTCATCTATATTTTTGATGAAGTTAAACTCTTTGACTACAACATCAAAACAGATGTTCCAACACCGCGATGCTTGCTTTAACCCATAAATGGATTTAAGCAGCTTGCACACCTTTCCGCTGCTCCCACTATCTATGAAGCCCTCTGGCTGAGTCATGTACACGCACTCTTCTAATTCACCATTTAGAAAGGCGGTCTTAACATCCATTTTCCATATTTCGTAGTCATGGTATGCAGCAATGGCAAGTAAGATCCGGATGGACTTAAGCATAGCCACTGGAGAAAATGTTTCTTCATAATCCACACCTGTTCGTTGACGAAAACCCTTTGCAACAAGTCTAGCTTTGAAAGTCTCAACTTTTCCATCTACACCAATTTTATTTTTAAAGATCCACTTGCTCCCAATGGGTTTTACCCCTTCAGGAGCATTTTCCAAAGTCCATACTTTGTTGGTGTACATGGATTCCATCTCAGATCGCATTGCATCCAGCCATTTCACAGAGTCACCACTCGTGATGGCCTGCTCGAAACTAGTCGGGTCATCATCTTCCATGATGCAATCTTCGCTTCCACCATCAATGAGAAAACCGTAGTATCTCTCAGGTGGATGAGAAACCCTGCTAGATTGGCGGAGAGGCTGGGGTTCGTCGGGTACTACTGAATCCTCTGGCTCCAATAAATAAGTTGTAGTTTGTGGTGCTGGAACCTCTTCCAGCTCTACCACTTCGCCACTAATTTCTTTTGCAAGTGGCATGTTGAGCAACAAACACCTTTTGTTGTTCACTGTGGTAGAATAGATATTCATACGAATTGCTTGGATATCCTACAAACTTACAAAGAACTGATCGTTCCTCGAGCTTGTCCGGATTTTGCTTTTTAACATTGGCCGGACAACCCCATATCTTAACTCTTTTAAGAGATGGTCTCTTCCCATTCCATATCTGATATGGAGTGGTAGGCACAGATTTAGTTGGAACTCTATTCAATAGGTATATGGCTGTCTCCAGCGCATACCCCCAGAAGGAAATAGGTAACTCAGCTGTACTCATCATAGAGCGCACCATATCTAATAGGGTGTGATTCCTCCACTCCGATACACCATTGTGCTGTGGTGTATAAGGAGGAGTAAGCTGAGAGAGAATCTGATTCTCTTTTAGATAGTCTAGGAACTCATTACTCAAGTATTCTCCTCCTCGATCAGATCGAAGGATCTTAATACTTTTGCCCGTTTGGTTCTCTACTTCGTGCTTATATTCTCTGAATTTCTCAAAAGCTTCAGACTTGTGTTTCATCAGGAACACACGTCCGAATCTTGAGAGATCGTCAGTGAATGTAATAAAGTAGGAAGAACCGTTCCTGGTATGTGTAGACATGGGACCGCATACATCACTATGTACCAGCCCTAAGAGTTCGGCAACTCTTTCTCCGTGTCCACTAAACGGAGTTTTGGTCATTTTTCCTTTGAGACATGAATGGCAAGTATCATAAGATGATAATTCGAACGGATTCAAATATCCATCTTTATGTAACTTAGCTAGTCGTGTCGCATTGATATGACCAAGTCTATAATGCCACAAGAAGGATTCGTTCATTTATGAACTCTTCCTCTTGTGTGTGTTTTGTATATTAAGGACTGTATTTTGATTGAGAATGAATATGCCATTATGTAACGAGCCTGATGCAATCAACTTTTGATCTAGGAAGATGTTTATAACGTACTACAAAATTATATCCTTCTTTACTTAATAAAGAAATTGATATAATGTTGCACATCATGTTCGGTATATAATAGCACTCATTCAGAATCGGTGTATTACTACTTGGTAATACTAGGTGATATTCGCCAACTGCTTTGGCTGCAATACTTGAACCATTCCCTACTTGTACGGAATGATCACCCTTTCCCAGTTCTCTATCTTTACGTAGCCCACGTAATAATTTACATATGTGGGATCCCGATCCGGTATCTAATACCCAGGACGTAGGGTGAACTGAGAAACAGTTCTCAATAACTAACACACCCGAAGAAGATGCATCAGCATTCATGTTCTTCATTTGGGCGGCGTGAGAATCCAGATTTTCTCCTATTTTCTGTTCAGTCTTATAACTCTTATAAGAAAGAATGGGACCAACGATTCCCTGCTTAGTATAATAAGCGGGTTCAGTCAATACATCCATATTATTATCTTGATTAAGTCCTGACATGGTCGCTACCTGGAGAGAAAGAGAAGGAAACACTTTAGAGTATGCTCTTGCAAGATTAGATTGGTTATTATCTTATCTAATCAGGATGTTTCCCACTGTTTTTATCAAATCTTCCTTCAAACCCTAAAAGGTAAGATTAGCCGGGATTAATTACACCCTACAATTTCGTTAATCTTTCAGCCAGATCAGTGTCGGTACTTGAGGGAGGTTCCCAGTGCTTTCGAACGGACCTAATTAAAATAAACCCCGTCTTCCCTGAGGCATAACCCCGTTAACACCTTTCTAGACACCTACTTGATCGGCTAATTGTCCTGCGTAAAACTCTCCCAGGAGTAACTTTTACTCGTAGTGGGTATCAGGATCCATCTATCTCATAGAAGGTATGCAATCTCTTTGCAAATTTCAACACTTGAAATTCCCGATAATGCTTTTTCCATTAGCAACTTATGACCTTGGCCAAGGTCAAAAAATCATAAGTGCTAGCCAAGTTCAACCCGTCATTTCCCGATTGAATTAAACCTACCCGTACGACCCTTGGGTAAGGTCAACAAAGTCGTACGACAACCCTAACTCAATCACATCTCATGTTTTAGCAGATAAATACCAATTAGCTACTGTACACCACGCCTTGGCTAAGGTCAACAAACGCAGCACGAATACTAACTAGTCTCTATCTGAAATGACGGAGGGCTACACAGGTTTTTCAGAAAACCATGAGTGTAAAGAACTTGATATCGTTGTAGAAACAAGTGATTTTGAAAAGGAGTGTTTTTTAGGCTTCTAGTTTCGCTAAAGAGGTCACTCCCGATAAAGGGATCTCGGCTCTTTCCCCATCGAATAAGGTGCAGGATATATCATATATACCGCTGTGCAAAGCAAGACTATATAAGCAGTCAAAAACTAAACCGTGAGTTTGTAGCACCTGCCAGTTTCAATAAAGAGGTCACTCCCGGTGAAGGGATCTCGGCTCTTTCCTCATCGAATAAGGTGCAGGGTATATCATATATACCGCTATGCAAAGCAAAACTGTAGCTACCCTTTTTATAAAGTTTTGATTCTACAACATCTTTTAGGTTTTTTTTCTTTTTATTAATCTCATTAATAAATCCCATCAGCTTATGCTTCCTAAGCATCACAGAAGAAACGAAAGCAGTAATATTTATATATCAGCATATATATATAGTATAAGCATTCGTCTCAGGCAGTAATATGATCTCATCACAGAACATTGCAGCAGAAGAACATATACGAAATAATTGATATACTAAGATGTCCGTGTTTTAATACGAGCCTGTATAAAACACAGATTCTACGGTCGCGATGAATAGCCAAACCCACATCCCTAGACCCCTACGAGAGCGGCAAGCAATCCTGCCAATTCTAAGGTTAGGAGACCCGGTCTCGACTCCTCGAGATGGCCTCCCACTGGACCCTAGAACCCGGTTACTTGTGCTCCCCTCCTTGGGTCTACCTAATACGGAAAAGTAAATAATATACACTGGTGACATCAACCTCATCCCGGAAGTGCCCCAATAAAAGAATATTACATACAAATGAATTTTACATGAATGAAAATAAAAACCCTCATCTCACATAAACCCTCCCGGCTATTTAGAACACGACGATCCAATACAACATATCACAGCAACACATAATATCTCATATCATCAATGTAAGCAAGTATGCGTATCCCGATTGTCGTCGATTATAGCAACGAAGCCGGCGATACCCCACATACTACGCTTACGGTCACAGAAAAGAAAGTGTAAAACTACAACATTTGGAATCCACAATTAGTTTAGACATCGTAAATCCGAAATATCGCATACTTCGCATTTCATGCCTAACTATATGAATTCCACATATTGTATCACATTCCAGATAAATAGACAGTATTAAACTTTCCGATCGAATAATCAAATACCTAAGATTTCCTAAATAGCTCAACACTTGAGCGGAGTTCAAAAAGTCCCAGAATACGTCACAGTACCAATGGTCCAGCCGTAGAAGGGTCAAGCCAACGCCTCACATGTGGCACGCCGTACTGCCCCAAACCTTAAGGTTTAGAGGCAGTTCAGACGGTCACATAATCAAGTTAAGGTTTGTGTTCTTCTAGAGGGTCCACCGCGTTACTTGCACGTTTTTCCGAAAGATTTAAACTCAAGAAAAATTCAACACTTGAAAGTTTTTCATGCCGGGAAAAAGTGAGTTAATGATATCCGTTCGAACATTTTAACAGTTTCTAAAATATCCGGAAAACAGAACGAAATTAAATTTTCCGATCGAATTAACGAATTCAAAATAAACCCCAGAACACTCAACACTTGAGTCAGATTTAAAATACCCAGAAATATGCAGGAACAGCTACAGATTACACTGTACAAAACACTAACCCTAATTCTACTTTTCCGCCTCGGAATCGCCGCGCAAGCAAGGTATTGCCGCGGTTCCACGACGCTATAGTAGAATTGGGATGTCGTATTTTACAGTAACTCTTAGAATTCCCTGCTGAATTTTTAAAGTATTTTTAATGCAGAAAAAATCACATTTTCACAAAATTTCCAGAAAGGGGTCATTTTCGACGTATCGGGGTTCGATCGGACTTTTAATTTCGTATACACGTCGCCTAACGCTCTAGCTAGGTTCTGATACCACTGTAGGGTTCCTAGGCACTCTTGTGAGGGTTCATAAGACATCAACCATGCCCGAATAAAATTTTAGACGTGCCGAACAACCCAAAGCCGGGATCTTTGCTAGATTATTAGGGTTTAACATGCAAGTAAACATCTTTACAACTAAGTGTGAGGGATTACAACCTTTGTAGTCTGCTCCTTCGCTTCATAAGCTCCGAGTAGAAGTCCCATCGCCGCGATCCATGATCTCCCGTACTCAAGAGAGGCTCCACGACTCGAACGATCCATGCTAGCTTGTAGTGTTCCTTTTCTCCGATGATCTACGTCGAAGTTGCTATAACTCAAGCTCTCTCACTCTAATGAGGTAAACACCCTAATCTAATTGGCTAGATTAGATGAGGATGATGGAGTAGTATTTATGCTTTCTTTTTATATCAAATTCTCACATGAAAACATCAAAAAAGGAAAACCTAGTAAGCTTTCTCAAAGCTCAAAGTTGAAGATGAAGATGAAAAATGAGTTAAACTTTTTGTGATGAATAATGAAATGAATATATGAATAATAATACAACCATGGTCAAGGATGACAAGGATAACTCTTGTAGAGAGTTAACTAAGGCTAGGGTTTGGTTGGGATAAAACAATGAGTCATAAGAAAATATCAACCATAATATCTTCTTCATGACAATAGAAAAGCTTCTAGAAGGTGCAAGAAAGAACTAACCCTAATTAAACCCTAACCTTGTTTAATCTCCACAAAACAGTTTGCATTAGTAATCATATCATTGTAGGGTTGCTAGGCACGTGCACAAGGGTTTACGAGGAATCAACCATGCCCGATTAAAATTTTAGCCGTGTCGAACAACCCGAATACGGATCTTTAAACTAGAGATTAGGCGAAAACTAACATGCTAACAACTTTAACACTAAGTGAGAGGGATTACAACCTTTGTAGATCCGGTCCTTCACTTCATAAGCTCCGTGTTGTGGTCCCTTCGCTGCGATCATCGGGTTCCGGACTCTCGAGAGGTTCCACGAAGACAAAGATGCAGTCTTGCTTCCGATCTTCGATACAAAGATGATCTACCTTGAAGTTTCGTTAACACAAGCTTACACTCACTAAAATTGAGTGAACACTCTCATCTAAAGGGCAAGGGAAGATGGGGATGATGAAGTAGGATTTTTGCTCTCTTTATTTATCTTTTTCTCACATTTATTCATCACTTGGAAAAAGCTAGTAAGCTTTTTCCATGAAGAAAGAAGAAGGAAGAAGATGAAGAATGATAATGAATTATCATTTGTGATGAATAGTAATCAAGAATATATGATTGATTATCAAACCATGGTCAAGGATGAGAGGCTAAACCAATGTAGAGAATAAACTAGAGTTAGGGTTTGGTTAGGTCAAAGCATGAGTCATAACAAAATATCTTTATCATGACAAAATAGAATCCTTCTAGAATGAACAAGAAGGAGCTAACCCTAATCAAACCCTAATCCCTTTTTATCATCCTTAAACATGTTTTATAATAAATTATATCATGTCACAATAATATATATCACATATATATTATATATTTGCAACAAAAGAAAATAATACAATTAACATATATCGCATATATATCAATGTATTAACCGAGTGAGAAAAAGAATCTTTTAGTGAGCTAATATTAGTTAATCTAATTTAATATATCATATATATTATTATACATTAAATTATCGAATCAACACTTCATCCGACAATCCGGCTATATCGCATATAACCGACTAATATTTATCCGTACCGATTCATCGAATCAACACTTGATCCGATGACCCGGCTGATATCATATATCGCGAGAATAGAATACGGTATCTCATATTGCATTATCCTCGGTCCCGCACATATCACATATGTGCCCCTGCTCCGTTTTGACTGAGCCAAGAAACCTCTGTGTAGGACTCTAAAGAATCGTCAATACGCCGGCAGTAGGTGATGATCATATCAAACACCCACAAGCTGCAAGCGGTCAGCTAAACGTAACAGCCACCCAGGTATTGAGCGCTCAGAAGATCAATAAGCAAGCCTGTACATTCTCCTGTGAATCCAAACAGTAACACTCCTGTACAGTCCGGTCTCGTCGTCTGATATGTCGCATATCTCGCCTAGGGGTGGTAAACGTCAGACCCAGTAGCTCGATAAGTCGTGTCGATATGAGGTCTATAACCGTTCGAGAAACTACTGATAACACTTACCAGTAAATCTCAGCAACCCTGGCCAGGAATTTCCGGTTATAGCCAATCGAACACAGCACAACATCAACTCCCTTTACCGGGAGAGACGAATCCCCTCCTATCGCTCATTGCCTCCATGTGATTCGGGACTGTACCTAAAAGCCACCTATTTCCATGCCCTCTTGGATGTGGTATGATGGAAATCAAAGCACAGTGGGAATCACACAAGACTCTATGACGATCCCGGGTCAACAGACTACTCTGTACCAGTGTCACCGGAGAACTGCCATCTGACGTGAGGTATAATACCATCTGAGAGTTCTCGGCGAGTCCGTCCTGTAGGGTTCCTAGGCACTCTAGTGAGGTTTCACAAGGCATCGATCATGCCAAATTAAAATTTTAACGGTGCCGAGAGACCCGACTACGGATCGTTTGCTAGATGTTTAGGCGAAAAGATAACTAGTTAACACTTAACTAATGGGATATCGGAAATACAACCTTTGTAGATCCGGTGATCCACCTCCATAGCTCCGCAACGAAGTCGTCTCCGCTGTCCAAAAGGAATCCGGGCTCTAGAGTCGGCTTCGTCGGAGAAAAAGCGAGCTAGGTCGTCGATGTCCATGCCGAAGATGATCTACGTCGAGGCATCGCTAAATCAAGCTCCACCTTCACCTTGCCATGAAAACTTGTGAAGGAAACACACTCTACTACTTGGCAAGAGGTAGAGGATGAAGAAATAGGAAGTGGGTAGACTTCAGAATTGGATTTCTCACTCATTTCATCAAGTTGCCATTGATGGTCAAGCTTTTCTTCACTTGAAGGAAGAAGAAGAAGAAGCTAAAATATTATGATAAGAATAATAGAATTGAAAAGAAAAATCAATCCTTATCATATAATGAACCATGGTTAGATGTAGAGAGTTAAGTAAGGTTTAAGTGAGTGGTAAGGGTTAAGCATGAGACAAAATGGTCAATAAGTCAAAGTCTACATGAAGGTTCATGAAGGAACAAAAGAAAGCAACCATTTTCCTCATTTTGCCTTTTCTTTTTCCAAAAAGATAAATGAATAAAATAAAATCAAAAACCCTAATCACCCACTTAACTATAGTTTAATTCTTAACACTTAACCATAATCCATGTATCATCAAACATGATACAATATAGTGCACAAAATCATATCGCATATGTAATGCGCACATCCGAGTGAGAAAATCCATTATAAAGTGAACCGATACTAGTTAATGCAAAGTAATATATCAAATATATAATTATGCATTAAATCATTAAATCAACACTTGATTTAACGATCCGGTCATATCGCATATAACCGACTAGTATCATTAGTAACAACTTATCGAATCAACACTTGAACTGATAACCCGGCTATATCACATATAACCGATCAATGTCACATCGCGACAATCGAATACAGTATCACATACTGGTATTATTCTCGGTCCCGCACATATCTCATATGCGCTCCTATTTCGTTTCGCTTGAGCCAGGAAACCTCTGTGTAGGACTCTAAAGACTCGTCAATACGCCGGCAGCAAATGATGATCATATCAAGCATCCACAAGCCGCAAGCGGTCTGCTAAACGTAACGGCCACCCGGGTATTGAGCGATCTGAAGATCGACGAGCAAGCCCGCTCACACTCCAGTGAATCCAACCAGTAACACTACCGTACAGTCCGGTCTTATCGTCTGATATGTCGCATATCCCGCCTAGGGGTGGTAAACGTCAGACCCCAAAAGCTCGATAAGTCGTGTCGATATGAGGTCTATAACAATTCGAGAAACTACTGGTAATACTTACCAGTAAATCTCAGCAACCCTGGCCAGGGATTTCCTGTTATAGCCAATCGAACACAGCGCAACATCAACTCCCTATACCGGGAGAGACGAATCCCTTCCTATCGCTCATTGCCTTCATGTGATTCGGGACTGTACCCAAAAACCACCGTTTTGCACGCCCTCTTGGACGTGGTAAGATGGAAATCAAAGCACAGTGGGAACCACACAAGACTCTATGACGATCTCGGGTCAACAGACTACTCTGTACCAGTGTCACCAGAGAACTGCCATCTGACGTGAGGTATAATACCATCTGGGAGTTCTTGGCGAGTCCGTCCAGTGTACCCAGTCTCTACTGAGCACCCGTATATCATCTCTGATGTCAAACACCAATGGATATGGGATCATCCATCGCCCATCTGTATGGGTCGAGAAGGTATACGCTAGTCTACTCTGGTATATCGATGCCCCATCTCGATACACCCACGACTAGGGACTTTGAAGGATATACTTATGGACTACCATGTCCCCACTAGTATGATCCGCATCATAGTCCAGGTAGTCAAGTACACATCCTAAGGGCTTTACCAACATGTAACAGAGAGACAATCTGAGTACACGTTAAGGTAAAGAGTAACCAGATAGCATACTATCATGTCGAGCAAGAAAGTCCTTCCTATATATGTCCCAGCATCCACTACAATATACATCCAATGTACAGTAATGGCCTCTAGGGTATACATATAACTAACAATCTCCCACTTGCACTAGGACCATCTGTAGCAGTGGTTGTAGTATCTCATACTCAACCATCCCATAAAAGTCTCTCTCTGGGAATAGGCCTTCGTGAGTGGATCTGCCGCGTTGTCCTCTTGGTCTACTCTCCTAACCTCGATCACCCTGGAGATCAACCATCTCCATGATCAGGTGACACTGCCTTAGAATATGTCTGGATCTCTGATGGGACCAGGGTTCCTGGCATAAGCCACAACTCCATTGACACACAATGGTAGGAACCTGGTTCATCTCATGAACCTATATACACCCAAACATCCTCTTTGGTAGCATCTTAAGTAGCGATGTATCCTGCCTTTATCGTCTAGTATGCCACGGTATCTAGCTTGGAACTCTTCCAACATACCGTCCCTTTACTGTGGGTAAAGACAATGCCTGCGACTGACATTCAGTCGACTTTATCACCCTGGAACCCTTCCAGTGATTCTCCCCAGGATCGATTGATACCATTTCACTACAACTAGTGAGAATCCTAACATCCAATTAAATCTATCTCATAGATCCAAAACTCAGGATTTAGGAGGTATCATCTTGATCCTACATGGAGAATCATAGTGACAAGCGGAGATTGATCGAGCATAGCATAAGAAACTCCTTTCTTATCAAGAGTATGTCATCCACGTACTCTACGAGGATCACCACCATACTCCCTACTACCTTTTTGTTTATACAAGGTTCATCTACCATTTTGATGATGTCAAACTCTTTGACTAACTCATCAAAACAGGTGTTCCAACTCCGCGATGCCTGCTTTATTCTATAAAGCATCTTGCACACGTTTCCGCTGCTCCCACTGTCTACGAGGCCCTCTGGCTGTGTACTTATAGACGCACTCTTCTAAATCATCATTTAGAAAAGCAGTCATGACACCCAACAACCAGATATCGTAGTCATGGTATGTAGCCGTGGCAAGTAGGATCTGGATGGACTTAAGCATAGCCACTTGAAAAGGTTTCATCATTGTCCAGGCCTGGTCGATGACGAAAACCTTTAACAAGTCTAGCTTTGAAAGTCGCAACTTTTCCATTTACACCAAGTAATCTTCTCAAGATATACTTGCTCCTGATGGGGATTTAACCCTTCAGATATAGCAACCAAAGTCCATACTTTGTTGGTGTATATGGATTCCATCTCAGATCACTAAGCATCCAGCCATTCTTACAGAGTCTCACTCCTGATGGCCAGCTCGAAACTAGTTGGGTCATCATCCTATGATGCAATCCTCGCTCCCACTGTCATAGAGAAACCGAAGTATCTCTCAGGCAGGTGAGGAACCCTACTAGATCGGCGGAGAGGCTGAGGTTCGTTGGTTTCTACTGAATCCTTTAGTTCTGCCAAATCATCAGCTGCAGTTCGTATAGCTGGAACATTTCCAGTTCTACATAACAGATCTTGCCTCGAGCTTGTCCGGATTTTGCTTTTCAGACATAGGCCGGACAACCCCAAATCTTAACTAACTTAAGATATGGGCTCTTCCCTTTCCATATCACATATGAAGTGGTAGGTAACTGATTTGATTTAAACCCTATTCAATAGGTATGCAGCTTCATAAGTGCATAACACCCAATAGGAAAAAGGTAACTCAGTAGTACTCATCATAGAGCACACCTTATCATATAGGGTGTGATTGCTCCGCCCCGATATACCATCGTGCTATGGTGTATACGGAGGAGTAATTCTGAGAGAGAATCTCATTCTCCTTTAGAATAGTCCAGGAATTTCCGTGCTCAAGTATTCTCCTCCTTGATCTCATCATAGGACATAATACTTATACCCGTATTTTGGTTCTCTACTTCTAACTTATATTCTGTGAATATCTTAAAAGGTTCGGACTTGTGTTTCAACAGGAACATAGGTCTGAATCTCGAAAGATTATCAGAGAATGTAATGAAGTAAAAAGAACCGGTCTTGGTATGTGTAGACAGGGGACTTACATACATCAACATGTATCATCCCAAGAGTTTACCAACTCTTTCTCTGTTTCTAGTAAACAGAGCTGTGGTCATCTTATCTTTGTGACATGACTGGCGAGTTTCACAAGATGTAAATTCAAACCAATTTAAATATGCATCTTTATGTAACTCCAGCTAGTCGGGTCGCATTGATATGACCTAGTCTACAATACCTCAAGAAGGATCCGTCCATTTCTGAACTCTTCCTCTTGTGTGTATTCCATATACTAAGAACTGTAGTTTGATTTAGAACATTAATGCTTTTAGATAACGTGCCTGAACCGATCAACTTTTGATATAGGAAATGTTCAAAACATTATCCAACAATACAAAATTTTATCATTTCTTTACTAATAAAGAGACTGATATGATTTTGTATATCAGGTTCGGTATCTAATAACATTCGTTCAGAATCAATGTATCGGTGATACAGGGTGACAGTGACCGACAGACTTGGCTGCAACTCTTGCCCCGTTTTCTGCCTCATGAAACTTATCACCCGTTCTCAGTTCTTCTACCCTTTTTGTAGCCCTATGTAACAGATTACATATTTGGGATCCTGATCCGGTATCATATACCCAGGACGCAGAGGATACTGAGAAACAGTTCTGTATAATGAACACACCCGAAGATGATGCATCAGCATGCACTCTCTTCGTTTGGGCAGCACGGGAAATCTGGTATTCCCTAATTTCTTGCTCTGTCTTATAACAATTATAAGTTGAAGCGGGACCAACGTTCCCCAGCTCAGTATAACAAGCGGGTTCGGTCAAAAATTCGTTTTATTATCTTGATTAAGGCGTGATATAGTCGCTACCAGGAGAGAGAGAGAAGTAAACACTCAGCGTGCGCTCTTGCAAGAATAGATTGGTTATTATTTTATCTAATCAGGATGGCTCCCACTGCTTTTTATCAAATCTTCCTTCAAACCCTAAAAGGAAAGACTAGCCGGGATTAATTACACACTACAAGTTCGCCAATCTTTCAGCCAGGCCAGTGTCGGTACTTTGAGGGAGGTCCCCCGTGCTTTCGCACGAACCTAATTAATGTAAACCTCGTTTTCCCAGAGGCGTAACCCCGTTGACACCTTTCTAGACACCTACTTGATCGGCTAATTGTAATGTATAAAACTCTCCCAGGAGTAACAATTACTCGCAGCGGGTATCGGGATCCAACTATCTCATAGAAGGTATGCAATCTCATTGCAAATTTCAACACTTGAAATTCCCGATAATATTTTGCCCCTAACCTCCTATGACCTTGACAAAGGCCAACAAACCATAGGATGCTAGTCAAGTTCAACCCGTCATTTCCTGATTGAATTAAACCCACCCGCACGGCCCTTGACAAAGGCCAACAAGGTCGCACGACTACCCTAACCCAATCTGCATCATATGCATAAACAGATAAGCACCAGTTAGCTACCGCACACTGCGCCTTGACAAAGGCCAACAAACGCAGCACGAATACTAACTACTACTTATCTGAAACGACGGAGGGCTACGACAGGTTTTTCTGAAAACCTATTGCGTAATGAACTTGATATCGTTGTAGGATCGAATGAATTTTGAAATGGAGTGTTTTTGAGGCTTTTCTAGTTTTGCTAAAGGAGTCACTCCCGGTGAAGGGATCGTCGGTCCTTTCCTCGTCGAATGAGGTGCGGGATATATCATATATATCACTGTGCAAAGCAAAAACACTTAAAAGCTATCAAAAGACAAACCGAGTGTGTAGCATCTGCCAGTTATTGCTAAAGGAGTCACTCCCGGTGAAGGGATCTCGGTCCTTTCCTTATCGAATAAGGTGCAGGATATATCATATATATCGCTATGCAAAGCAAGAACTGTAGCTACCTGTTTTATTTTGAAATTCGATTCTACAACATCTTAGGTTTCTTTTATTTCATTAATCATATTAATGAAGTCCCATCATTTAAGTACCTAAACATCACAGATAAATACGACGTACACTTATGCCATCCGCATTCGCCTCGATGTCCCCTCGTGCACCGTTAGGTTAGGTAACTAACGGCAGAGCGGGGAAGGGCTAGCGCGGGTGTAAAACATAAGTAACGCCTATATAATATATCATATATACTATATACTGTATCTATCACAGAACATCACATGATCACATCACAGATAACGCAGCAGAAGAAACATATGAAATATTGGATATACTAGGACTTCCGTGTTTTCAATACGAGCCAGTATAAAACACGGATTCCACGGTCGCGATGAATAGCCAAACCCACACCCCTAGACCCCTACGAGAGCGGCAAGCAACCCTACCAATTCTAGAGTTAGGAGACCCGGACTCGACTCCTCAAGTTGGTCTCCCACTGAACTCCAGAACCCGGTTACTTGTGCCCTCCTCCTTGGGTCTATCCTAGTGCAGAAAAGTAAATATTATACAAACGGTGACAACTTCCGCTACCTGGAAGTGCCCCAAATGAAAGAATATTACATACAAGTTTTTACATGAATGAAAATGAAAAACACTCATCTCACATAAAAACCCCCGGCTATTCAAACACGACGATCCAATATAACATATCCAGCAACACATAACATCACATGTCATCAACGTAAGTAAATATGCGCATCCCAATTGTCGTTGACATATAGCAACGAAACCGGCGATATCACATATTACACTTACGGTCACAGAAAAGAAAGTGTAAAACTACAACAGTTGGAATCCGCAATCTGCATAGACATCGCATGCCTAATCAAATGAATACCTTAGACATCGCATGCCTAACAATTATAAACCCCGCATTTTAGTCTCAAAATCGAAAACTCTTTTCAATATCAAGTCGGGCAATTCAACAAGATTGCCGACATTCTGATCGAATGCTCGTCGCAAACTTCAGTAAACGGCCGCACCCCCGATACCGTCGACGAAGTGCACCAAGGCGGAACACCGCTACCGCGAGCACCCTAACGGATGCTTTCGGCGACGGGGTTCTCCTACAGTCACTTGGTCGGGGCTATGGAGTGAAGCTGTCTATCAAGTTTACCCGGCGAGTATCCGCGTACGCTACGTGATTGCGACGGACTTTTGATCACATCAAAATTCCGTGGCAACCGATCAAGTGAGACTAAATTGCTAGGTTTATAACATTCATTCAGTTATCTCATAACTTATTGTGAATTCCAATTATTGTATCTCATTCCGGATAAATAGAAAATGCTAAACTTTTCGATCGAACAATCGAACACCCAAGTTTTCCCGATACAGATCAACACATCAAATAAGTCTAACAACATTCAGTTCGTGCCTCAGTACCAACGGTCCAGCCGTAGAAGGGTCAAGCCAACGCCTCACATGTGGCACGCCGTACTGCCCCAAACCCGAAGGTTCAAAGGGCAGTTCAAGACGGTCACATAATCGAGTTAAGGTTTGTTGTCTTCTAGAGGGTCCATTGAGTTACTTGCACTACTTAGAACGTCGTTAAACTACGGAAAAATCCAACACTTGGAAATTTCCCGACAGGGGAAAAATTGGGTATTTGTATCCGGTCGAACTTTTTAACATATTCTAAAATTTATCCGGAAAGCCAAATGGACAAAATTTGATATCCCGATCGAAACACCGAATCCCCAAAAGTACCCCAGAATACTCTTCTGTAGAGAAAATATTAAAAATTTCCAGAAGACTCAGTACTTAAAAACAAGATTTACTGTGCAAGCCACGTGCACTAATTCAAACAAGTAGCCGCGGAACCGCCGCTAATCCCATAGTGGGGGCCGCGGTTCCGCGCCTATATAGTCGAGTTAGCCGTACGAGCTTCACAGTAACTCATTAAATTACCTGCTAAATTTTTTGGAAACTTTTAATCTGGAAAAATCCCAGAAATTAAAAAATGTACAGAGAGCATATATAGGGTTGGGTTTTCGGGTCGTTCGGACTTCAAATTCCGTCTGGACTTCGCCTAAGGCTCTAGCTAGGCTCTGATACCACTGTAGGGTTCCTAGGCACTCTAGTGAGGTTTCACAAGGCATCGATCATGCCAAATTAAAATTTTAACGGTGCCGAGAGACCCGACTACGGATCGTTTGCTAGATGTTTAGGCGAAAAGATAACTAGTTAACACTTAACTAATGGGATATCGGAAATACAACCTTTGTAGATCCGGTGCTCCACCTCCATAGCTCCGCAACGAAGTCGTCTCCGCTGTCCAAAAGGAAACCGGGCTCTAGAGTCGGCTTCGTCGGAGAAAAAGCGAGCTAGGTCGTCGATGTCCATGCCGAAGATGATCTACGTCGAGGCATCGCTAAATCAAGCTCCACCTTCACCTTGCCATGAAAACTTGTGAAGGAAACACACTCTACTACTTGGAAAGAGATAGAGGATGAAGAAATAGGAAGTGGGTAGACTTTAGAATTGGATTTCTCACTCATTTCATCAAGTTGCCATTGATGGTCAAGCTTTTCTTCACTTGAAGGAAGAAGAAGAAGAAGCTAAAATATTATGATAAGAATAATAGAATTGAAAAGAAAAATCAAACCTTATCATATAATGAACCATGGTTAGATGTAGAGAGTTAACTAAGGTTTAAGTGAGTGGTAAGGGTTAAGCATGAGACAAAATGGTCAATAAGTCAAAGTCTTCATGAAGGTTCATGAAGGAACAAAAGAAAGCAACCATTTTCCTCATTTTGCCTTTTCTTTTTCCAAAAAGATAAATGAATAAAATAAAATCAAAAACCCTAATCACCCACTTAACTATAGTTTAATTCTTAACACTTAACCATAATGCATGTATCATCAAACATGATACAATATAGTGCACAAAATCATATCGCATATGTAATGCGCACATCCGAGTGAGAAAATCCATTATAAAGTGAACCGATACTAGTTAATGCAAAGTAATATATCAAATATATAATTATGCATTAAATCATTAAATCAACACTTGATTTAACGATCCGGTCATATCGCATATAACCGACTAGTATCATTAGTAACAACTTATCGAATCAACACTTGAACCGATAACCCGGCTATATCACATATAACCGATCAATGTCACATCGCGAGAATCGAATACAGTATCACATACTGGTATTATTCTCGGTCCCGCACATATCTCATATGCGCTCCTATTTCGTTTCGCTTGAGCCAGGAAACCTCTGTGTAGTCGAGTACATATCCTAAGGGCTTTATCAACATGTATTATTGAGACAATCAGAGTACATGTTAAGATAAAGTACAACCAGATAGCATACTATCATGTCGAGCAAGAAAGTCCTCCCTATATATGTCCAAGCATCCATTACAATATACATCATATGTACAGTAATGGCCTCTAGGGCATACATATAACTAACAATCTCCCACTTGCACTAGGGCCATCTGTTGTGGTATCACATACCCAACAATTAGCTGCGGTTGAAGTATCTCATACTCAACCATCCCATAAAAGTCTCTACAGGGAAAAATGCCTTTGTGAGTGGATCCGCGCTGTTGTCCTCTGTGTCTACTCTCCTAACCTCGATCTCCCAGGAGATCAACCATCTCCATGATCAGGTGATACTGCCTAAGAATTATATCTGGATTTCTTATGGGACAGTAGTTCCTTGGCTAAAGCCACAACTCCATTGTCACACAATGGTAGGAACGAAGTTCATCTCATGAACTTATATATATCCAGACTGCCTCTTTGGTAGCATCTTTGGTAATGATGTATCTTGCCTTTAATCGTCTAGTATGTCACGATATCTAGCTTGGAACTCATCCAACATACCGTCCCTCCACTGAGAGTATAGACAATGCCTGCGACTGACATTCAGTCGTCCTTATCACCCTGGAACCTTTCCAGTGATTCTCCCCAGGATCGATTGATACCATCTCACTACAACTAGTGAGTATCCTAACATCCAATTAGATCTATCTCATAAATCCAAAACCCAGGATTTAGGAGGTATCATTTTGATCCTATATGGAGAATCCTTGTGATAAGCGGAGATTGACCGAGCGTAGCATAGGAAACTCCTTCCCTATCAAGAGTATGTCATCCACGTACTCTACGAGGATCGCCACCATACTCCCTACTAACATTTTGTATATACAAGGTTCATCTACCATTTTGATGAAGTCAAACTCTTTGACTACCACATCAAAACAGATGTTCCAACTCCGCGATGCCTGTTTTATCATATAAAACATCTTGTGCACGTTTCCGCTGCTCCCACTGTCTACGAAGCCCTCTGGCTGTGTACTTATAGACGTTCTCTTCTAAAACATCATTTAGAAAAGCAGTCATGACACCCAACCACCAGATATCGTAGTCATGGTATGTAGCCGTGGCAAGTAGGATCTGGATGGACTTAAGTATAGCTTTGAAAGTCTCAACTTTTCCATGTACACCAAGTAATCTTCTCAAGATATACTCGCTCCTGATGGGGATTTAACCCTTCAGATAAAGCAACCAAAGTCCATATTTTGTTGGTGTATAAGGATTCCATCTCAGATCGCTAAGCATCCAGCCATTCTTACAGAGTCCCACTCCTGATGGCCAGCTCGAAACTAGTTGGGTTATCATCTCATGATGTAATCCTCGCTCCCACTATCATAGAGAAACCAGAGTATCTCTCAGGTGGGTGAGGAACCCTACTAGATCGGCGGAGAGGCTGAGGTTCGTTGGAAACTATTGAATCCTTTGGTTCTACCAAATTATCAGCTGTAGTTTGTACAGCTGGAACATTTCCAGTTCTACATAACAGACCTTGCCTCGAGCTTGTCCGGATTTTTCTTTTAGACATAGGCCGGACAACCCCAAATCCTAACAAACTTAAGATATGGGCTCTTCCCTTTCCATATCACATATGAAGTGGTAGGCAACTGATTTGATTTGAACCCTATTCAATAGGTATGCCGTTTCTCAAGTGCATAACTCCCAAAAGGAAATAGGAAACTCAGTAGTACTCATCATAGAGCACACCATATCAAATAGGGTGCTATTGCTCCGCCCCGATACACCGACGTGCTGTGGTGTATATGAAGGAGTAATGCTGAGAGAGAATCTCATTCTCCTTTAAAATCGTCCAGGAATTCCGTGCTCAAGTATTCTCCTCCTTGATCACATCAAAGGACATAATACTTTTACCCGTATTTTTGGTTCTCTACTTCTAACTCATATTCTGTAAATATCTCAAAAGGTTCAGACTTGTGTTTCAACAGGAACATATGTCTGAATCTTGAGAGATCATCAGAGAATGTAATGAAGTACAAAGAACCGGTCTTGGCATCTGTAGACAGGGGACTTTCATACATCAGCATGTATCAATCCCAAAAGTTCACTAACTCTTTCTCTGTTTCCAATAAACAGGGCTATGGTCATTTTATCTTTGTGACATGACCGGCAAGTTTCACAAGATGTAAATTCAAACTAATTTGAATATGCATCTAAATGTAATTTCAGCTAGTCGGGTCACATTGATATGACCTAGTCTACAATACCTCAAGAAGAATCCGTTCATTTCTGAACTCTTCCTCTCGTGTGTGTTCTGTATACTAAGAACTGTAGTTTGATTTAGAACGTCAATGCTTTTAGATACCGTGCCTGAACCGATCAACTCTCTATATAGGAAATGTTCAAAACATTATCCAACAATACAAAATTATATCCTTCTTTACTAATAAAGAAAAAGATATGATGTTGTATATCAGGTTCGGTATCTAATAACATTCGTTCAGAATCAATGTATTCTAGTAATACAGGGTGATAGTGACCAACAGACTTGGCTGCAACACTTGCACCGTTTTCTATCTCATGAAACTTATCACCCGTTCTCAGTTCTCTACCTATCTGTAGCCCATGTAACAGATTACATATGCGGGATCCTGATCTGGTATCTCATACCCAGGACGTAAAGGATACTGAGAAACAGTTCTCTGTAATGAACACACCCGAAGATGATGCATTAGCATGCACTTTCTTCGTTTGGGCGGCACGGGAAATCTGGTATTCCCCAATTTCCTGCTCTGTCTTATAACAATTATAAGTTGGAGCGGGACCAACGTTCCCCAGCTCAGTATAACAAGCGGGTTCGGTCAATACATCCGTATTATTATCTTGATTAAGGCGTGATATAGTCACTACCTGGAGAGAGAGAGAGAGAAGAAAACACTCAGCGTATGCTCTTGCAAGATTAGATTGGTTATCTAATATATCTAATCAGGATGTCTCCCACTGTTTTAATCAAATCTTCCTTCAAACCCTAAAAGGAAAGACTAGCCGGGATTAATTACACGCTACAAGTTCGCCAATTTTTCAGCCAGGCCAGTGTCGGTACGTTGAGGGAGGTTCCCCATGCTTTCGCATGAACCTAATTAATGTAAACCTCGTTTTCCCAGAGGCGTAACCCCGTTAACACCTTTCTAGACACCTACTTGATCGGCTAATTGTAATGTGTAAAACTCTCCCAGGAGTAACTCTTACTCGCAGCGGGTATCGGGATCCAACTATCTCACAGAAGGTATGCAATCTCATTGCAAATTTCAACACTTGAAATTCCCAAAAATATTTTACCCCTAGCGATCTATGACCTTAACTAAGTCAACAAACCATAAATCGCAAGTCAAGTTCAACCCGTACATTTCCTGATTGAATTAAACCCACCCGTACGACCCTTAACTGAGTCAACAAGGCCGTACGAATACCCTAATCCAATCACATCTCATGTTTTAGCAGATAAACATTACTTAGCTACCGTACACTATGCCTTAACTAAGTCAATAAACATAGCACGAATACTAAATAATATCTATCTGAAATGACGGAGGGCTACGCAGGTTTTTCAGAAAACTCTGAGCGTAATGAACTTGATATCGTTGTAGAATCGAATGATTTTAAATGGAGTGTTTTTGAGGCTTTTCTAGTTTTGCTAAAGGGGTCACTCCCGGTGAAGGGATCGTCGGCCCTTTCCTCGTCGAATGAGGTGCAGGATATATCATATATATCACTGTGCAAAGCAGAAACTATAGAAGCAATCAAAATACAAACCGAGAGTTGTAGCATCTGCCAGTTATTGCTAAAGGAGTCACTCCCGGTGAAGGGATCTCGGTCCTTTCCTTATCGAATAAGGTGCAGGATGTTCTACAAGGAACACCGCGATGCAAAGCAAGAACTGTAGCTACCTGTTTTTAAGAAATTCGATTCCACAATATCTTAGGTTTCTTTTATTTCATTAATCTTATTAATGAAGTCCCATTTTGTTATGCTTCACAAGCATCTCTTTTGAAACGAAATCTGCAATATAACATATATCTCATATATATAATATAAACATTCGTCTCAGGCAGTAATATGATCTCATCACTGAACATTGCAGCAGAAGAAACATATATGAAATATTGGATATACTAGGACGTCCGTGTTTTCAATACGAGCCTGTATAAAACACGGATTCCACGGTCGCGATGAATAGCCAAACCCACATCCCTAGACCCCTACGAGAGAGGTATGTAACACTGCCAATTCTAGGGTTAGGAGACCCGGTCTCGACTCCTCGAGATGGTCTCCCACTGGACCGTAGAACTCGGTTACTTGTGCTCCCCTCCTTGGGTCTACCTAATGCGGAAAAGTAAATAATATACAATGGTGACATCTTCCGCAACCTGGAAGTGCCCCAATAAAAGAATATTACATACAAGTTTTTACATGAATGAAATAGAAAAACTCTCATCTCACATAAAACCCCCGGCTATTCAAAACGCGACGATCCAATATAACATATCACAGCAACACATAATATCTCATATCATCAACGTAAGCAAGTATGCGTATCCCGATTGTCGTTGATGTATAGCAACGAAGCCGGCGATACACCACATACTACGCTTACGGTCATAGAAAAGAAAGAGTAAAACTACAACTGTTGGAATCCGCAACCTCCTTAGACATCGCATGCCTAACCAAATGAATTCCTTAGACATCGCATGCCTAGCAATTATAAACCCCGCATTTTAGTCTCATTATCGAAAACTCTTTTCAATATCAAGTCGGGCAATTCAACAAGATTCCCGACATCCTGATCTAATGCTCGTCGCAAACTTTAGTAGACGGCCGCACCCCCGATGCCTTCGACGAAGTGCACTAAGGCGGAACACCGCTGCCGCGAGCACCCGAACGGATGCTTTCGGCGACGGGGTTCTCCAACAGTCACATGGTCGGGGCTATGGGGTGTAGCTGTCTATTAAGTTTACCCGACGAGTATCCGCGTACGCTACGTGATTGCGACGGACTTTTGATCACATCAAAATTCCGTGGCAACCGATCATTTGAGACTAAACAGCTAGATTTATAACATTCAAATTAGTTATCTCATAACTTTTTGTGGATTCCAAATATTGTATCACATTCCAGATAAAACAGAAAATGTTAAACTATCCGATCGAACAATCAAACACCCAAGATTTCCCCAATATATCTCAACACTTGAAATCAGTTAAAAAACATCCATCACATGCCACAGTACCAATGGTCCAGCCGTAGAAGGGTCAAGCCAACGCCTCACATGTGGCACGCCGTACTGCCCCAAACCCTAAGGTTCAAAAGGCAGTTCAAGACGGTCACATAATCGAGTTAAGGTTTGTTGTCTTCTAGAGGGTCCACCGCGTTACTTGCACGACTTAGAACGTTCTTAAACACGAGAAAAAATCCAACTTTTGAAAAAATTTCCGACAGGGGAAAAAGTGAGTTATTGATATCCGTTCGAACTTTTTAACAGTTTCTAAAAATTATCCGGACAAAATAAACAAAGTTAAAATATCCGATCGAATCTACGAGTCCCCAACACAACCCAGAAAACTCAACACTTGAGTGAAAAATAAAAATTCCCAGAAGAATCAGCAAGTACCAACGGTTATAACTGTGCAAAAACTAACTCTTAATCCCCAAGTTCTGCCGCGGAACCGCCGCCAATACCCTAGTTTGGCCGCGGTTCTGCGGCGCTTTGAACGATTCAAAGTGTCGTTTTGCACAGTAATTCCTAAAATACCCTGCTGAATTTTTTGAGCATTTTTAATTTGGAAAAAATCATAGTTTTGAAAAATTTCCAGAAACTAGGGTATATCGGGTTTTCCGGGTTCGATCGGACTTTAAACTTCGTCTAGACTTTGCCTAAAGCTCTAACTTAGCTCTGATACCACTGTAGGGTTGCTAGGCACGCGCACAAGGGTCTACGAGGCATCAACCATGCCCGATTAAAATTTTAGCCGTGCCGAACAACCCGAATACGGATCTTTAAACTAGAGATTAGGCGAAAACTAACATGCTAACAACTTTAACACTAAGTGAGAGGGATTACAACCTTTGTAGATCCGGTCCTTCCCTTCATAAGCTCCGTGTTGTGGTCCTTCGCTGCGATCATCGGGTTCCGGACTCTCGAGAGATTCCACGAAGAGAAAGATGCAGTCTTGCTTCCGATCTTCGATACAAAGATGATCTACCTTGAAGTTTCGTTAACACAAGCTTACACTCACTAAAATTGAGTGAACAGTCTCATCTAAAGGGCAAGGGAAGATGAGGATGATGAAGTAGGATTTTTGCTCTCTTTATTTATCTTTTTCTCACATTTATTCATCACTTGGAAAAAGCTAGTAAGCTTTTTCCATGAAGAAAGAAGAAGGAAGAAGATGAAGAATGATAATGAATTATCATTTGTGATGAATAGTAATCAAGAATATATGATTGATTATCAAACCATGGTCAAGGATGAGAGGCTAAACCAATGTAGAGAATAAACTAGAGTTAGGGTTTGGTTAGGTCAAAGCATGAGTCATAACAAAATATCTTTATCATGACAAAATAGAATCCTTCTAGAATGAACAAGAAGGAGTTAACCCTAATCAAACCCTAATCCCTTTTTATCATCCTTAAACATGTTTTATAATAAATCATATCATGTCACAATAATATATATCACATATATATTATATATTTGCAACAAAAGAAAATAATACAATTAACATATATCGCATATATATCAATGTATTAACCGAGTGAGAAAAAGAATCTTTTAGTGAGCTAATATTAGTTAATGTAATTTAATATATCATATATATTATTATACATTAAATTATCGAATCAACACTTCATCCGACAATCCGGCTATATCGCATATAACCGACTAATATTTATCCGTACCGATTCATCGAATCAACACTTGATCCGATGACCCGGCTGATATCATATATAGCGAGAATAGAATACGGTATCTCATATCGCATTATCCTCGGTCCCGCACATATCACATATGTGCCCCTACTCCGTTTTTCCTGAGCCAAGAAACCTCTGTGTAGGACTCTAAAGATTCGTCAATATGCCGGCAGTAGGTGATGATCATATCAAACACCCACAAGCTGCAAGCGGTCAGCTAAACGTAACAGCCACCCAGGTATTGAGCGCTCAGAAGATCAACAAGCAAGCCTGTACATTCTCTCTCCTGTGAATCCAAACAGTAACACTCCCGTACAGTCCGGTCTCGTCGTCTGATATGTCGCATATCTCGTCTAGGGGTGGTAAACGTCAGACCCCAGTAGCTCGATAAGTCATGTCGATATGAGGTCTATAACAATTCGAGAAACTACTGATAACACTTACCAGTAAATCTCAGCAACCCTGGCCAGGGATTTCCGGTTATAGCCAATCGAACACAGCACAACATCAACTCCCTATACCGGGACAGACGAATCCCCTCCTATCGCTCATTGCCTCTATGTGATTCGGGACTGTACCCAAAAGCCACCTTTTTGCACGCCCTCTTGGACGTGGTATGATGGAAATCAAAGCACAGTGGGAATCACACAAGACTCTATGAAGATCTCGGGTCAACAGACTACTCTGTACCATTGTCACCGGAGAACTGCCATCTGACGTGAGGTATAATACCATCTGGGAGTTCTCGGCGAGTCTGTCCAGTGTACCCAGTCTCCACTGAGCACCCGTACACCATCCTTGATGTCAAACACCGATGGATATGGGATCATCCATCGCCCATCATATGGGTCAAGATGCGTATACGCTAGTCTACTCTGGTGTATCGATGCCCTGTCTCGATACACCCTCGACTAGGAACATTTATAGGATGTACTCGCCGACTACCGTGGCCCCACTAGTATGATCTCATCATAGTCCCAGTAGTCGAGTACATATCCTAAGGGCTTTATCAACATGTAATATAGAGACAATCAGAGTACATGTTAAGATAAAGTACAACCAGATAGCATACTATCATGTCGAGCAAGAAAGTCCTCCCTATATATGTCCAAGCATCCATTACAATATACATCGTACGTACAGTAATGGCCTCTAGGGCATACATATAACTAACAATCATGCTACAATAATATATATCACATATACATTATATATTTGTAACAAAAGAAAATAATACAATTAATATATATCGCATATATATCAATGTATTATCCGGTGAGAAAATGAAATAATAAAGCGAGCCAATATTAGATAATGTAATACAATATATCATATATATTATTATACATTAAATTATCGAATCAACACTTGATTCGACAATCCGACTATATCGAATATAACCGACTAATATATCATGTACCGATTCATCGAATCAACACTTGATCCGATGACTCGGCTCATATCTAAATATCGCGAGAATATAATACGGTATCTCATATCGCATTATCCTCGGTCGTGCACATATCACATATGTGCCCCTACTCCGTTTTGCCTGAGTCAAGAAACCTCTGTGTAGGACTCTAAAGAATTGTCAATACGCCGGTAGCAGGTGATGATCATATCAAACACCCACAAGCTGCAGGAGGTCAGCTAAATGTAACAGCCACCAAGGTATTGAGCGATCAGAAGATCAACAAGCTATCCTGTACGTTCTCCTGTGAATCCAATCAGTAACACTCCCGTACAGTCCGGTCTTTTCGTCTGATATGTCGTATATCAAGTCTAGGGTTGGTATACGTCAGACCCCAGTAACCGATAAGTCGTGTCGATGTGAGGCCCATAACAGGTCGAGAAACTACTGGTAACACTTACCAGTAAATCTCTATATCAGCTCTGGCCAGGGACTTCCAGTTATAGCCAATCGAACACAGCACAACATCAACTCCCTATACCGGAAGAGACGAATCCCCTTCTATCGCTCATTGCCTCCATGTGATTCGGGACTGCACCCAAAAGCCACCGTTTTGCACGCCCTCTGGACGTGGTAAGGTGGAAATCAAAGCACAGTGGGAATCACACAAGACTCTATGACGATCTCGGGTCTACAGACTACCCTGTACCAGTGTCACCGGAGAACTGCCATCTGTCGTATGGTATATCACCATCTGGGAGTTCTCGGCGAGTCCATCCAGTGTACCCAGTCTCCACTGAGCACCCGTATACCATCTCTGATGTCAAAACACCGATGGATATGGGATCATCCATCTCCTATCATATGGGTCAAGATGCGTATACGCTAGTCTACTCTGGTGTATCGATGCCCTGTCTCGACACACCCTCAACTAGGAACAGTTATAGGATGTACTCATCGACTACCGTAGCCCCACTAATATGATCTCATCATAGTCCCAGTAGTCGAGTACAGATCCTAAGGGCTTTATTAACATGTGAGAGTAAGACAGTAATCTAATATAACTCAACATGTTAAAATAAAGGGAAACCAAATAGCATACTATCATGATGCGCAAGAAAGTCCTCTCTATATATATCCAAGTATCCATTATAATATACATCATAAGTACAACAATGACCTCTAGGGCATATACATAACTAACAAAACGCTGTTGGGGCATTGGTGAGTCCGCACGAAATCACCAAAAACTCATAATGGCCGTAACGCGTGCGGAATGCCGTCCTCGGAATATCCTCATGTCGAACCCGCAGCTGATGGTAGCCTGATCGCAAGTCGATCCTCGAAAAGTATCCTGCCCCCTGAAGCTGGTCGAACAAGTCGTCGATGCGTGGCAAAGGATATTTGTTTCGCACGGTAACCCTGTTCAGCCGGCGGTAGTCGATACACAAACGCAAACTGCCATCCTTCTTCTTGACAAACAGGACCGGAGCACCCCAAGAAGACACACTGGGTCGAATAAGTCCGTTATCCAGCAAATCTTGCAACTGACCTTTCAAATCTCTAAGCTCCGCCGGGGCCATCCGATAAGGCGATAAGGAAATAGGCCCCGTGCCGGGAATCAAGTCAATGCAGAAAACAATATCGCGTTTAGGTGGTAGCCCAGGAAGCTCGTCAGGGAAAACATCAGGGAACTCATGAACAATCGGAACCTGGTCCAATGGAACATCCGTAGCTCTAGTATCGCAAACATAAGCTAGAAATCCCTGACATTCCTTCCTCAACAGCTGTCCAACATGAAGAGAAGAAATCAAACTGTGAGGGGCGGCACCACGGTCCCCCTGCACAATAAAAGCCGACTCGCCGGGAAAACAAAACCTAACTGTCTTCTCGCGGCAGTCCACAGACACAGCACGTGGCTAACCAATCCATGCCCAAAAGAACGTTGAAGTCCAACATCTCGAGAAGATTCAAGTCGACAGGAAACTCTCTCTCGCCAATACGGACAACACAGGATCGGAACACGTGTTTAGCAATAAAGGACTGGTCCACGGGGGTGGTCACAATAAGCGGCTGATCAAGCAAATCGGACTCTCTACCCAAACTCGGCACGAAGTGTGTGGAAATGTACGAGTGCGTGGATCCGGGATCAAACAACACGTGTGCGTCAACAGAACATACTGAAAGGGTACCTGAGACCACAGCATTGGACGCCTGGGCGTCCTGATGCGTCAAAGCGAAAACTCGTGCCTGTCCTCTACCTGCGACTGGCGGTCCCTTACTAGCAACTGGCTGTACTCTGCCGGCAGCTGGCCGTCCTCTGCCTTGGCCACCTCGTCCTCTATGAGAAAATCCTCCGCGACCATGGCCTCTCTATGCATGAGTCTGACGCGGAGCAACAGTAGGAACAATAGGCAACGCCCTCTGGGGTAGGGAAGGTGGAAGTGTGACATGTGGTACGGCAGTCTCATCCTCACGTGGCTCTGGGCAATCTCGAACACGATGATAAGTACTCCCGCATCGGAAATATCTGGACGGTGTCGGCTGACCCTCCTAGGGATAAGTGCTGAACAACCGGCCTCGCTCCAAGCCTCTGCCACCTGCAAGGTGTCTGTCACGGCGTCTAAATGGCCGTCTCTGTGCTGACGTATCTGTGCGAACTCTCTTCGGCCCTGGAACTACCGAAGTCTCAGCGGGGCGCTCCTTGACTAATAGGGCTGCGTCTATAGATGCTGCATAAGTCTCGCAATGTTGTGCGCTGATCTCAAGAAACAGTGGGGTAAGCAAGCCTCGAACAAAGCTCTTGACTCGCATCTCCTCAGTAGCCACTAAATACAGGGCATAAACAGATAGCTCGGTGAACTGCACATCATACTCTGCCACCGTCATATCCAGCGTCTGGCGTAATGACTCGAACCTGCGCGCTCGGGCATCCCTGACACTCTGGGGAAGGAAACGGGCTAGAAATACCGTCACAAACTCGGTCCAGGTCATAGGAGGAAGACCTGCTGCTCTGCCCTTCTCGACCAACTCGCACCATTTCTGCGCAAGACCTTCCAGGCGAAAGCTTGCGGACTCTACCCATCTCGCATCTGAACATCTGAGTGAACGACATATCCGGGCCATCCTGTCAATAAAAGACTGTGGGTCCTCGGCTGCATCGGTGCCTGTGAAGACCGTAGGCTTCAGCCACATAAACTCTGATAGCGATACCGTAATAACCTCTGTAGCTGCAGGGGCAACTGCCTGTACTGTAGGTACCATCACGGTCCCCGTAACGGGTGGAACTATCTCTGGTCGCTGCGCTCGAAGTGTCTCAACTAACGACCCTATCATCTGGCCCATCTCCTGCATACCGGCCCCTAGCATAATGATCTGATCTTTCGTAAGAGGAATAGTCTGCTCTGGTACAACGGGCGTACTGCCCGGGTCAGTCCTCGTCTCAGACGAGTCAACTTAATCTCGGCTCTCGCGGCCGCTCTCTATGCCCTCGTAGTTTTTGGCGTCATAACGGCTGAAAAGAAAGTAGGATTCCATAAGGATACGGAAATCGAATCGCAAGAATGTATATAATCATGAAGGAATTTTAATCAATAACTCCTAAGGTCGCTCAGGCGGAGTACCGTGTCGTGAGTATGCCGCGGAACATATGCACTCTACGCCACTCTGCTTCAGCTACCTACTCCATCATACCAGGGGCATCCTACACTCCGAAAAGTAAAACCTACGCTCTGATACCAACTTTGTCACGACCTAAAGTTCGGCCCGTGACCGGCACTTAACCACGTAACGTCTACAGGCGTAACACGACTAAGTAAGCCGAAACCTAGAAATCAAAACCATTGAAAAAGCGAGTGAAAGAAAACATTAGTTTAAAACATTTAGAAAACCTTAAGTAATTTAGTAAAAATTCTTTAAAGTTTAAATTGTTTTCTTAAAAACTTCGGCAGCATCTCCTTGTAAAAACTTGCCCCGAAATCGGGTACAAGACAAGATATAAGTAAAAATGACGTACAATAAGAATAAAGCATCCCCAAACAGGAGCAATCACGCCCAACGGCAGAAACAACCACCACAATAATAATATACGACGCCGTAGAGAAAAAATAAGCAATATAAATGAAAGACATCAGAAAAGATAAAAATGCATAAATAAAGTCGGCTCACAACGAGCTCGACACCGGAGTACAAAAGAAAATATACATCGTCCTCACAACTGGTCTCTAAGTCAATACATGAATAGTAGATGGAGAGTACTAGATACAATAGTGAGTACAACTGGAAAATAAACGGATACCGCAAAAACCCACCTATCAGCAAAGGGCTCACGCGCCAACTGCAGTGGTATCCGTAGTAAAAGATACAAGAAAGTAGCCCTGCCGCAACTACTCTTAGGGGCAACCTACAAACACTGTGGCACAACGGGGGTGAGTTGCTAACTCGTGAATAGTAGATAACATATAAAGATAATCGCGAGTATGCACGTACCGCGATACTCTAACATATACCAACAGATAACATCTATATGCGATGAGCAGGGTATAAAATAATCATGCATAACAAGTGTAAGCTAATACATCTATATATATGATGAGCAGAGTATGCAATAATCATGCAAAAGTACTCTATCAGGTACTACGACTACAGGATGAGATGCATAACAATGAATGTTGAGCATCGGATAAAATAACATCTACACGGAATATCAACTTGGAAAAATAACCGGTGTCCATCAACACACCCAAATCCCAGTAAAACTCAGGCGCCGTCACTCTAATCGGCCCTTAAATCCTGTATATCTCATGGAATCGTGAGTGCCCAGCATCGGCACTCGAAAATATCATGAAATCATCATGTCCAACATCGACACGCAAATCCTCAAATATCGGGCTCCGTCAGTCCGGATTGGCCCACGGGCTCCGTCTGCGGAATCGGCCCTCGGCCGCGGCAGTACGTGCCGTCCCGTATCCATCTATCGACTCTGGTCAGTATCCTCCGGATAACCGCCAGGTCCAACCAATCACCGGTAGGTAGTAGTCCCTCTGCCAGGCTCACCGTCAACTGCACAGCGATCCGTTCTCGCACCGGGATACCATACAGGGTCCACCATGTACCCGCAATCGGCCCCATCCAGCTCCTCGATTCGGGTTCACATGTCACACATCTCAGAACCGAGAAAACGCATGGTGGACGCACTGAAATATCATATCAAGAGAAACTGGGTTTTTAAAACAGTGCGTATTTTCTATAACACCACGGTTCTCAAATCAAGAAATCATATGAATCCAAAACTCAATGCGTAAATACATGCAATGTGTCATATGACATTAAGTGTAAAAAGGGAAAGCCGCTCTTTTAAAAGGATCCAGTTTTGAAAATATCTCATGCGGTCCCTATTTTCTAGAAATCAAGTCAATATCATCCATATATGTAACATATGTCTGTATATAGGTATGGTTGTGCAAGTGGATATATACACAAATATGAGTGTAGCAATATATATGTGCACTAATATGGATACACAGTGTGTATGTGCGCAAGCATAGATATGTCAAAGTATGTGTGCACCAATAGGGATATACAATGTGTGTGTGCATAAGTACAGATATGTCAAGGTATGTGTGCACCAATATCAATATACAATATGAATGTGTGCAATATAGGTATATCATGTATGTGTGCATCAATGTCAATAGACAATATGAATGTGCGCAATATGTGGCAGAAACATGTTTAATCATCAATGATGCGGTATCAAAATGATGTATGATTCGTAGAAATCCTATAGTGCGAGTGTCATGGCAATCACTAACGGTGTGAGTGTAACATAAACATAGTGCTCGTGCCTCTTAAACCGTTAGTGACAGTGCGGTGTTATATAACTACCATTTCTATATGCAACAAGGGGGGTATGATACAATAATACATATGCACGAACAATATACATATAAGTATATATGCGACTACAATATCCTATCACGCCCTGATGCTTAACGCGATAAGGGCGATTTCCCCATGGATGTTAAATCTACTCACCTGGTCTCGTGCTAAGCGTAGCCGACCACTTGTTTCCCCTTCTTTACGGCGTCCGACGTACCCGCCAGCGAACCTAGAATTCACACAAGGAATACACATAAGACAGAATCCTGCAAAAACGCGATATCAAAACCAAACGAGAAACTCGCGTCGCGAACTAATGCATGTGTATACGTAACGTGTGTGCATACGCTAAAACCCAACGTGACACGCTGTGACACGCGTGTGATTAAGGATTAATCTTTAAATGCGGGCCAGCAAACCAATTCAACACACATCGTACGTGTCGCGTATGTCCCGCTACGCAAAATATAGGTAAACGGTCCCAGATTTAATCTGGAGCAAAAACAAGAAAATCAAACAAGACCAAACATCTTAAAATACCTACAGACAGCTAACTGCAAAAATCCAATATAATTCCTCAAAATTTGTCCGGCCACCATAGGGTTCATATCGGCCAAAAAGGGGTGAAAAGGGTCCAGATTTCCACACTATGATCCTAGCACAATTCATAGTATAGTGTATATGTTTGCTTACTAAAATTCCTACCCTAGTAACAGCAGATTCTATGTTTCATAAGGTTTAGTTTAAAAACGTTTTAAAACACTAAGTTTGCAACAAAAGGGTGCACAGGTGATATAGGTGAAATTACTAGACTTAAGTGACACCACCAGCAAAATTTAGAGCAAATCTAACTATAATCACCCTGAATCATCCAGTTTTTCAATTAAACTATAAGCTTAGCAATAAAAATCACTAAAAATACTAAACTTAGCTAAACCAACCCAGATTTCAACTTGCCAACAAACAAGGAAAATAAATAATACCAAACACAGAAAAATCCCCACAGACACCCCCTACACAAAGCACCAACACCCAGAACAACAGGGGGCCGGCGACGCCGGAATTTGGGGGATGGTCGCCGGATTTTTGGGGAGGTAGTGGGCTCAGATTTCAAAACATTAGCCTAAAATGCCTGCACACTAATCTGTACATGTTTGCTACACTAGAATATGATCACAGTTGTAGCAGATATCAAAATCCTACAGTTTGCATAAAAACCGTATTTTAAATTTCAAGTTTTTGGCTTTAAGGCGATTTAGCTAAATCTAGTGACACTACTCGGTTTTCACAGCATATATAACACCTAATTAGGTTCATTATGCTATAGAAACTCTAACTTAGCTAAATCTTCACTTAAAACACAAATCAAGCACTTAAGACCACAAAAAACACTAATCGAAGCTAAATAACGCATGCAAGCAAAGAAAGGAGTTGGGTTTAAGAAATTATACCCCACTTGATCCTAAGATGCAGGAAGAAGGAGGAGAAGAAGAAGAGAAGGGGGTGAGCTGTTGCAAATGCTGCTGCTGTTGCTAATGATGATGCTGCTGCTGCTGCTGCCACTGCTTGCTGTTGTTGCTGTTGCTTCAGCTGCTGTTGTTGCTTGCTTGCTACTGCTGTTGCTGTTTTTGTGGTGTTGATGTTGCTGTTGTTGGTGTTGCTGCTGCTGCTCCAGATGCTGCTGCTGTTGCTGCTACTTCTGCTGCTGCTGCTACTTCTGCTGGTTCTGCTGCTGCTGTTTTTGTTGGGTGTGTGTGTGAGTGAGAGGGAAAAAGAATAATGGTTTGAACGTAAAGGAAAGAGAGTCAACCCCCCTCTCTCTCTCCTCATTAATTACAAGCATGGCTCCCCCATCATGCTCTTTCTCTCTTCCTCTCCAAGTCAACCCACAAAGCAAAAATTCATTTTCTTTTTTTATTTTGAGAAAAACTAATACACTTAAAGAAATTCAAATTAACTAAATGATATGGGTTAGTCCACCATGGTTACTAAACATGGTTTAACCCCAAACTTAACCCTAGTTTACATGCACATGTGTGTGCAAGCCTAAATAAAATCTAATAAAATATTCATTAATTTTGATAAAATATTTGAAAATCGTTTTGGTAAACATTTTACTAAAACACACACATTAAAGTATAATTAGCCACTAATCACATTCTAAGGTGTTACATTTCGTCTCTCCCTGTATTGGGGGTTGATGTTGCGCTATGCTCGATTGGCGATAACAGGAAATCCCTGGCCAGGGTTGCTGAGATTTACTGGTAAGTGTTATCATTAGTTTCTCGAACTGTTATGAGCCCCACATCAGCATGACTTAACAGGATATTGGGGTCTGACGTTTACCACCCCAAGGCTGAGATATGCGACATATCAGACGAAGAGACCGGACTGTACGGTAGTGTTACTTATTGGATTCGCAGGAGTATGAGCAGGCTTACTTGTTGATCTTCTGATCGCTTAATAACCAGGTTGCCGTTATGTCCAGCTAGTACCGCTGACGTCTTGTGGGTGACTAATATGATCATCACCTACTGCCGGCGTATTGACGAGTCTTTAGAGTCCCACACAGAGGTTTCCTGGCTCCGGTGAAATGAAGTAGGAGCACATATGTGATATGTGCTGGACCGAGATTAATACGAGTATGTTGTATCATATTCTATTCTCACGATATGTGATATCGGTCGGTTATATGTGATATAGCCGGGTTATCGAATCAAGTGTTGATTCGATAAGTTGATACAAATGATATTAGTCAGTTATATGTGATATAGCCGGATTTTTAAATCAAGTGTTAATTTAATAATTTAATGTCTGATTATATATTTTGATATATTAATTTTACATTAACTAATATTAGCTCACTTAAGCATTTCTTTTTCTCACTTGTGCACATGTAATATATATGTGATATATATTATTGTGTCATGCTTGTTGCTACATGCAACATGGGTATATGAGACTCACACCATGCTTATAATAATGTAGGGCTTTATTTATTTAAAGTAAATCAAAATTAGATGGAAATTATTCATGATTGATGCTTAGTGGAAGCTTGCAGAACCATTGACTTAGTCCATTAATTTTGTTTTAATTGAGATATTTATTAACCCAACCATTATCTTTAGCCATGGTTTAGTCTCTACATGAGTTAGTATATGATATTAACTCACCCATATTGATTCTCATTCCATTCTCATCTTTATCTTCTTCTTCATTCCAATTTTGCTCTCTAGCTTTTTGGAAAGTGAAGAAATATAGTGAGAAAAATTATTCTAAAGTGAGCAAAAATCCTACTTCATCAATCTATATTAGATTAGCCATTTAGTTTAGGTTGTTTGCTTCACTAATTCCCAATTAGAGAAGAGGTAGCTTGAGTTTGAGTTTTCTCGACGTAGATCATCTTCGGCCTCGAAGAATTCAAGCAAGCTTGTTTCTTTCACCTTGTGAACCTTTATTAGAATCCAGGAAATCACTACTTGGTGCGAAGGGACTACTACACGGAGCTTTAGAAGTGAAGGACCGGTCTACAAAGGTTGTATTCCTCATTCACTTAGTGTAATGTTTTTTTACATGCTAGCATAACTCCTAATTTTCTAGTTAGATCCTTGGTATGGATTGCATAGCTCTCTAGGTTTTTTAAAATTGCTCTTGATGCCCGATAAATCCTAGTTTAGGTGCTATGGAACCCAGCAATTTCCTTCCTAGGAATCGTGAGTACTCCTAAGTGAATCTTGTAAGTCATAAGGATCCTACAAGAGTATTATTCTTCTTATAAGTCGAGAGGACCTATAAGTGTCGTCCACCATGTGGAACTTAGGATTTTTTTATGTTGATTTGTGTCCATGGATTATATAAAAGAGTCGAGATCGAACTAAATGTAGGGGCTATTTTAGCGGGGTATATGATGGCTTAGACACAGGGTTTGATATGTAACCTAAGGTTTTTGAATTCTATAACCCCTGATGGTTTCATAGAGGGGTATTTTCTTCTTACGAGTCGAAAGAATCTCGTAAGCGTATATTCTCCTTAAAATCATAGGGATTCCCAAGCGTCTTTCATTTTTGTGAGTCGTAAGGATCTCACTTAGGTGTTCTCCTTGCAGGTCGAGAGGACTTTGCAAGTGTATTATTATGTTTTTATGGGTTTGTGCCCTTTCGTGTTTTCACAACCTCACCGGCAGTTCTTCTATTTTTACTCACGGCACACTTTCGGGTTTTCATCCGTGCCTCTTTTGCTCATGGACATATCATTTTTTTGAAGGACTGCATCATCGATGGAGCTTCATAGCTGGCGGAAATTCAAGTGCAGCCTTACAAGTGGGACTTGAGTTGCAATCTTAGCCAGTGGGACTTGAGTTGCAATGTTTATCTCAAGGAGCATATTAGTTTAAGGACGTCGCGGTCCAAAATCCCTTGTTGGTGGACTTTAGTTGCAATCTTGCGGGTGAGACTCGAGTTGTGATCTTCCTGGTGGGACTTTGAGTGCAACACGAATCTCCAGGAGTCTATGGGGCAACATTATGACCAACATTCCCATGGCTGGGGATGACATATTAGTTTAAGGACATTTTGGTCCAACATTCCATTGTTCAGGACGATATGTAAGTTTAGGGACATTTCGGTCAAACATCCCCTTGTTTGGGACGATATACTAGTTTAGGGACATTTCGGTCCAACATTCCCATGTTAGGGACGATATGTTAGTTTAGGGACATTTCGGTCCAAAATTCTCTTGTTCGGAACGATATACTAGTTTAGGAACATTTCGGTCTAATATTCCGTTGTTCGGGATGATATGTTAATTTAGGGACATTTCGGTCCAACATTCTCTTGTTTGGGACGATATACTAGTTTAGGAACATTTCGGTCCAACATTCTCTTGTTTGGGATGATATACTAGTTTAGGGACATTTCGGTCCAAAATTCCCTTGTTCGGGCCGATATGTTAGTTTAGGGACATTTCGGTCCAACGTTATCATACTTAGGGGAACATATTAGTTTAGGGACATCTCTGTCCTGCATTCCCTTGCTCAGGATGAAGTGGTTGGCTCTCAGAGTTCCGACTTAGGAAGATAAGGAGCGGACATAGGCATCGTCATTTATCATTGACCTAAATCGTAACCCTTTAAGCATAATACTTCTTGAGGAATCGACCATTTATTGGTCGATATATTCTCTCTCCATGCATATCTACGAGTTGGTAAGCCCCATCTTGGTAGACTTCCTCTATAATATATGGGCCCTTATAATTTGGCTCGAACTTCCTACGCTTTGCGCGGTTCGGGATCATAGGTCTTTTGACAACCAGCACGATTTCGCCATGGCAAAATGTTTTCGGTCTGGTCAATATTTCATATGATTGGGTCATTCTTACTCGATAGGCTTCCAGGCTTTGCTGTGCCGCGAGACGGGTCTTGTCAAGTGCGTCGAGTTCCTCGAGTCGGAGGTGAGCGTTGTCCTCATCCGTAAGCTCATGGTGAACTACCATCCTTAGCAAGAGAAGTTCTATCTCCAACGAGAGCACTGCTTCGGCTCCAAACACCGAGGCATAAGGTGTTGTCTTTGTGGCTATCTTGAACGTTGTTCGGTATGCCCAAAGAGACTCAAGCAGCCTCTCATGTCAGTCCTTTTTATTATCGGACACCATCTTCTTTGTGAGTTTCGTCTACATCTCGTTGAAGGTTTCAGCTAGACCGTTGGCTTGAGGGTTAAAGATAGAATAATATCTCCATTATATCTTGTGTTGCCTGGTGAAGCGACTTATTTTATGATTTCTGTAGGCTGGTTCATTGTCCGAGATTATCCGCCATGGAACTCTGAACCGGTATATCACATGAGTTTTGAAGAAGTGGAGAATGTTCTCCATTTTTATTTCTCTCGTCCATATCGCCTCTGCCCACTTGGAGAAGTAGTCGGTTGTCGCCAAGATGAATCGATTCCTTCTTGATGACGCTGGTTCAAATAGACCCATGATATCGGTTCCCTACATCTCAAACGACCAGCTGGCTACAGTGGGATGCAGCGGATTGGGGTGCTGATGTATGAAATCCCACGAATTTGACACGAATGGCATCATTTTGCATATTCGATACAATTTTGCATCATTATGGGCCAGTAGTAACCCATCATTTTGATTTTTAACTTCATCTTAGGTCTGTCTTCATGGGACCCACAAAAACTGTCGTGGATTTCCTGGATGACCTTTTTGGCTTCCTGTGGACCTAAACACCTTATCCATATATGATTGAAGGATCTTTTTGTAAATCGATGTATTACACCCCGCTGGTTCGCGGGAAGGCGGAATTCACAAAAAACACTTTTTTCAAGAGTTTGCAACATCGACCTAAGCCCCAGGATCTTTCGAAAACCCTAACTAGCTAACACTACGAAGAGGTTCTAACTACTCGGTAAGAGATTTATACCACTAAAGTTCAAGTCCTTTAGGTCTTCTTCTTCTCTTCTTAAGCTCCTAGATGGCTTGAATCAATCTCGGTCGTCGGCCTCCTCATGTCGAAGATGATCCACCCGAGAGTCTATGGTTCAAGCTTCAACCTCTAGAGTGAGGTAACTAAGGTTTCTAGTTTGCTAATCTAGATAGCTTAGGAGATGTAGAGAAACGATT
Organism: Agapanthus africanus; assembly: GCA_030015575.1. Taxonomy (NCBI): domain Eukaryota; kingdom Viridiplantae; phylum Streptophyta; class Magnoliopsida; order Asparagales; family Amaryllidaceae; genus Agapanthus; species Agapanthus africanus. Next base: position 333,893,621 of record JASDDO010000004.1, read on the forward strand.
AGAGTATTTTATCTCAAGAAGCCCTATGATTCACAACACATGTGAGGGTTAGGGCTTGAGGAAGAAGGAGAGAAAATGGAGAGAGAATGAGAAAAACACAAATGAGCTCAAGTGTAGAGAGGCAAATGAGAATGCCTAAGTCATTCAATCATCAAGCATGCAATATTTTCAATAGAAAATAAGCAACCATGCTTCAATAGTAAAGTCAAATGAGTAGAATAAATGAATTAGCCATGCTTCAACCATGCCACAAATATCTCCATTTTCCACCTCATTAATGTATTTCTAAAAATAGATAAATCTAATAATGATGTGTCCCCTTCTAGAAGCATCTCTTGTAAAATTACAAGAATGCCCCTCACCGTATATACATACCCGTATTCGTACTGTAAAAATATGAATACAATGAGATAATAATAATCCAATAATATAATACTAGAATCCGGCTTAAACCAAAGCCCATTAGTATTATTCGTCCGAACAACATGCGTGTAGCCAGTACACATATATGATTGGAACCCTGCACGTAAAACCATACGGCCTCTACATCGTTTCGCCTGAACCAGGGAAACCCTCTGTGTGGGACTCTAAAGACTCGACAGTACGTTGGCAATGGGTTTAACCATAAGTCTGTCAGTGGCACTAGCTGCACGTAACGGCTACCCAGGTATCTGTCGAAAAGAAGGTTGACGAGCGAACTCATCCGAACCCCTACTGAGCTTATCCGTGACAATCTTCGTGCAGTCTGGTCTGTTCTTCTGAGAGCATCGCATGTAAGATCTAGGGGGTGGAAAACGTCAAACCCCTAATAATCAGACAAGTCGTACCGGTGTGGATCAAGACCATCCGAGAATCTACTAGTCCAACCACCAATAATTCTCATTCCGCCCTGGCCAGGGATTTATGGTGTTGGCTAACCGATCACAGCGCGACATCGACTCCCTATATCGAGAGAGACGAATCCCCAACAGTCGATCACTGCCTCTATATGACTCGGGACTATACCCAACTAAAACCTGTTTGCATGACTCAGTAGAGCTGTGGTAGGGTAGTAATCAAAGCACAATGGGAACTTACACGAGACAAATGACGATCTCAGGTCGATAAACTATCTGCACTCATGTCACTGGAGAACTTCTATCTGACGCTAAGTATAATACTATCTAACCAGTTCTCGGCAAGTCCGTCCAGTGTACTCACCCCTAGTGAGCACCTGTATACAATCTTAGGTGCACCTCACTAATGGCCGCGGGACCAATCCATCGCCCCTCGTCAGGGTCTAGATATGTATACACTAGTCTACTCTAGTGTGTCAATGCCCAGTCTCGATACTCCCACAACTAGGGACATTTTAAGGATATGCTTATAGACTACCCAGCTCTTACAAGTATGATTGCCATCACAACACTGGTAGTCAAGCAACGATCCTACGGGCTTTATCAACATGTATACAAGATATAAAATACTGAGTAAAACACATCACATGTTAAGATAAAGACAAACCAAATAGCATACTATCATATCGAGCAAGATTGTCCTGTACATACATATCCCTAGCATCCTATACAATGAAGGCCTCTAGGGCATACATATCCAACAATCTCCCTCTTTCACTAAGGCCTATAATTGGCGTATTAAGTTCCTAACATTTGCACTAGAGACAGTTGCTGGAGTACCGTATACGCAACATCTTGAACAGTCTCTCGAACTGGACTTGAGGGATGTCCTTAGTGAATGGATCTGCCGTGTTGTCTTTTGTATCTACTCTTCGCACCTCGATCTCCTGGCGATCCACGATCTCCCTGATCAGGTGATTCCGCCTAAAGATATGTCTGGATTTCTGATGGGACCGTAGTTCCTTTGCCAAAGCCACGGCTCCGTTGTTATCACAATACAAAGGAATTGGATTAGCAAAGGATGAAACCACCTGAAGTTCAGAAACGAACATCCTCATCCAGACTGCCTCTTTTGCAGCATCGTTAGCAACGACATACATAGCCTCCATCGTCGAGTCTGCTACGGTGTTCTGTTTGGAACTCTTCCAATAGACCGCCCCTCCGTTGAGGGTAAACACATAACCCGAGATGGAATTAGAGTCATCCTTGTCACTTTGGAAGCTAGAGTTGGTAAAATCCTCGATCTGGAGGTCCCATTACCGTAGACTAAGAACATTTCCTTAGTTCTCAGGTACTTAAGAATGTTTTTTACTGCTATCCAATGTTTCTCATCTGGGTTGGACTGATACCTGCTTACGACGCTAAGTGCGTAAGCTATATCTGGTTTGGTACATAACATCACATACATTATTGACCCTACCGCTGAAGCGTAGGGTACTATGCTCATGAGAGCCCTCTCCTCATCAGTCTTGGGAGACAACTCTTTGGAGAGGGTGATTCCGTGAAAAGTGGGTAAATTGCCGCGCTTAGAATCTTTCATACTAAATCTCTTTAGTACGGTGGCTATATACCTTGACTGTGAAAGTACTAATATTCTTTTAGATCTGTCACGATAAATCTTAATCCCCAGAATATACGAGGAATCACCCAGGTCTTTCATAGAGAACTTCTGTGACAAGAACAAGTTGGTTGATTGTAGCATAGGAATATCATTTCCTATCAGGAGAATGTCATCAACGTATAAAACGAGGAATACCACAATTCTCCCTACAATCTTTTTATAAATACAAGGTTTATCTACATTTTTTATAAATTCAAATTCCCTAACTATCTCATCAAAGCAGATGTTTCAACTCCACGATGCCAGCTTTAATCCATAAATGGATTTAAGCAACTTGCACACCTTTCTGCTGCTCCCATTTTCTATGAAACCCTCTGGTTGATCCATGTAAACACACTCTTCTAAACTTCCATTTAGAAAAGCAGTTTTAACACTCATCTGCCAGATGTCGTAGTCTTGGAAGGCAGCAATGGCAAGTATGATCCGAATGGATTTAAGCATAGCCACTGGTGAAAAAGTTTCATCATAGTCCAATCTTGGTCTTTGACGAAAACCATTAGCAGCAAGTCTAGCTTTGTAGGTTTCTACCTGACCATCTAAACCAATCTTTTTTTTGAAAATCCATTTGCGTCTAACGGGTTTTACCCCAGTAGGAGCAAAATCCAAAGTCCATACTTGGTTTGTATACATGGATTCCATCTCGGATCGCATAACATCCAGCCACTTCACCAAGTCTTTACTCGTGATGGCTTGCTGAAAACTAGTAGGCTCATCTTTATCAACGATGCAATCCTCTCGATCCCCGTCTACGAGAAAACCGTAGTATCTCTCGGGCGGATGAGACTGCCTACTAGATCTGCGGAGTGGCGTAGGTACATCCGGTTCTATTGAAATCTCAGGTTCTACAAAGTTTTCAGTAATAGTTTATGGTTCTAGAATTTCTTCCAGCTCTATTGCGCTCCCACTTATCTCCTTTTCAATAAATTAAGTTTCCATGAAGCGGGCATGATGAGAAACAAATACCTTTTGTTCCTAAGCGTAATAGAAATAATATCCCCTAGAACTCTTGGGGTATCCCATAAACTTACACAATACTGAACTTTCCTCGAGCTTATCCAGATGAACCTTTTTGACAAAGGCAGGACAACCCCATATCTTTAAATACTTAAGAAAGGGTTTCTTCCCACTCCATATTTCATATGAAGTGGTAGGCACAGACTTAGTTGGAACCTTATTCAATAGGTATGCAGCAGTTTCTAGTGCATAACCCCAGAAGGAGGACAGCAACTCAGTATTACTCATCATGGAACGCACCATATCAAGTAAGATGCGATTCTGTCTTTCTGATACACCATTGTGTTTTGGTGTGTATGGAGGAGTAAGCTGAAAGAGAATTCCATTCTCTTTTAGATATTCCAGGAACTCGGCACTTAAGTATTCACCACCCTGATCAAATCGGAGCATCTTGATACTTTTGCCGGTTTGCTTTTCCACTTCATTCTTATACTCTTGGAATTTCTTAAAAGCCTAGGATTTATGTTTCATTAAGAATACATGTCCATATCTTGAGAAATTATCTATGAAAGTAATGAAGTAGGAATAGCCACTTCTTGGATGCGTAGACATTGGCCCACACATGTCGCTGTGTATGAGCCCCAGGAGCTCAGTAGCTCTTTCTCTATGTCGAGTGAACAGAGTTTTTGTCATCTTTCCTCTGATATATGATTGACAAGTTGTATATGATTGATACTCAAACGGATCTATGCATCCTTCTTTATGTAACTTAGTCAGTCGTGTTTCATTGGTATGACCAAATCTATAATACCATAAGAAAACTTGGTTTGATTCTGAAGCCTTTCTTTTTAGTGTGTTTTGGACTTTGAAAACTTGATGTTGATTAAGAATGTGTATTCCGTTATTATGTTTATCCGACCCAACCATTTCATGATTTAGGTGAATGTTTATGACATTGCTTCCAAGTGCAAAATTATATCCTTCATTTGATAACAAAGATACAGATATAATATTACACATCATACTGGGTACACAGAAGCAGTTACGCAATAACAAAATATGTCCACTCAACAACCTTAGGTGATATTCTCCTACTGCAACAACATCCACATTGCCTCCATTGCCAACCGTGATGGTCATATCACCTTTTCTTCAAAACTCTACGACTTCTCAGTGCCTGCAATGAATTACAAATGTGAGATCCTAATCCGGTATCCAATAATCAGGAAGTAGAGTTTATAGAGAAACAATTTTCAATCACGAACACAGCTGAAGCCGAAGCCACAACTTGTTTCGTGTCCAGATTCTTGGCTTTTAGAGCCCGGCAGTCCTTCTTCCAATGTCCCTTTTTCCGACAATAGAAGCATTCTTCCTTTATAGCTTCCCCCCTATCTTTTCCTTTCCATTTCCCTGCACCTTTTGCACACCTCCCCTACGTTTGGTGGGGGCATTATTCTTCATCCCCTTTTCCTTAACCTTGGATTTAGGAGAAGAAGATCCCCCAATAAACAGAGCGGATGTTTCCTTCGTTTTCTTCAAGGTGCCCTCTGCCATCATCAGCATGTTGAGGAGATCAGGAAGTGAAACTTCCATATTTTGCATATTGAAATTCAATATGAATTGGGCAAAGGTGGAGGGAAGGGACTGTAGAATCAAGCCGATGTACAACTCATTCTCCAACGTGGTTCCCAGGTCCGCGAGCTCTTCTATGAGAGAAATCATCTTTAGGACGTGGTCCCCAACAGATGATCCGATAGCCAACCTCGCTTGAAACAATTTCTTCGAGGTCTCATATCTTGTGATACGAGATTGCTCTCCATATAAATCTTTGGTATGGAGGAAGATGGAAGCAAGGTCCATCTTCTCGTGCCACCTCTGATGTTCATTATCCATGGAGGCCAGCACGAGTCGCTTGGCTTTCACGCAATCAAGATCCCAGGTCTTATGGACCTCAATATCCACGACCGAGGATTCTGGACCGGGAATGGGGGGAGCTGTTGCCGTCAGTACGTATGTGACCTTATCATATGTAAGGGCCATGTGGACATTCCTCAGCCAGTCTTTATAGTTTGTCCCGGTGCGTTTTTTTTATCTAGTATTAGCTTAAGTTTCGTCATGGTCGCTGTAATTAGGAGTGAGAGAAAAGAAACACTCAGCATATACTTTTGCAAGTTTAGATTGGTTATTAGTTTATCTAAATAGGATGGCTCCTACCGTTTCCTCGAATTCTTCTTCAAACCCTAAAAGAAGAATTAATCAGGATTAATTGCACCTCACAATTCTTGCTTAACCTTTTGGCTAGGCTAGTGTCGGTACTTAGAGGGAGGTTTTCCAACGCTTTTGCGAAGTTCCTTAATTACATAAGCCTTTTTTTCCCTAGAGGCGTAGCCCCACTAACACCGTTCTAGGCACCTACTTGGTTTATAGTATTGATTGTTAAGTGAAAAATTCTCCCGAAAAGTAGCGGATACTCACACTAGGATCAGGACCCAACTATCATTGTGTGATGATTTTGAAGGAAGCCTACCAAAAACACCAAACTCCAAAAGGTATGCAACACTAGCATGTTTCCTTTATGTTTGAAACTCCCGATGCGATTTTTGCCCCTAGCGCTTATAACCTTGACGAAGGTCAAAACATCATAAGTCGCAAGTCAAGTTCAACCCGTCATTGTTGAGATTAATCTAGACCCATTCATATAAGTCCTTGACGAAGGCCAAAACAGCTGTACGCCTGTCCTAGATTAATGCATCTATCTATGCTATATATAAGCACCCACTAGCTACCAAACACTATGCCTTGGCGAAGGTCAAAACATATAGCATGAATACTAGTAGATACCTATCTGAAACGACGGAGGACTACGGCTGATTTTGGCGAAAACCGTTAACGTAATGAACTTGATATAGTCGAAGGAACCGAATAGCTTTTGAAAAGGAATGGTTTAAGCACCGCTTTTAAAAATTGCTTTTTGAAGAAAACCGAGTGGTTTTGTAATTGTTCTATTGACATCAGATTTTAGGTTTATTCCTTTGCAGTAATCAATATTAATGCGGTCTCATCAATTAACCTTATCATTGCAGAAAAGAAACGAAAATAGAACATACACTTATGCCATCAGTATTCGCCACGGGGCCCCATCATGCACCGTTAAGTTACTCAACTAATGTCAAAGCGAGGGATGGAATAGCGCGGGTGCAAAACATAAGCAACGTTTATTTTATATATATATAGTCATTCGTCTCATGCAATAATAAACATTCCTGATCACAGAAACACAGATGAATATATTGGATATACTAGGATTTCCGTGTTTCGTTATAGCATATAACGAAACACGGATTCTACGGTCGTGATGAATATCCAAAACCCCACCCTAGACCCCTACGGGTGTGGAAAACTACCCGCCAAATTCCCGAAGTAAAGCAAACTCTCCTAATAAAACGAGTAGTCCACTCGGCACTTCAAGAACCCAGTAGTTTATGTACCCCACCTTGGGTCTATCCTAGGTGCAAGAAAAAGTAAATGAAATAATACAGCGGTGACTACAACCTTAACCCGGATGTGCCCTGCAAAAATAATATCATATCAATTTACAAATTTACATGAATGAAAGAAATAACACTCTTCTCACATCCCCCGGGCTATTCATTCACGACGATCAATTACTTCATATACACAAACCATCATCAAGATATAGATATGTGCAACCCCCACTAATTGACATATAGCAATTAGCAGACGTTTAGCAACACATATACAAACACAGAAACACAGATTGGCCAAGTAACTTAGAATTTCGATCGAAAATAACATTCCGTGTCTACCCCATGCACAAACAAATACACAAACAAATCTGGGTAGAAATAAAATATGGTATAAATCATATTTCCAAAAACTAGAACTACAAAAAAAATTTAGAGCGAATCGGCCGTGACTCGGCCGCGGATCCGCGGCCAAACAGCCTGTTTGGCCACGGTTCCGCGGCCAAACAACCTGTTTGGCTACGGTTCCGCGGTAATGTTGGTGGATTACAAGCTCGAAATTTATCCCGGTTCTTAGAAAAGCCTGCATGTATTTTTAAGGCCACTGAAATAATTTTTTGAACAGTTTTAAAAATTGACAGCAAGCATGACATGGAAATTTGATTTTGGGTATTTTTCCGTCGATCGAAATTCTAACTACTTGCTAACTTGCTAGTTAAAGTTCAAGTAGCTCTGATACCAGTGTAAGTCGATTTCTTACACCCCGCGGGTTTGCAGAGAAGCAAAATTCATAAAAAAACGATTTTTTCAAGAGTTTGCAACATCGACCTAAGCCCCAGGATCTTTCGGAAACCCTAACTAGCTAACACTACGAAGAGGTTCTAACTGAAAGTCGACCTTAACACCACCATGAGGTTCTAGAGGTATCAAGCATGCCACATTTTAATTTTTACTAAGTTAGACTAACAAGATCATTACTATATTATTAGGGTTTGCCTTTGTGATGTGTGATTAAAACCAAGAGAAGAAAAGAGCATACAACCTTTGTAGTTCGAGTCCTTCTCTTCTAAAGCTCCGGGTTGAAGTCCACGTGACTCTACAAGGCTCCTCTTCGAGTTGAACGACCCTCCGTCGTGATCTTCACGCTAAAGACGATCCACCAGAAGTCCCTCTAGCCCAACCTAACTCTACACTAAACTCCTTTAGTGTAGCAAACACACCACACCAAATTTCTAGTTTGGTGTAGGATGGTGAAGTAGGGGATGTTAAAAGTACACAAGATTGTGTTCAATCTTCATGATTCACATCTCATGTGAGGGTTGAAGCTTGAACCATGACATTTGAAGAGTAAGATGAAGCTAGAGAGAAACCATGGAAGCAACTCAAGAAAAAATGGCTAAGTGTTGAGTATGAGACTATAATGAATAGCAACTCTTGACCCCCACTCATTCAAGCATGGAATTTTTCAATATAAAATTGCAACCATGCTTGAATAGTGAGTCAAGATGAATAAACTATGAATAAAGCCCATGCTTGCAACCATGCTCTCATTTTCCACCTCTTTTCTATTTTTCTCAAAAATAGAAATCATGTCATGTATCATTATTTTATATATATATATATATTAATATATATATATATATATATATATATAATGAAGAATAATTAGTGAGCTAATGATATTAGTTAAGATATAATTATATCACATATAATATATATCACAATATTAAATCAACACTTGATTTAATAATCCGGTTATATCATATAAGACCGACTAATATCATTCATCTGTATATCACATTATCAAATCAACACTTGATTCGACAATCTGGTTATATCACATATAACCGAACCGCTAACAGATAACTGCCAGATTACAATACGGTATCACATACTCATATTTAATCTGGCCCACGCACATATCAACATATATGCCCTACTTCATTTTGCTCGAACCAGGAAACTTCTGTGTGGGACTCTAAAGATTCGTCAATACGCCAGCAGTAGGTGATGATCACATCAATCACCTACAAGCCGTCAACGGTACAAGCTGGACGTAACGGCTATCCGGGTATTGAGCGATATGAAGATCAACAAGCAAGCTCGTCCATACTCTCCATGAAGCCTATCAGTAATGCTATCGTACAGTCCGGTCTCTTCGTCTGATATGTCGCATATCATGTCTAGGGGTGGTAAACTTCAGTCCCCAATAACATGATAAGTCATGGTGATGTCTGGCTTATAACAGTTTGAGAAACTACTGATAACACTTATCAGTAATCTCGGCAGTAGCCCTAGCCAGGGACTTCCAATTATAGCCAATCGAGCATAGCGCAACATCAACCCCTAATACCGGGAGAGACGAAACCCCTCCTATCGCTCATTGCCTCTATGTGACTCGGGAATGTACCCAAAATCCACCTGTTTGCACGACTCCTTTGAGCCATGGTAGGGAGGAAATCAAAGTACAGTGGGAGCCATACAAGACTCTATGGCGATCTCGGGTTTACAGACTAACATGTACCATTGTCACTAAAGGACCGCTATCTGACGATAGGTATACTACGACATAGGAGTCCTAGGCGAGTCCTGTTCGGTGTACCCACTCTCCAATGAGCACCTGTGTACAATCTTTGATGTCACACACCAATGGTTGTGGGATCAACTATCGCCCTCTAAGGGACAAGAAACGTTCACACTAGTCTACACCAGAATATCGATGCCCTGGTCTCGATATTTCCATGACTAGGAACTGATTAAAGGATGTACTTGTAGACTACTGTAACAACTACAATTTTAGTGTACATAAAATTCATTTAAATTTAATGTATACTTGGGGTATTTACAATTCCTCTTAGTACTATAAGTATTTGATTTACTTTTGAACAGCAAGAAAGAGCTTATAGCTCACTGGTAAGACCTTGCACTACTGAATCAAAGCACCAGAGTTCAAATCCCATCAGCCACACATTTTTTTAATTAAATTCTTTTAATCTTTTAGAAGCCCAAGAGTCTACACGTGCACTACACGTAATAGGGTAAATTACAGAATAAACAAAGGTGTCCACGAGGCTAGACCAATCGTCAGGGACACGAGGCATCAAGACGAGCCCCGACTCGGGCCGGCGAAACGCTTGATTCGACCGGCGGCGCCGGTCCAACTCGTTCCAAACCCATATTTTCTTCAACCTTGGTGACTCTTGAACTCCCCCCATAACCCCTGTATTATTTGTTTTTACTGCACATTTACAGAGTACCATAAAACTCACATGTAATCCATTTTTTATTACAATTTTAATACACCCTTTCACTACCCTAAAACCATAATTTTTCCTATAAATACCACCCTCAAATCATCCCTCCTCACTCCCAAATCCCTGCCCAAACTCTCAAGAAAATTTCCAAGTCTTTTGTGTGTAAGTGGAGTTAGCAAAAAAGGCGAAGCTCCGACGAACTTCCGACGGCAATCCGAGAAGTTTCCGAAGATGAAACGACGCACCGGCAACTCCCATTTCTTCCTCTTTCTCTCCTCTAGCCAATCATCCAGTAAGTCTCTACTTCTTACTCTTTTCTCTATTCTAAAAACATTCAAAACTAAAACCCGATGGAAGCGGAGTTAGTCCGACTTCCGATTCGGTTTTCTTTAAAAACTACATTTTTTCTTAATCAAGATACCTTCATATCATCATATATTGTTCATTAAACATTAATAAATATCTTTAACAAGTTTCATCACAAAAGATTGTTATATGCATCTTTTATCGCAATTTTACATTAAAATACCTTCATTTTTCATTTCGACATACTTGAACTTTTTAAATCGTATTACCTTAGAAAACTCATGAGGTAATGATCTACCTCCTCACAGCACACATATCTAACATATCAGGATGGAATTT